>PKMM01029251.1:1052592-1081484 GCA_002933915.1 Eutrema heterophyllum
AGGAAACGCGACTTTCTACACGTCTGGAGAGTTTGCACCTTGGTCCAGAAGTCTTTAATAATTACAAGAAGCCCCAAAACGTGTTTTAACATTATAATTAGGTTTTTCAGCCACTTTTGTTGGCTAAGCTTTATTTGACTTTTGTTCTGATTGAGAGAGATTGTTTTAGGGATTTTGGGGAGACAACTCTGAACCCCTTTGTTTCTGATTGATTTCTTTTATGCAATTTTATTCATCTATGATTTATGTTCCATTAATCATGTCTGAGTAGATCCACTTTAGAAATAAACGATAGTTGATAGGAGCGTTTAAGCTCTGCCACCAAATGATATAAGATGAATCTCACAATCTTATGAACACATGATTTCAAGGGCTCTCGGCTTGACATGGACGATGAGACGATGGTGAAGATGGAGATTAGGGTTTTGTTGACTGAATCGCACAAATCAACACATGAAAGAACAACTTGAATCTCACAAGTTATTATTCCACACGAACAAGAGAGTAAAGGAATCGCACACAATACTCTAATGAACAAAACTTGATATTTAGGGTGCTTTCCTTAGGTCAACGCAACCTTAATTCCTACTCCACAAATATCATTCCTTTGAGATCTGGTCTTGTTAATTGTTATCATATTTTTTTCTTCCTTTTACATATCTCCAAAGATGACATACTTATCTCGGAGATTACGAGATCGAGTTAAACGAAAAGTTAATATTTGTGTATATTTTCTTATTGCTACATAGGTAGATTTGCTATTATCAAATATGTAAATAACTTGTTAGTCAATGAATGCCTTTGTATAAATAAGCCTATTGGCTAAATTAATAAAATTGAGAGAAACTATTATGCTTCTAAGATTTCCTCCAAAATATATCATGGTATAAGAGCAATAGCCAAATCATACAAATTTTTGGTTTTGTTCGATCCTTAGACCGCTTCTTATTATCTATGATTTCTTATTCTACGAAAAAATAAAAAATTATTTCATCTGAGCTTCTCCGTTTGACTTTTTCTTCTACGCTTCTACTTCTGTTTTTTAATTCTATTTTATTCTTCCTTTTCTTATTTGATTTTCCAAAAAAAAAAAAAACTTAAAAATGTTTGGTGACTATGGCGAGACGTTGCTATGTGACAAAGGTTGCAGAGAATGTTATGTCGTTCCTCTTAATGTGAGGTATATATACAATGAGAATATAACCCTAGAATCTTATACATAACTTATAAGGAAGGTATGATACATATAGTATCCAATATATATGAGTCCCTAATACTCCCCCTCAAGTTGAAGCGTGAAGGTCTCGAATGCCCAACTTGCCACATAGATAAGCGAATTGTTGTGAACCCATGGCTTTGGTGAAGATATCCGCCAATTGTTCCGTTGTCCGAATATACGAAGTGACAAGAGAACCATTCATAACTTCATCCCGAACAAAGTGACAGTCCTTCTCGATATGCTTCGTCCGTTCATGAAAGACAGGATTTTTGGCAATGTTTAACGCAGCTTGATTGTCACAAAATAAGCGCATCGGACCTGTATGAGATACACCAAAACACGTAAGCAACTCCTTGTTCCATTTCATTTCCCGTAAGATAAGTGCCATTAACCGATACTCCGCCTCAGCCGATGAACATGATATCGTGGGCTGTTTTTTCGTTTTCCATGCAATTTGCTAGTCTCCCATCATAACAACAAAACCAGACAGTGAACGCCGGGAAATGGGACATGCCACCCAATCAGAATCACAATGACCATACAATTGAAAATCAGGATGAGAACTCAACAAAATTCCTTGTCCCGGACAACCCTTGAGATATCGAACGACCCTTTGAGAAGCATCCCAATGTTTAGTACGTGGCTGTTGCATGACTTGTGTCAAAACATGTATAGCATATGACAGTTCCGGCCGTGTGTAGGTAAGATAAACCAAACGACCAGCTAACCTCCGATAAGCTTCCGGATCCGTGAAAAATTCACCGTCATCAGTTAATAACTTATGATTCTGTTCCATAGGAGTAGCAACTGGTCGACTCCCGAGCAAACCACATTCTGAGACGATATCTAAAGCATACTTTCACTGGGAGAGATACATACCTTGAGGAGAACGAGAGACCTCGATACCAAGAAAGTATTTCAAACGACCCAAGTCTTTCATGTGAAAATTAACATTTGCTTAGATATCCTTTAAACTTTGCAATAGCGTCCGGATCATGACCCCCAATCACCAAGTCATCCACGTAAACTAAGACATATACGCACATCGATCCACATTTTAATGTGACCAAAGAATAATCAGAGTATGCATGAGCAAAGCCATAGCCTCGTAAAGCTGCACTAAGCTTAGAAAACCAGCACCGCGGAGATTGATGTAACCCGTACAACGATTTCTTAAGTCTTCACACTTTGTTCTTATCCTTAGATTAAAAACTAGGAGGTAATTTCATATAAATCTCCTCATCCAAATCACCGTAGAGAAACATGTTATGAACGTCCATTTGGTGAACCTCCCACTGTTTAACCGCAACGACTTTAAGAAACATACGTACCATTATCATATTGACGACAGGTGCAAATGTTTCCTCGAAATCCAGCCCTTCTTCTTGACGATTCCCGAGAGCGACTAATCTCGCCTTATATCTTTCAATATCACCATTAGATTTATATTTGATGGTAAAAACCCAACGACAACCAATCACCTTTCTTCATGGCGGTAAATCTGTCACCAACAAAGTATTATTTGTTTCTAACGCTGTGACCTCTCCTTTCATCGCATGTCTCCATCGTTCATCTTTCATTGCTTAAGCATAAGTCTTTGGTTCATACCCATGTGTAACCGCAGCAAGAAATGCCTTGTGCGAATCTGAAAATCAATCACAAGTAACATAATGCAAAATGGGATATTGGACGGTACCTTGTTTCGATGACACATTTGAAGTAAAGACATGAGAGTGGGAGGGGGTCTTTAATGCAACATGTCGTATACATAACATGGTCTTTCAGGCGAGTGGATCTGTTTTTTTCACGATGTCCTCTACCTAATTGTACAATGGCCGAATCATCCTGAGTATGAGTTTGCTCTTGTACAATAGGCGGATCAGGAATAAGAACATGTACTCCTTGTTGCTCGCTCCCCCTTACTTCTAATAGCAACAGAGTAGAATCCTTGTGTAGCTCACAAAAATCATCATCGTAGTACACCATTGGTTGGTGAGAAGACACAGTGGTATCCACCGTTTCAATTCCGATCGTAGCAAACGGAAACGTCGATTCTTCAAAGATCACGTCTCGAGAGACAAAGAATTCTTCTTTCTCAAGATCATATACTCTCCAACCTTTTTGTACAAACGGATATCCCACGAACATGTGATATTCTCATAGTTTACTTGTTTTAGCATGCATTTTACTTGTTGTTTTGAGTCACATGCATGCATAATCATGAGTTTCTTAGCATTTTGGTCTTAGTTAGAATCTAGGGCGTTTGCATTAGGTCCTAGTGAGTCTTGCATGTTTTGGAGTGTTTTCTAGGTACTTAGAAGACTTTTTGAGAGGATTGGAAGCCATGGCACTCGGGTTTGAGATCAAAGAGAGGAAGCTAGAAGAAGAGAGAAGATGGAGATGAGCACACCGACCAGCACTTGGCCGGTGTTCAGACAGAAACAAGCACCGACCCAAGCTCACTCCCACACCGATCAAAGGCCAACCGGTGTCCATCCTTAATCGCAAACCACACCGACCCAAGCTTCTTTCTTACACCGACCAAAACCGTCCCGGTGTCAAGCTTCAAGGTCTTCATCACCGAACCAAGACTTCTTCGTACACCGACCGAGACCAAGCTCCACACCGCACGGAACTCAGCCAGTGTTCTGCTCCAAGACGTTCCACAATCGACCAAGGTTTAGCTCTTACACCGACCATGCTCCATCCGGTGTGAGGTGTCCGGTGTTGGGACAGCAGCAGATACCGACCAAAGCCGATCTTACACCGACCATAAACCGACCGGTGCCGAGCCTCAAGACATGCGCACCGATCCGAGTTCTTCCCAGCACCGTCTGAGTAAAACCCGATTTTTCTTTAATCTAGATCTTTACTCTTGCTAAAAACCTCCCTTTTAGGGTTCTAAGTGTTCTTGTGATTTGTAAGAGAATCTTCTTTGGTTTATGCAATTTAAGTTTGGATTTCTTAATTTCTATCTTCCATCTTTTCTTTCTTAATCATCTAATCATTAAACCATGGGATTTAATATGTTCTTCATAGGATTTGTTGGGTTCCTAATGGTTAGTGAGTAGTCTCTTAGGATTTGAGGATGGGGTTGATTTAGGGTGATTGAGTGGATAATTGATACTAAGACTTTTCGGTCTTAAGGAGGTATCAATAACTCCAATACGAGTAGTATAGAAGGTTATCAATCCGTATCGGGATTAATTCTAAGCACGAAAAATACAAGGCACTCAAGTAAGTTAAGCAAAATAAGTGAATTGTTGATTTTAACTAATACCCTAACAAGATTAAGCAATAAACAAAACGAAACAAACTAAGCAAGATATGAACTCAAATGATGAAAACGAATCCAAGGATGGGGTAATTGGATATAGGCTAATCCAAGTCTAATTCATGATGCTCATACACAATCAAGGTTAATTTCCGAGGTTAAGATCCTAATCGCGACTAATCCTCTCTCAAGGTACTAATCACCTATGCTAATTTCTAATCCAAGATCAAATTCTCATTTGTGGACTCTTAATTAGCAAGCATTAATTTCATTAATCAAGATCACCTAAATAATCCCTTAGACAACTAATCTCTTAGGCTAAGAAGGGTATTTCTCTTAGAAAGCTCTCTTAGGCATTTCATCGAACACCTTGTGGGTGGGAAATGCCTTGAGATCAAGTTTGGCTTTCTCAAGCACAATCAAGCATTAGACACACTCCCTAAGAGTAGGAAATNTGGAAATCACCTAATCCTAACCCATCCCTAGATCCTAGGAAACTACTCACTAATCATGATGGGTCTAACAAATCCTATGAAGAACATGTTAAATCCCATGATTAGATGATTAGATGATTAAGAAAGAAGATTGAGAATAGAATAGATTGATAGATTGAAAAGGAGAATCTCTTACAAAATACTTAGAACATTCAAAAAAATGTTTTTTAGCATAAAAAGACATCCCTAGAAAATTAGGTCTAAAACTATTTATAGTGAACAGTGTGCGAACCGGGTCGACCCAGAACAAACCGGGTATCGACCCGGTCGGGTTTGGGCAAAATCCTGAAAATACAAGTTTGTATCTACCGGTTCTGGGTCGGTACAAACCATCCGGTACTAAATTTGTTGCCGGTTGGAGGTGATTCTAGCCGATAGGAGCGAGGGTCGGATCGAAGCAGAACGAGTTTTAGCCGGCATAAGCGATAAGCTCGAGAGCTGGAATTTAGTCCCGTGTGGTAGTGCCGGCCTAGAATGGGTCGGCACTAATCGTCTTCGTGCAGGTCGGTCGAACTGGGTGCGGAGTTAGCCGGCTAAAAATGAAGTCTGGCCGAACGCGGAACGTGCTGGAACGTGCTGGATCGTGCGCAGTACGGTTTTTAGCCGGCATAGATTAGTGCCGCTCGATTAGTACCGACCTAGGATGGGTCGGCACTTATTTTCCTGTGCTTTGGTGCCGCTTGACTCTGGGCCGGTACGGGAGAGTTCTTGGATCGGTGTTAGCTTCTGTCTTCATACCGATCGCGAAATACCGCTTCAGGACCGGTCGGTGCAGTGTGAAGGGAAGGTATGTTGAGCGGTTCGTCGTCGTTCCAGGTGAGTGTGCTGGTTGATTCTGGGGCGGCATGAAATTCGACTCTGGATCGGTATTACTCTCTGTCCCTATACCGACCCATCATACCGACCCAGGATGGGTCGGTACACTCCTCTCATTTTGCTGTTTTTGCCTTGGCCATCTCTTCTTGCACTCAACTCCGATTTGGCTTGGTTCAGTGACTTCCAATCCTCCTAAAGTGTCTCCAAGCACCTGGAAAAAGACCCCAAAACATGCAAGACTCACTAGGACTTAATGCAACCTAGCTAGACTCTAATTTAGACCAAAACACTAAGGAAAACGATGGTTACGCATGCATGCGACTAAAAACGCTAAGTAAAATGCATGCTAAACAAGTAAAATATGAGAATATCAACTCCCCCAAACTTACTCTTTCGCTTGTCCTCAAGTGAACAAACACGAGCAATAGGGAGAGAGGTTTGAAAGCGGGAGCTCAAATCCACAAGTATCATAAAAAGAAATGAAGCTCAATGTCCAAGTTGTTATTTCTAAAATGCG
The DNA here is from genome assembly GCA_002933915.1 of Eutrema heterophyllum. Classification (NCBI taxonomy): domain Eukaryota; kingdom Viridiplantae; phylum Streptophyta; class Magnoliopsida; order Brassicales; family Brassicaceae; genus Eutrema; species Eutrema heterophyllum. The sequence continues at coordinate 1,058,913 of PKMM01029251.1, forward strand.
ATCAAACTAATATACTCAAAAGGAGCTAGCCATATCCCTTCCCTACATGAATCAAACTTAAATCTCAACCTACACACGCGTTCCTCTCATCCAATCCTTTGACATTCAATTAGTGGTTCCATGTGGATCATGCTCATGCAATGCAAACAAACTCATTTGGTTAAGGGCTTGGTTTTTGAGAGAAAGATGATCTCAATTCATGCGGTGGTCTTTGAACAAGGGATCTCTCATCGAAGGAATGGACTTTGGCAAAATGCTAAGGGTGAAGAGCAATAGATGCATACAAGGCTAGACTTCCATCTACCCAATGCCTCATAGCAAAATCGACCCTAATTCTAAACCCACAAAGAACAAATCCTAGCTACCCTTCACAAGGCGTTCTTGCCTTCTTACACCACATCTTTTCATCATCTTTCTTCTTATTAAGCACTTGGGGGGTTTCTTTTTTAACAAATGGTTTGGCACACATTTCTTTTCTATCTTGGGCCTTTTGGCTTCTTTTCTTTCATTTTAAAGCTAGGGACTATCTTTTCGACACTTAGAGCTAAACCACATATTTTCTTGCCAACCATTTCGATCTTATTGCTTTCCCCAAATCACTCTCCCAAATTCCTTTCTTTCTTTCCACTTCTCCAATCCCATGATCCTTCTTTTCTTTCTTTTTACCCATTTTCCTCAATCACAAATACCGACCTATCTAACCTAGCCTAATCTAGCTCATGATGCGCGAGCTAGTTCTACATGAAAGCCTTTCCTTGTCGCTCTAGACCCAACACTTTTTGCTAAGTCCATTCAAAAATAAGGCCTCACAACGCTCACTAAACACGTAGGCTCGAAGGGAGGTTGAGTTTTTAGGTGGGGAACCATTCCAAAGGTGGGAATTGGCTACTTGGGCTAACAAGAGTGGTACAAAGGGATAAGATGACCCAAGTATGAATGCGGGATCCATGAGTCCATTGTGCAATGCATGATCATGATAATTAATGCGTCAAAATTAAGGTTCTCACTTAGATAGGATTGGATTCGATTCACACATGCTTTAGCTAAAACCTAAGTAGTGAGACACAAGATCAAAACATGGTTCGTCCTTTATTTCAAACACGAGATCAAAGCATCAAACAACTAACAACGATGACATTGGACCGAGCTCTTAAAATGATACTCTACAAGGAAAAATCATCATTGCTCCCTATGCACATGCAATGAGACTTATATGTTACTAGACTCGATCTTACTTATGAAATGCAACTACATGCTTTTCTTTTTGTGTTTTCAAAATTTTCAAATCTTTCGATTTTTTTTGTGTTTTTCTATGCCTTAGATGGATGTACGATGCATTAGAATCAATATGCAAAAATCAAAATAAGATCACAAAAAACGAGATTAGATATCGGTCCTTCCCCCAAACTTAAATCGCACCGTCCCGGTGTAAAATAAATTCGACGGAAGAACCAAAGACAAAAGATAAAAAGAACTATACAATGCAAGATGCAAGGAAATAAAAATAAAAACTATATACAAGGGTGTTGGAGTCTTACCTAGTAACCTTGAGAGGAGGAGGAAGACCCCATCGAGAAAGAGGGGTTGCTAGAGCACGGTGATGGAGATCTCATGGCCTTCCGTTTTTCCGCCTTCTCACGACGGGCCAAAGAACGGCATGCTTCCTCGTGACCCATCATCTCTCCGCAATGTGATCCTTCGCCAATCTCATGGCGGTTTGCGACCCGCGTCTCTTCGTGTGCGTCGCTAGTCGCCTCACAAGACCCTTTTGCCTTAAGTTCCTTGATCGTCGCCTTCAAGCTCTTGATCGTCCTTGCCATCTTCCTCATTGATCGGTCTTGCCATTTGCACCACCGTTGGAGGAGTCTCGTTTGATGGTGCGCGTGTCTAGTGGCGGGGTCGCCCATCGCTCCATCAAACGGCTCGAAATGGTAACGCTCACTCCCGTAGGCGGGCATAGGAGGTGGTGGGCTAGCATCATCATCGTCGGAGTTGGATGATTCGTCGTTGGCGCTTGCCCTCGAGGTCTTGCTCTTCTCGGCCTTGTCCTTGCGAGGTAGGCCGATGGGCGGATCCATCGCCGGGTTGTAGAGATGGTCCTTGGTGGGGTAGAACGTGATGTTCCGCCTGTTTTGAAGGCAAGTGAGATCCGCGTTGGGGAGCAAAACTTGCACCGCATCATTTCCACCAAGCTTGATGTTGTATGCTAGCAATAGTCTGATCCTCCCTTTGAGGAACCTTGTGCGTATGAGATACGCCTCATCCATCAAACTCCACGATGTCTTTGTATATGGCAGTGTTACCCCTTTGGCCTTGAGAATAGGCGTCACGAGCCAACCAATGCTTATCGCGGACTTCTTGTTCTTGGTCTCGTATGCCCACGCTTTGTAGCAAAAGAAACGTCTCACCAAGAGAGTCGCAAGAGACGGGATGCTCTCACTTCCTTTGAAAACCGTTCCGTTGGGGAAAACCGGGAGAAGGGGTTTTAACCCGAGAGCCATCAACTCTAGTTCATCGAGTGTAACCGTACCGAATTCCACCTTGGCGAAGAACATATGGGCCAGCACCTTATGTACATATCGAATCGCCGGGTTACGGATGTGAGTGGTCTTGTTTCCTCCCGGGTGATAGTTCCCATAGCCAATGGTTTCCCACACCCGCTTGAGCTCATTCTTGGGGTAATGAAAATACGGGCCCCCGCTAGTTCCTTCTTCACGGAAGCCGAAAATCTGGCAAATCTCATGGAAGGTCATCCGATAGTACTTGCCATTCACCTCAAACCCAATCTCTCCAAAACCGGTTTGGGGATTTGACTTCTTGTGATGCTCGTCGTAGAAGGCTACCTTGAGAGAAGAGAGGAATTGGCAAGTAAGCACGTGATGGGCATGCTCCTTCATGTGAAAGAACCGTCCAAGACCCATGGTGTCGAAGATTGTTGCCACATCTTCGAGAATTCCCATCTTCTCTAGCACAACAACATCTGCGAAATGACCTTGCTCAAAATCCATTTCAATAAGCTTTTCGAAGCATTGTTCCGTGGTTGGGGGATCCGGAATAGCGACGGCTTTACCCTTGTCTTTAGCCGCAACTTTGCCCTTCTTCTTTTCTGCGGGTTCGACGACAGTGGCAACTTGCTTGCCTTTAGCTTTAGCGCTGTTCGCGTCAACGGGTTTCTTGGCACGAGAGCCTGATGTAACCACAATAGCATTACCCGCGGCCTGAGCTTGAGCTTTGTCGTTCTTTGTGTCGGCTCTTGTTCGTCCCATTGTTCCTACAATTCCTTGAAGAAAAAAAAATTAGTTTCATGGAAACACAACTCAAGGACGATGATGAGCAACAAAGTTGAGGCAGATTTTCAAGAGAAAGGAGTGGTTTAATCCAACAAAAACAATCAATGAGATCCAAGCGTGTAGATTTAACTCCTAAAATTCAAAAACATTTGCCATCAAATTTGCTCGTTTTTACAAAATTCCATCGAGAGGCAAGAACACAAAGTTGCAAGTTTTCAATCATCCCATCCTAGCTCAAGGAAAACATCAGTGCAATCATCTCTTCGCAAACCCAAGGCTAAAATCGAGCTAGGTTCATGACACTTGAACACCCATGGAAGTTCAATTCAAGAGCACAATCACGAAATTTTGGTGAAATACCTTAGGGATGAATGCCTAATCAATAAAAACGATGCTGAATCCAAGAAGAGCACGAAATTTCGAGTTCACAGCACTTTGAAGCGCAGAATTTGAGTAACTAGGGTGAAAGTTATGGCAAAGATAAGAAAAAAAAAATTGAAGAAATTAAAGGTGTGCAGACCAGCGATACTTATCGCAGGAAGAAGGAGGTAGGCGGCGTGTCGGGTCGGTTCGGGTGGGTCTGGTTAGGGTTATCCGCTAACAATACGCGTTGACCCGCGTTGACTTTCAGTACCGCTCCGTTTTGGCCCGGTACAGATCGAACGATATGTACCTTTTTCTTCCCACTTTTTGATCCTCGATCGGTACATGGTGAGCGGTACTCGATTTTTCCCCTACACCGTTCGGCTATGGATCGGCACTAACCAACCGGCGTAACGTCTTTCTCTTGTGTCGATCCATCCTGGATCGGCACTAATCATCCGGCACTGATACCTTGGCAAAATTCATCTTCAGGTAGACTCCTCTCGGCTAGAAACTCGTTCTGAGGGAAGGTTGTGCCGGCTAGAAGTTGATCGGGGGGGGGGGGGGGGGGGGGGGGGNTTCTCGGGGTACAGGCCCTTCGGCTAGAATCGTTCCGGGCTAGGGGTACCTCGGCCAAAATTCATCCGGCAGAGATTTCTCTTGTACCGAGCTATTCTCAGCCGGTACTAACAATCCGGTACAAAACTCCCCTCGTACGCCTTTGGTGTGTCTCTCTCACTTTTTTAGCCGGTTAAAAACGTCTCGGTTGCATTTCCCTCGGCCGAAAACTTGCCCGGTTGCAGGTATCTCGGCTGGAAGTGGTTCGGCAAGGATCTCTTTTGTACCGGTCCATCCTGGCGCGGTACTAACCGAGTGGCACAAAAATTGTTGTTGTACCGCCTGATTAGCATCGGCTGGGAGTCGATCGGTCCGTTTTGTCAGGTCCTTTTCATTCTTTTTGTGCCGACCCGTTCCTGCTCGGTGCACTCGGTCGGTACAACCTTCTGGTGCGATGCCGATCAACCATACCAACCCAGGATGGGGCGGTATGGTCCTCCGGATTCCTTGTTTTCGCAGTCAAAATCGTTTCGCCCTTCAACACCATTGATCCAAGTCTTCGCAGCCCGCCAAGAACCTATCAACACTCAAACAAAGCATCAAAAAGACCTAGAAAAGATAGAAAAGCATAAAATGAAAAGTATATACAAGCGGTAAGCTTCGGGTGTCTCCCAAGAGCACTTTGTTTAACGTCACTATGTTCGACGTCGGTTACCCGCTTAAGCGGAAGGAACATCATTGAGAGGAAGTGAGATGCTCTCCTCAACGATTTCATTGGCATGGTACGGTTTTAGTCTTTGCCCGTTTGCAACAAATTCTTCTCCGTTCTTGTTCACGAGAACAACGGTTCCATAAGACCTCACATCCTTGATCACAAAGGGACCAGACCACTTAGACCGTAGCTTCCCGGGAAACAGCTTCAACCGTGAGTTAAAGAGCAAGACTTGATCTCTGGCCTTGAAGTCTTTACGCACAATCTTCTTGTCATGAAAGGCCTTGGCCCTTTCTTTGTAAATCTTGGAGCTCTCATAGGCCTCGAGCCTAATCTCATCGAGTTCTTGAAGTTGGATCAAGCGCCTCTCTTGTGCTGATTTGAGATCAAAATTTAGAAGCTTCACGGCCCACATGGCTTTGTATTCAAGCTCGAGTGGTAAGTGGCATGACTTCCCGTAGAGAAGATTGAACGGTGTAGTCCCTATAGGTGTCTTGAATGCCGTCCGGTATGCCCACAACGCATCATCTAGCTTCTTAGCCCAATCCTTTCTCGAGCTACCTACGGTCTTCTCTAGTATGGCCTTGATTTGTCGGTTCGAAACTTCCACTTGGCCACTTGTTTGAGGGTGATAAGGTGTGGCCACCTTGTGTTTGGCTCCATGCCTTTTGAGCAAGCTCTCAAACACCTTGTTTATGAAATGGCTCCCTCCATCACTTATCACAACCCTTGGGACACCAAACCGCGGGAAGATGATTGTCTTGAACAGCTTGAGTACCACCTTTGCATCATTCGTCGGGCTAGCAATCGCCTCGACCCATTTAGATACGTAATCCACCGCCACTAAGATATATTGGTTTCCGTAAGAAGAGGGGAACGGTCCCATGAAGTCAATGCCCCAAACGTCAAAAAGTTCCACCTCGAGGATCGGGTTTTGAGGCATCTCATCTCTTCTACTAATATTCCCCTTCCTTTGGCAAGCGTCACAAGTGGAGACAAAAGCGTGTGCATCCTTGAATAAACTCGGCCACCAAAAACCAGATTGGAGAACCTTTGTCGCCGTCTTGAATGAAGCGAAATGACCGCCATATGATGAACCGTGACAATGGAACAAGATCCCGCTAACCTCTTCTTCCGGGATACACCGTCGGTAGAGACCATCCGAACATAACTTGTAGAGGAATGGCTCATCCCAATAGAAACGAGTGACATCATGGAAGAACTTTTTCCTCTTGTACCCTTCTAACTTTGGCGGCTCTCTTCCGCAAGCTAAGTAGTTAACCAAATCTGCGTACCAAGGCAGCTTGCCGTCTTTCAAACCACTTGCATCCTCAAGACTCTTCGCGGCCTCTATCCCCTTTCTCAACACGCTAACAACCATGAGACTCTCCTCGGGGAGCTTGTCATCAATTGGGACAAGGTCCTCAATCCTCATTCTAGACAAGTGATCCGCTACCCCGTTCTCTATTCCTTTTTTGTCAACTATCTCCAAGTCAAACTCTTGTAGGAGTAAGATCCAACGGAGTAGCCTCGGCTTCGTGTCTTTCTTGGCATGAATGTATCTCAAGGCTGCGTGGTCCGTGTAGACAATCACCTTTGAACCTACAACATAGGACCGAAACTTTTCCATAGCGAAAACCACCGCCAACAACTCTTTCTCCGTAGTAGCATATCGAGCTTGGGTGTCATCCAAGGTCCTACTTGCATAGTATACGACATTGGTCTTCTTGTCCCTCCTTTGCCCTAAAACGGCTCCAACCGCGAAATCACTCACGTCACACATAATCTCAAAAGGAAGATCCCAATCCGGGGCTTGGACTATGGGAGCACTAACCAACGCTTTCTTTATCTCCAAGAACGCCACCATACACTACTCATCAAGAATGAACTCAACTTCCTTGCAAAGTAGCCTAGTGAGAGGTCTCGAGAAATCTTTGATGAAGCGACGGTAGAAACCCGCGTGCCCCAAGAAGCTTCAGACATCTTTCACCGTCTTTGGCGGTTCCAAACTCACCATCACCTCAATCTTGGCCTTGTCCACTTAAATACCCCTTTCCGAGATCTTGTGGCCAAGCACGATGCCTTCCCGGACCATAAGTGGCATTTCTCCCAATTCAACACCAAGTTTGTCTCCTCGCACCTCGTAAGCACCCTACAAAGATTGGACAAACAAGANCCCGGACCATAAAGTGGCATTTCTCCCAATTCAACACCAAGTTTGTCTCCTCGCACCTCGTAAGCACCCTACAAAGATTGGACAAACAAGAAGAGAACGATGAACCATAGACCGAGAAGTCGTCCATAAAGACCTCGACTATTTCCTCAATTAGATCCGAAAAGATCGACATCATGCACCGTTGAAATGTGGCGGGTGCGTTACATAGTCCAAACGGCATCCTTCGATAAGCAAAGGTGCCGTAAAGACATGTAAATGTTGTCTTTTCTTGGTCGTTCGGGTGAATAGGAATTTGAAAGAATCCCAAATAACCATCTAAAAAGCAATAGAACGGGTGATTAGCAAGTCTTTCAAGCATTTGATCAATGAACGGGAGAGGGAAGTGGTCTTTCCTAGTGGCGGAGTTACGTTTTCGGTAATCAATGCACATCCTATGACCGGTGATAGTCCTAGTGGGTATTAATTCATTCTTGTCGTTTTTTATCACCGTGATTCCCCCCTTTTTAGGCACCACATGAACCGGGGATACCCACGCACTATCGGAGATAGGATAGATAACCCCCGCATCTAAAAGCTTAAGAATCTCCTTCTTGACCACCTCTTTCAAATTAGGATTCAACCTACGTTGGTGTTCAATAGAAGTCATCGATTCGCTCTCTAGATGGATCCTATGTGTGCAAAGAGATGGAGATATACCCTTAATGTCACTTAGAGAGTATCCTATCGCCCTTCTAAATTTCTTTAATTCTTTCAAGAGTGTGGCAATTTCATCTTCATTAAGCTCATCATTGACTATCACCGGGTAAGACTCATTGGGACCTAAGAAAGCGTACCTTAGCCCTTTAGGGATCGGTTTGAGGTCCACCTTAGGTGCCTTGAGCTCACTCCAATCGTCATCATTGCTAGACTCACCATTGCTAGCATCTATCTCGTCCTCCACTTGATCCACTTGCATAGCGAAGCTCTCGTGAACCGAAACCATGCTTGGCCCATCTCCACAATTAGTCACTTGACTATCCAACTCAATGAACGGAGTCTCTCTATCAACCGGCTCGTGTGAGTCCAAAAGTAGCTTGTACCCTTCGCTTTCTTCACTCAAATGCCCATGTTCGCCTTGTTCTTGTGTCAAAGCCACTTGTAACCCATCTTCAAGACTCATCTCTTCAAGTAGCTCATCCGCGAGCTCGTCCATCGTCTCAATGTAGAAACATTGACCGTCAATTGTGGGCTTCTTCATGACATCATTGATGTTGAACTCAAGCACTTCATCTTTACCCAAATGCAAATCAATCTTCCCTTTTCTCACGTCGATGATAGCTCCCGCGGTTGCCAAAAACGGTCTCCCAAAGATGAGTGGATCTTTAGGCTCTTCATCCATCTCAAGCACAACAAAGTCCGTTGGGACAATGAAATCTCTAACCATGATTGGTAGATCCTCAAGCAAACCGATGGGTACTCTCACACTTCTATCCGCCAAGATCAAAGAGATGTTGCAAGCTTTGTACGTCGTGAAGCCTAATCTTTTAGCAACCGAGAACGGCATGAGACTCACACTAGCCCCTAGATCACAAAGGCAATTGTCGAATGCTAGAGGACCTAGAGCACACGGTAGAGTGAAAGATCCGGGATCTCCAAGTTTCTTGGGTACCACCTTCTTTTGGATGATGGCGCTACATTCATGCGTCAAGATCACCATGGACTCCATCTCTTTGGCTCTTTCTTTCACGGCATCCTTGAGAAACTTAGCATATTGGGGTACGAGTAGAAACGCATCAACCAATGGCATTGTAAGTTCCACCTTCTCCATTTGCCTATCAAACACCGCTTTGTACTTTTCCAACAATTGCTTCTTGAACCGCCCGGGAAATGGTAACTTAGGAACATAGGGCTTGGGGACGAACACATTCTTCGGCTTCTCTTGAGCAACAACGACCCTAGGCTTGACCTTTTCAACTTCTTTACCCTTGTCTTGATCTCTCACTACCACGTCATCAACCAAGTCTTCGTCTTGCATCTCGAGTTCCACCCCCCCACTTTGGTTCTCAACGTCCTCGTTGATGTGAGGAGGAGCCTCTCGAGTTGGTAAGACCGTACCACTCCTTAGCGTAATTGCATTGGCATACTCCTTGGGGTTGGTTTCGGGTTTTCCCGGTAGTTGGCCTTGAGGTCTTGAAGAAGAGGCGGTTCCCTTGGTTTCAAGTTGTTTGACCTTGGAGCTTAATGTCTCAAGCTTGGAGTTGAGGTCGTTATAAGAACAATCTACCCGTGTGTTGATTTCCGCTTGTCCCTTGAGTAGTTGTTGAAACATTGTGTTCAAGTCGAGCTCTTGCGGTTTAGACGTAGTTGCTTGACCTTGGGGTACAAATCCTTGTTGTTGTCCTTGAAAACCGGGTGGGGCCTTTGATTGAAATCCACTTTGATTCCCTTGGAATTGGTTCCGTGGGACATAACCTTGTTGGTTAGAGTTGAAGTTTTGGCCCGGAGGTTGGAATTGCTTTTGTGGAACCCCTTGAGTGTGAGTAGATTGTTGAGGGTAGACTTGGTCTTGGGGGTTCTCAACGTTGGGGTTACGGTAAGAGAAGTTGGGGTGGTTGCGGTAGTTTTGGTTGAAGCCTTGTCTTTGGTAATTCCCTTGGTTTCCTACGTAGTTCACTTCTTCTTGTGTGTCAACGGCTTCCTCTTGATAGCAATCTTGAGTATCTTCGTAATCACTAATGAAATGAACCGCTTTGTGAGACTCTTTGTTAGTAGCCGCAAGAAGTTTATCTATCAAGGATGCTTGCTTATCCATCTTCTCATTAAGTGCCTTCATGTCTTTGGCTCTCTTGTGCTCATCAAAGTCGCTTGTGGTCCTTGTGGCACGGTCATAATCGTCGCCGTAGGTCCCATCACTAGTAGCTAAGTTTTCCACAAGCTCCATGGCTTCCTCCACGTCCTTAGCCAAGAAATTACCATTCGATGCCGTATCGAGTAGCATTCGAATCTTAGGCAAAGCACCCCGGTATAGAGTACTTAAAAGAGAGGCGTTGCTAAAGCCGTGATGGGGGCATTGAGATGTGTAGCCTCTAAATCTTTCCCAAGCCTCGTTGAAAGACTCATTGGACCGTTGTGTGAAGCTCGATATCTCGTTGCGAAGCTTGGCGGTTCTAGCCGGTGAAAAGAATTTGGCAAGAAACACACGTTTGCAATCATTCCAAGAAGTGATAGAGCCTTGGGGTAAGCTCTTTTCCCATTGGTGAGCCTTGTCACCTAAAGAGAACGGGAAGAGACGAAGTTTGAAACCATCTTCGGAGACTCCATTGATCTTAGTGAGACCACATATTCGGTCAAATTGGTCGATGTGATCTAACGGATCTTCCATAGACAGCCCGTGAAACTTGTTGCTTTGGACCATATTTATCAACCCCGGTTTCACTTCAAAGTTGTTGTTGTCAACCGGTGGAGCTTGAATACCTTGGCGGTTTTGGTGAGCATTGGCGGCATCACCTTCACCGACAAGGTGGCGAGCTCGTGGGGGGTGGTTCGGTGGCCTAACTTGCCGAGCTTGGTGGTTTCCATGCCCACCTTGAGCTTGTTCCATGTTCTCGTTGGGATTACCAGCCGGATTGTCTTGTTCCATACCCAACCCGTCGATGTGTTGAGTCCGGTCTCTTTGAATCCGTGCTCTACTTCTTCTTTCCAACAAATGAATGTCGTCTATCGGCTCAACAAGGGCGTCGTGACCTTTTGAACGAGTATGCATGCACCTATAAGATAGAGATGGTAACAAGAAGTGAAAGAGATTAGTAACAAAAGTATAAAGAGAGCTTAATCTCACAAAGAACCTAAATCTCAATGTTAAAACAAATCCCAATATGGCAACGGCGCCAAATTGATACTAAGACTTTTCGGTCTTAAGGAGGTATCAATAACTCCAATACGAGTAGTATAGAAGGTTATCAATCCGTATTGGGATTAATTCTAAGCACGAAGAATACAAGGCACTCAAGTAAGTTAAGCTAGATAAGTGAGTTGTTGATTTTAACTAATACCCTAACAAGATTTAGCAATAAACAAAACGAAACAAACTAAGCGAGATATGAACTCAAATGATGAAAACGAATCCAAGGATGGGGTAATTGGATATAGGCTATTCCAAGTCTAATTCATGATGCTCATACACAATCAAGGTTAATTTCCAAGGTTAAGATCCTAATCGCGACTAATCCTCTCTCAAGGTACTAATCACCTATGCTAATTACTAATCCAAGATCAAATTCTCATTTGTGGACTCTTAATTAGCAAGCATTAATTTCATTAATCAAGATCACCTAAATAATCCCTTAGACAACTAATCTCTTAGGCAAAGAAGGGTATTTCTCTTAAAAAGCTCTCTTAGGCATTTCATCGAACACCTTGTGGGTGGGAAATACCTTGGGATCAAGTTTGACTTTCTCAAGCACAATCAAGCATTAAACACACTCTCTAAGAGTAGGAAATTGATTATCTATCCCTAAGCATCACAAATCATTCATGGAAATCACCTAATCCTAACCCATCCCTAGATCTTAGGAAACTACTCACTAATCATGATGGGTCTAACAAATTCTATGAAGAACATGTTAAATCCCATGATTAGGTGATTAAGAAAGAAGATTGAGAATAGAATAGATTGAAAAGGAGAATCTCTTACAAAATACTTAGAACATTCAAAAAGAGGTTTTTTAGCATAAAAAAGACATCCCTAGAAAATTAGGTCTAAAACTATTTATAGTGAACAGTGTGCGAACCGGGTCGACCCGGAACAAACCGGGTATCGACCCGGTCGGGTTTGGGCAAAATCCTGAAAATACAAGTTTGTATCGACCGGTTCTGGGTCGGTACAAACCATCCGGTACTAAATTTGTTGCCGGCTGGAGGTGATTCTAGCCGACAGGAGCGAGGGTCGGATCGAAGCAGAACGAGTTTTAGCCGGCATAAGCGATAAGCTCGAGAGCTGGAATTTAGTGCCGTGTGGTAGTGCCGGCCCAGAATGGGTCGGCACTAATCGTCTTCGTGCAGGTCGGTCGAATTGGGTGCGGAGTTAGCCGGCTAAAAATGAAGTCTGGCCGAACGTGGAACGTGCTGGAACGTGCTGGAACGTGCTAGATCGTGCGCGGTACGATTTTTAGCCGGCAGAGATTAGTGCCGCTCGATTAGTATCGACCTAGGATGGGTCGGCACTTATTTTCCTGTGCTTTGGTGCCGCTTGACTCTGGGCCGATACGGGAGAGTTCTTGGATCGGTGTTAGCTTCTGTCTTCATACCGATCGAGAAATACCGCTTCAGGACCGGTCGGTGCAGTGTGAAGGGAAGGTATGTTGAGCGGTTCGTCGTCGTTCCAGGTGAGTGTGCCGGTCGATTCTGGGGCGGCATGAAATTCGACTCTGGATCGGTATTACTCTCTGTCCCTATACCGACCCATCATACCGACCCATGATGGGTCGGTACACTCCTCTCCTTTTGCTGTTTTTGCCTTGGCCATCTCTTCTTGCACTCAACTCCGATTTGGCTTGGTTCGGTGACTTCCAATCCTTCTAAAGTGTCTCCAAGCACCTGGAAAAAGACCCCAAAACATGCAAGACTCACTAGGACTTAATGCAACCTAGCTAGACTCTTTTAGACCAAAACACTAAGGAAAACGATGGTTACCATGCATGCGACTAAAAACGCTAAGTAAAATGCATGCTAAACAAGTAAAATATGAGAATATCAATAATCATATCTATGATGTTTAGGGTCTAGTTTATTGATTTCTCTTCTTGCTAAGTGTGTTTAATGCTAGATTAGGCTTGAGAGAGTTGATCTAGACTTAAGAGAATTTCACACACACAAGGTGTTTGATGATATTCCCCAAAGAGCTTAGTTGGAGATAAACATTCTTAACCCATGAGAGTAGTTGCTTAAGATGTTTATTGGTTGATTTGAACATTGATCTTAATGCTTGCTAATCATTTTATCACAAATGAGAGTTTGATCTTGATTTAGTGATTAGCAAAGTGATTAGTGCCTTGAGAGAGGATTAGTCATAATTAGTGATCATAACCTAGGGATTAACATTGTGTGTGTGTTTGAGCATTATAGATTAACCAATTGGTCACTCTAGTTCCATAACCTCATCCTTGGATTCGCCTTTTATTGTCTTTAAACTTCGTTTAGTATTGCTAGCTTTGTTTACTTGCTTTTAATTTGCAATTAGCTTGTTAGATTTAAACCAAAATCCAACTCATTTAGCTTGAATTAAGTAGTTCTATGTATTCTTGGTGCTTGAGACATCAAACCCATTTGGATTGATCTCTAAATACTACAACCTTGGAGTATTGGGGTAATTGGTATTAGATACTAAAAATCCTATTATCAATTTGGCGCCGTTGCCAATTGGGTTTAGTTTTCAACATTAAGATTTTAGATCTTCTTGAGATTAAGCTTTCTTTTTATTTCGGTTACTAATCTCTTATACTTCTTGTTGCTATCTCTCTCTCTTATAGGTGTATGCATACGCGATCTCGAGTCACCGACGAGCTAGTTGAGCCTATAGACGACATACATCTCTTGGAACGGGGACGTAGAGCAAGGAGAGAAAGGGAACAGGTTCAAGACGTTGAGGAATTGGATATGGAAGACGTCGAGGAGATTCCGATCGGTGACATACATGACAGCGTGTAACACGGCAATGATGGCAATGGAAACCACCAAGCTCAAGGTGGCCACGCTCAACAAAACCCACCACCACCCGCCCGGCATGTGAGAGCACCAAACCATCCTCCACGGGCTCAAAACTTTGTTGGTGCGGGTGATGCCGCCAATGCACATCAAAACCGCCAAGGCATTCAAGCCCCTCCGGTTGAGAACAACAACTTTGAAGTGAAGGCCGCTTTAATCAACATGGTTCAAAATAATAAGTTCCATGGTCTTGCTATGGAAGATCCTTTGGACCACATTGACCAATTTGATCGGATTTGCGGTCTAACTAAGATGAATGGAGTATCCGAGGATAGGTTCAAGTTAAGACTTTTCCCATTCTCACTTGGAGATAAAGCTCACCAATGGGAAAAAAGTCTTCCCCAAGGGTCCATCACATCATGGGACGAGAGCAAGAGAGCTTTCCTTGCTAAGTTCTTCTCACCCTCAAGAACCACTAAGTTGAGAAACGAGATATCAAGCTTTACACAACGCGGGAATGAGTCTTTCAACGAGGCGTGGGAACGGTTTAGAAGCTACACCACTCAATGCCCCCACCATGGCTTTTCCAACGTCTCTCTCTTGAGTATCTTATACCGTGGAGCATTACCCAAGATAAGGATGCTTATAGACACGGCTTCGAATGGGAATTTCTTGGCTAAGGATGTGAATGAAGCCATGGAGCTCGTAGAAAACCTCGCTCAAAGCAATGGAACTTATGGGGATGATTATGACCGAGCTACCAGGACTATTAGCGATTTTGATGAGCAAAAACGAGCTAAGGAGATGAAGATCCTAAACGACAAGATGGTCAAGCAAGCTATTATGATGGACAAGCTTCTAAACGCTTCACAAAAACGGTTCATTTTGTTGGGGATTTTGAAGACAACCACGGTTACCAAGAGGAAGAAGGGGACGTGGGTATCCAAGAGGAGATGAATTATGTGGGTAATCAAGGCTACCAAAGGGGTGGTTTCAACAACAACTACCGAAACCACCCAAACTTCTCTTACCGTAACCCGAACGTTGAGAACCCACAAGACCAAGTCTACCTTCAACAACATCAAGGCAACCAAGGCGGTCAACAAAAGAACTTCTCTTCTCAACAACAAGGTCAAGCTTCCACCAATCAACAACAAGCCTTTGTCCCTAAAGGCCAATTTCAAGGGAACCAAAGCGGGTTTCAACCCAAAGCTCCTTTCATGGCTCCACCCGGTTTACAACAACAAGGCTTTGTCCCACAAGGTCAAGCAACTACGTCTAAACCCAAGAGCTTGATTTGAATACCATGTTCCAACAACTTCTCAAGGGACAAGCGGATATCAACACACGGGTTGATTGTTCCTACAACGATCTCAATAACAAGATTGAGACATTGAGTTCCAAGGTCAAGCAAATGGAGACCAAGGGAGCCACTTCTACTTCAAGAACCCAAGGTACATTGCCGGGCAAGCCCAAGACTAATCTCAAGGAGTATGTCAATGCCATTACACTTCGATGTGGAAAGGAACTTCCCCCTCGAGAAGCTCCTAAGTTAGTCAATGAGGACATTGAAGTTCAAGGTGGGGAGGAGAAGCTTGAAACCGAAGAGATTGTGGTTGAAGATGGTATTGTGGGTAGTGAAGACAAGGGTAAAGGAGTTGAGGTTCAAGAGAAGACCAAGGAGAAGCCTAAGAGGAAAGAGACTTTGTTTGTTCCACCACCCTATGAGCCCAAGGTTCCATTTCCAGGCCGCTTCAAGAAGCAATTGTTGGAGAAATATAGGGCGGTATTCGATAGACAAATGGAAAAGGTTGAGCTCACCATGCCCTTGGTTGACGCCTTCCTCCTCGTGCCACAATACGCTAAATTTCTTAAGGACGCCATCAAAGATAGATCAAAGGAGATGGAAAGCATGGTGGTACTAACTCACGAATGTAGTGCCATCATCCAAAAGAAGGTTATCCCGAAGAAACTTGGTGACCCCGGTAGTTTCACTCTCCCTTGCGCTCTTGGACCACTTGCTTTCAATAAGTGTATATGCGATCTTGGAGCAAGTGTTAGCTTGATGCCACTCTCGGTTGCAAAGAGTCTTGGCTTCGTCCGTTATAAGGCTTGTAGGATTTCTCTTGTGCTAGCGGATAGATCGGTGAGGCACCCCATTGGATTGCTTGAAGACGTTCCCATCATGATTGGGGATTTTGTAGTGCCTACCAATTTCGTGGTGCTTGAGATGGATGAAGAACCTAAGGATCCACTCATCTTTGGAAGACCGTTCTTAGCTACCGCCGGTGCTATAATTGATGTGAGGAGAGGGAAGATCGATCTCCATTTGGGCAAGAACGATGTCCTTCAATTTGACATCAATGATGTGATGAAGAAGCCCACAATTGATGGCCAAATGTTCTATATAGAGGCTATGGATGAGCTCACGGATGAACTCGCGGATGAGCTCACGGATGAGCTCGTGGATGAGCTCACGGATGAGCTCGCGGATGAGCTTTTGGAGGAGTTAGCTTTGGAAGACCACCTCAAGATAGCACTCACTAAGGAGCAAAGAGAGCATGAGTTTCTTCATGAAGAGAGTATTGGGTATGCAAAGATGCTTGATTCACACAAGGCTTTGAGTGGAGAGAGCACGTTCTTGGAGTTGGCTCAAGTTGCACACAACATAAGTGTTGTTGAGATTGGGGATAAAGATGAGCAAAAAGCTAGCAATGGTAAGACTAGCTTGGACGAGGATGATTGGAGCGAGCTAAAGGCCCCAAAGGTGGACCTCAAACCGCTTCTAAAAGGGCTAAGGTACGCTTTCTTAGGTCCTAATGAGTCTTATCCGGTGATTGTAAATGATGGTCTAAGTGGTGACGAATTGTCCTCCCTTTTGAGTGAATTGAGAAAGTATAGGAGAGCCATTGGTTATTCTTTAGATGACTTCAAAGGCATTTCTCCTACTCTTTGCACACATAGGATCCATCTAGAAGTTGAATCGATGACTTCTATTGAACATCAAAGGAGGTTAAACCCAAATTTGAAAGAAGTTGTAAAGAAGGAGATTCTAAAACTTCTAGAGGCGGGTATTATCTATCCCATTTCGGATAGTACTTGGCTCTCACCGGTCCATGTGGTGCTGATATACTCATATTTTACCTTCTTGATGCATTCATTTAGCTTAGGTTTTGTCTCATTTGCATATAGTTTCATAGCATTTCTTATTTGTTTTGTCTCATTTAGAGTTTAGAGATTTCATACTAGGTCCTAGAGAGTCTTTCATGTTTTGGAGTGTCTTTAGGTACTTTGGAAGCTTTTGGGGACCATGGAAGAGCTTACACTTGGCTTGGAACCTTGAGAAGATGGCTAGAAGCAATGGGGAATCAGACTGTCCTTACCGGCAAGCCACGCCGGACCATCACCGACCGGTATTGCAGCCTTGGCCAAGGCAGGCTCAATGCCGGCTCGCCATACCGGACTGCCACTGCCCGGTGTCAAGGAGGGTCTTTTTCGGTGAGCTTGCTATACCGGCTTGCTACACCGACCCGCTCTCGACCGGCATCAAGACGAAGCCTCGGGCTGGGAAAATATAAGGCACTTACCCCGGCTCGTCTCGACCCGGTATAGAGCTCCCAGCCAAAGACGCTTACACCGGCCCGCGATACCCTCGCCCATCAACCGGTGCCCAGATGCAGGACACGCTACACCACCCCGCTCTCCACCGGTATGACAGCCCGGTACTCGACCAACACTCGGAAAGGGGAAATCCTGGCCCGCCATACCGCTCAATCTCGACCCAGCACGAAGCCCTCGACCAAAGTCACCTCACACCGGCCCGCCATACCGGACCACCACCGGCCGGTGTAGATTGTTCGACCCAAGACCCGACCGGGTCAAGACCCGGTTTGTTCCGGGTTGACCCGGTCGCCCACTTTTACTATAAATACTCTAAACCTAATTTTTCTTAATCTAAGTTTTTCTCTAAGCTAAAAACACCCAATTTTAGGGATCTAAGTGATTTGTAAGAGATACCTTCTTGTTTTATGCAATTTAAGTTTGGATCCTTTAATTTCTATCATCTATCTCTTCTTTCTTAATCATCTAATCATCTAATCATGAGATTTAACATGTTCTTCATAAGATTTGTTGGGTCTTCCATGATTAATGAGTAGTCTCTTAGGATCTTGGGATGAGGTAGATTTATGGCGATCCAATGGTTGATTCATGATGTTTAGGGTTAGATTTACCAATTTCCCTTCTTGCTAAGTGTGCTTAATGCTAGATTAGGTTAGAGATAATCAATCTAGGCTTTAGGGAATTTCACACTCACAAGGTATTTGATGAAATTCCCCAAAGAACTTAGTAAGAAATAAACATGCCTAGCCTACGAGAGTAGTTGACTAGGGTGTTTATTGGTTGATTTGAATGT
This sequence comes from Eutrema heterophyllum, assembly GCA_002933915.1. Classification (NCBI taxonomy): domain Eukaryota; kingdom Viridiplantae; phylum Streptophyta; class Magnoliopsida; order Brassicales; family Brassicaceae; genus Eutrema; species Eutrema heterophyllum. Next base: position 1,077,107 of record PKMM01029251.1, read on the forward strand.
TGAATTTAATGCTTGCTAATCATTCTATCACAAATGAGAATTTGTTCTTGATTTAGTGATTAGCAAAGTGATTAGTACCTTGAGAGAAGATTAGTCATAATTAGTGATCTTAACCTAGAGATTAGCATTGTTTGAGTATTGAGAATCATGAATTAGCTATGGGATCATCTTATTTCCATAACCTCATCCTTGGATTCACATTTTATTATTGCATTTAGCCTCGTTTAATATTGCTAGTTCTTGTTTCTTGTTTCTTTTGAATTAGATTGCTAGAATTAATCCCAAAACCAATCCTATTTGCTTAACTTGAATAGTTCTATGTATTCTTGGTGCTTGAGACACTAAAACCCATTTGGATTGATCCTTAAATACCACAATGACATGAGTGGGATTTGAGCAATTGACTAGTAAAAATCATACTATCAATTTGGCGCCGTTGCCAATTGGGTTTAGCTTTCAACATTAAGATTTTAGATTTTCTTGAGATTAAGTTTTCTTTTTAGTTCGGTTACTAATCTCTTTCACTTTTTGTTGCTATCTCTCTATTCTAGGTGTATGCATACGCATTCTAGAGGCAACGAAAACCTAGTTGAGCCAATAGACGACATCCATCTCTTGGAACGAGGATGTAGAGCAAGGAGAGAAAGGGAACGAGTTCAAGACGTTGCCAATTTGGGTATGGAGGATGTCGAAGATATTCTGATAGGTGACATACACGACAACTTGCAACAAGGCAATGGTGGCAATGGAAACCACCAAGCTCAAGGTGGCCAACTGATATGCTCAAATATAATACCCTAAAGTACTAAAGCAGTAGTTGCAGTAAGTTAGGGGTCGAACCACAAAGACTCAAGAAATCACTCAATAGATTGCAAGATTTGAATTAAGCTAAGTCAATAGATTTAACATAAAACAACTAAGATTATCAAGTGGGTTGTAAATTCAATGGGAAAAACTAGGTTCAGGGTATCTCTCGGGAAATCTGAGAATCCAGACAAAACAATCTATCAGGATTCAGATTAAGCACGGTTCTTGAACTCAAATCACTAAGTTATAATTAACCAACTTTCGTTGCGAGAATTATCTAAATCTAAATCCTAGAATTCCAAATTTTTTTGCTAATCCTAAAGATCTAAACCAGCTTTAGAGTTCAGGTTTGATATGTTCACAAAACAACTAAACCAAATTTCTTTGCAGATAGTTATTTTGCTCACCCTAGGTTCTGTCAGGTTTCCAATCACACTTTCGTGTCTAATTGATTAACCTAAGATCTAAGTTCTAGGTAATCAAGCTAGAATTAGCACTATGAACAACCTATGGTGAAGAACTTAATTGATTATGAATCCTAATAAATCGATCTATCTAACATACAAAGAAATCCTTTTATGAGAACCCTAAACCTAAAAGAGAACTACTCAGACATGGAGATTAAAGAAAGCAACATGACTGAATAATACTTCAATAGATAAAATAAGAATAGAGTAAAACAAAAGTTCGAAATCTTCTCTATGACGAACAAAGTTCAGACTTGTCTCCTTCAAAAGCTCTCTCAACAAAAACCAGAATAGAATAAAGCGTAGCCAACAAAAGTGGCTGAAAAACCTAATTATAATCCTAAAACACGTTTTGGGGCTTCTTGTAATAATTAAAGACTTCTGGACAAATGAGCAATTTCTTCAAACTTCAGAAAAGTCGCGACTCTTGTTTCTCTGCAGTCGGTATCGATCGATACCATAAGTGGTATCGGTCGATACTCGGGCTCCAAATCGACCTTCTCAGCTACATGATCTCTGCTTTGCTCCAAAAAGCTCCAGAATGTTTCAATATCTCCAATTATGCTCTAAACGTACCTAAAACCTGAAAAGACTCTAAAAGACTCCAAAAACACTAGAAAGACTCAATAAAAAGGACTTATATCATGGTCAAAAACGGGTAAAAACCATGATATATCAACTCCCCCAGACTTAGCATTTGCTTGCCCTCAAGCAAACAGAAAACCAAACCAGAGAAAGAAGTTTGAAAACAACGGAGACTCACCTGTTTTTGAAACATTGCATTGACCCTTTTTCCTAATGTCTTCTCATCACTTTACCAGTTCCAGATCTAACCACCATGTACTTCTCCGTAGACATTCGCAGCTTCCCAGACTCCACACATTATTTCACAACATTATCCATCCAAGCCTTCATCGCCAGTTTCATCGCTGTAGTCAATGCCAAGAACCTTATAGACTCTTTCCCATACAATATCATGACAAAAGAACCACCCAATTTTTACACTTTTTGGTATTGTTTCCTCTCCCCCAGACTTAATTTATTTCATGCTTTCTCTTTTTTTTTTTTAATTTTTATTCGCATATACAAATCAAGGTTTGAGACGCGAGTATTGATGGTGTTTGCCACCGAATCTCCGGTTCTTTCCCTCTCAATGTATCAAAGACGTAGGCGAATAGTGGTATCACGGGAAATTTTCCTAACCTCGCTTCCAACCTTTGTGTGATCATTCCTTCACAAGTAGAATAATGGGATCGCTGGAAATTTTCCTAGCCCTCTACTCATAAGAAAATCATTTCATCTTTTATGCTCTTATTTATTAACTTATAACAGGGGAGAGAGATGCCATTACTTTAAACACATGGGTTCCATTGTCAGATATGAATGAGGAATCAAGCTCTATAGACACTAACCACATCGATGAAGTGCAAAAAATTGGCTCATGCTCGAATGAACTCTGCTGGAAACATGGGTGTCTTCTAGTTAACTGGTCAGCCTTTGGATTTTTCATTAGTCCAATCTAAAACTGATTCTGTAACAATGGACACTCAGAAGCAAAGTCAAAACAGTAGATTCAAGAACAAGATCATAATCTCCAACAGGTTTTGACTCAATAAAACAAATTTGACACAAAAACGACTAAGTCTAAGAAAAACAAACACAATGTCAGCAACTACCTCCCCAGACTTGAACAACACTGTCCCCAGTGTTATTTAGCCTAGAGTCGGTAAAATAAAAACAGAAGAGCTGAGTGGATTGGTGAAAATCGAAGGAAACGTACATGGGTGACGGGTATCGACCGATACCGTGATGGTATCGATCGATACGAGGGATATTGGTCGATAAAAATTTGACCTCGATCGATCTGTAGCTCACGGTCCCTTAAGAAATACCCAGCTCCTTTGTCGTGTGGATGGTGTCGATCGATACCGGGTGGGTGTCGATCGATACTATTCTTCTGAATCTGCTGCACGTGAAACACAAGACACAAAACCAAAAACAAAAATAATAGAAAAACGTATGTACAGACTTACCAGTGGGTTGCCTCCCACCAAGCGCTTGTTTAACGTCACGAGCTTGACTTTACTGACGTTCAGGCAGTGGGGGCAGTGGGTGCATTAGCTAGAGGCACAATGTGTCCGTCTGGAATCTCGGCTTTCGCCCAATAGTGTTTCACCCTCTGTCCATTGACAGTGAACTCCTTGCCTTCAGCACTTATCAGCACAACTGCACCGTGTGGTCGGACGTCCTTGATGGTGAAGGGACCTGACCAACGAGAGCGCAGTTTTCCAGGAAACAATTGCAAACGAGAGTTATACAGAAGTACCTGATCATTGGGTTGAAAGTGGTGAGAGAGGATCTTCTTATCGTGATACGCCTTAGTCCTTTCCTTGTATAGCTTCAAATTTTCATAGGCAAGGTGCCTAATCTCATCCAGCTCGTTCAGTTAAACCAATCGCCTCTCTGCAGCAGACTTGATGTCAAAGTTCATCAGCTTGGTAGCCTAGGCTGCCTTGTGCTCGATCTCCACTGGAAGGTGACATGCTTTCCCATACAGCAAGTGAAACGGTGTAGTCCCAAGCGGTGTCTTGAAAGTAGTCCGGTAGGCCCATAGTGCATCATCCAGCTTGGTGGACCAATCCTTCCGAGTTGTACCCACTGTCTTTTCCAGAATCTCTTTGATCTGCCTGTTGGAGACTTCGACCTGCCCACTAGTCTGAGGATGATATGGAGTGGCCACACGATGATTCACACCATGCTTCTTCAGCAGCTTCTCGAAAACCTTGTTAATAAAGTGAGTGCCACCATCACTAATAACAAAACGAGGTACTCCAAATCGAGGGAAAATGATGGACTTAAACATCTTAAGAACCACTGAAGAGTCGTTGGTTGGACTATGATATGCTCAAATATAATACCATAAAGTACTAAAACAGTGGTTGCAGTAAGTTAGGGGTCGAACCACAAAGACTCAAGAAATCACTCAATAGATCGCAAGATTTGAATTAAGCTAAGTCAATAGATTAAACAGAAAACAACTAAGATTATCAAGTGGGTTGTAAATTCAATGGGAAAAACTAGGCTTAGGGTATCTCTCAGGAAAT
>PKMM01029352.1:5206-18624 GCA_002933915.1 Eutrema heterophyllum
CTTGTACCCAAATTGATGTCATCATGCAATAGGAGGAAACCCACGCCGGAGATGTCTGTGTAGTGGATACAGGGCTGGCTCAAGACTGATGGGGGCCCTGGGGCTTAAAAAAATTTTGGGCCCTAAAACAAAAAAAAATAAGGGCCATATTTTTTTTTAACATATTTTTTTTGAAAATTGTTTATATTTTTAAAGAAAATTTAGTTATAGATTTTGGGGGCTTGGGCAAAAAAACATTTTTGGGCCCTAAAACAAAAATTTGGGCCCTTAAACAAAAAATCTGTTTTTTTTTAACATAAATGTTTTAATAAACTTTTATATTTTTAAAGAAAATCTAGTTATAGAAATAAAAAATATATATTAAATTTTTTTTTTTGGGTTAAAGTTGATCTTGTTTTATATATATATATATCAAAACTAATTTTTTTTATGGACCTCTTATGCCTGTGGACCATGGGGCGGTCGCCCTGCTCGCCCCCTTATCTGAGTCGGCCCTGAGTGGATAGTAGAAAGAAACTGCTCCACACCGTCATGTAAGGAAACCCCCATCAAAAGGGATTGAAAGAATCGAATAGAAACCAGTAGAAAAACATCCAAAAAGGACGATTTGGATGCACTGAATGTGAATGCATTTGAACCACCCTAGATACTGTTTGGATCAAAAATAGGCTGGACAAACTCAAAATCTGATGAACCATCGTAACTAGTGCAAACATAATCACGATCGTTATCACGAGAAAGAGTAAACAAACAACAACACCAAAGGCTAATGAACCCCAATCCACCGTGTGGTCCGAAAGATTAACCAACCCCATTGCCAAAACAGTCACGAGATCACCACCGGAAATCAACAAAATCACCGCCAGGAATTGCCGAAGAGAAGTTGAAGACAGAGAGGAACGGTTCAAAAGGCAAATCGCTTTGTTTATCGCCAAAAACCGTCAAAACGCCTTCAGATTGTAACACCAATTACAATGATTGAAGAGAAGAGATTAATAATGATCACCGATTAGAGAACCACCAACAATTGTCGGCGGTCTCGGAAAACCAAAGAAAAGGACGGTTTGTTCTTATCGTCTTTGTTATCGTCTCTCTCACTTTTCTTGCAAAACGTTGTATTTTTTTTTTTATGTGAATTATCTTTTTTTTTATTTCAAATAAAAATTGGTAATCTTAATAAAGTTTTCTAATAGTATAAATATTATTTAAATTACAATATCTAAATTAAATCTAAATTAATATCCTATTATTATTATTATAAAGATACAATAAAAAACATATATGCTGGTTAAATCTAAATTTATATCCAGTTTTTATATATAGTTGTTTGTATTTTTTAATAATAAAATATTATTATATTTTAAATAATTTAATGAACTAAATAGAGACTAAATGTTATTTATAAATATTATAATTAAGTAGAATATCCATATCTAACAATAAATATATTATGTAAATTTTTGTTTTTAAAAAGACATGTTTGGCAACATGAATAGTAGTTATCAAAGTAAAGAATAGCCTGATATGAAGATTTTCATGTTTGGACACAAAAAATGTCTCTGTTTTAATAGTATAGATACCTTAAAATAGGACATCAACGAATTTTAATTTTAAACTTTTTTAAAACCCAATTTAGTTTTGTAATATTCTCGAAATATTGCTCACCTATTACCGGATGTTGGAATTTACATTAATAATGAAAGTGTGTTAATTTTTGTTTCTAACACTTACGAACAAATTACGAGAACTATTACAAGACAATTCAACAATGGACAATTCTCTCTGCTCCACAAGGATCTACGACCACGATGAACGGCTTTGCTTACACCACGTTGAAAATTTCCTGTAAGTTTGCCTCCATTAATCCATAGGGAATCGAAACTCAGACCTCCTGGTATAGAAGCATTAATGAACCCTTTGGTCAACCACTTGATTAAGGGACTTCCACAATTTTAAACTTTAAGCTTTGAATAACTGTGTTGATTTTGTTTATTGGGAAGTATTGATAAATACATTAAAAAGTAAACTAAGAAAGCTATTATGAAGTTTATGATATTAAAAAGGAAAAATCATTGCTAGCTATACGAAGTATACCCTATCACATGACCACATGCAGACTATATAAATGTATCTTTAACTACATGAACTATATAGTTACCATGGTGACATGTACGCACTATCAGTGGTTATGTCGACAACTAGATGTACAAAATAAATGCATCTTTAACTACACGAATTATATAAATGCATCTTTAACTACACAAAGTATATGGTTACCATAAGCCTCATTTGCGTAATCGGAATAGTGTAACCAACGACAGAATCCGGTACCGTCGCCGTTCCCATGGCCTTCATCTTCCGATCAACCTCACTAGAAAAGAACAATTCTCTATCCATCGTGGCTCATTCTGATTTCGATCTTCCATCCCGAACCGCCTTCTCTCGCTGCACGTTTCTCCTCGCACTGCCACTCCTCTCCGCCGCTTCTTCAACCATCTCCACATCTCCTTCCCACCCACTCTTCTCCAGTTTAGCCGCGTAACCCAACCCTTGCCGCACAAACACATCTTTTCCGGCAACCGCAACCATCCACGCTATTCGGACTCGCGATTTTCTCCCAAACACCTCTCTGTCTTGCACATCTTTCTCATCGACCGGATCTCTTCCCCATAAAGCCTCGCCGTATCGGTTCAGTACTGCCGTGCACTGTAGGATCCGGTGTTGGAACTCATTTTTGACGAAGTGTTTTTGACCACTTTTCCGATGGGTTTTCCGACGGAGATGTCTGTCGGAATGACTGGATTTTAGGCACGATGCAATATCGCTGTGAGCACTATAACGTAGTGTATTCACTTGTCAAAATCGGAGTTGATTTGAATGAGAAATAGAGGTCCAAAGTGGATGACTTGGAAAGCTTGCAAAGCTCCAAACCGTCACACTACATGCAATTAAAGAATTAAGGAAAGAGTGTCTCGCCTCCGCACAAATCTTTCTTTCTTCATAGTATTTTGATAGCAATTATCGTCTATTAATTCTGTTTTATATGAATATATTTTCCAATTATTCAGTTTTGCCATATCGTAGAAATCGTGGTTCTACATCCGGTTCCGGCGGCGTATGAGGATTCCTAGTGAGGTTGATCGGAAGATGAAGGTCATGGGAACGGCGACGGTACCGGATTTCGTCGTTGGTTACACTATTCCGATTACGCAAATGAGGCTTATGGTAACCATATACTTCGTGTAGTTAAAAATGCATTTATATACTTCGTGTAGTTAAAGATGCATTTATATACTTCGTGTAGTTAAATATGCATTTATTTGTACATGTAGTTGGCGACATAACCACTGATAGTTCGTACATGTCACCATGGTAACCATATACTTCGTGTAGTTAAAAATGTATTTATATAGTCTGCATGTGTGGTCATGTGATAGGGTATATTTCGTGTAGTTAGCAATGATTTTTCCTAATAAACTTAGTTCAAACAAAAAGTGTGATATTACACAAATTTTCAATTACTACATGAGACAAGTTACAACACAACACACTTACAGCTAGCCCTGCGATTTTTACCAAATACAATTTTTCAATTGACAATCTATCCGTTTTACAAGAATCCACGCATACTAAGACCACGACGAACAGCTTTCCTTGCATCACACTGAAGATTTCATGTAAGTTTTCTCCATTAACTTGCATAAATCGCATCTTATGGGAATTGAACCCCATACTTTCTAGTGTAAAAACATTAATTAACCATTTGGTCAACCACTGGACTAAAGGGGCTTCCACACGGTTTTTGGTTTTTAGTTGTGATATGGTAACTTATGAAACCGATCGTCACACTTTTAAATTTTATTTGGTTATTAATTCCATTTGGTTCGGTTCATCTATTCGTTTTTTTTTCAAAATTTTCCTGACCAACATATATTTCAAAAAACTTCTAACCAACATATATTGAATCATACCGAATTTTATTGAAAATATATTAAAATTTTTGAACCGAAGAACCAAACTAACCGAATTTGAAAAAAAAAAAGAATCAAAACAAACAAATTTTAGTTCAATTCGGTAAAAAAATTAAACCTCGAAATACCCGATATCAAAGCCGAACCATAGTTTAGTTCGGTTACTTTTAAAACAATATTCTCAAACTAAACTATCCGACTAACCGAATAAACCGAAGTTGCAGCCCTACAGGCTACAACTAAAAGTGATAAGCATGACCTGTGCCTTCGGTGAATATGCTAATCCCACCGTTGCTGGAAGTAGCCGGAATGCAAATCAAATATCAATAAATTGGGCCCATAAAAGCCCATTTACCTTGCCCTCCTGAAAAGAATGATAGATCACGTCCTGAGACACGTGGCAACCAAAAAATCCAATTCTTAGAGAACGCGCACAAACAACAACAAAACAGATCACGAAAGAATCTGAAAACCACTTAAAAAAAAAATAAACAATGCGAGCTCAGGTTTTATGCCCAACAATAACAGCATTTAGTCACTACTATTGTGCGCCACGCAGGCTCGTCTCGTTAACCTACGCCTCTCTCCACCGACACGGTTCTGCTCCGTTTCTTAATCTCAGTCTCTTCACCGCCTTTCGTTCTCCCTTCTTCCGCATGGAGGTTTGCTAAATTTCTCCTCCTCTCTCTCTCTCTCGCGCGCCATGACTCTCTGCTTCAGTTTTCTCGCAGTAATTTTGTGTTTGCTTGTATCTGCTGAGATAGATTCCTCTGGTTTTTCTGATGATTCCACCGATTCGATTTGTCTGGAGACTCTGAAATTTGATTCAGTTTGTCTAGAGGTATCAAATTTTGTGGGCATGTTGATGTATTGATTGATTATATTGCTTGTGCCACTCTTTGTATTGCTGGTTTCTTATGTGATATTAGCAATTCCAGAGTGGAACTGGCTCAACCGGGAAGAAAGCAATGGTGGACAATCTGAAACGATTCGGAGTGATATCATCGAAAAGTGTAGCTGAAGTTATGGAGGCATTAGATAGAGGTCTCTTTGTACCAACTGGATCGTCAGCTTATGCTGATACTCCTTTGCCCATAGGTTACAATGCCACCATTTCCGCTCCGCATATGCACGCAACGTGTTTGCAGCTCTTGGAAGATAAGCTCCAGCCCGGGATGCGCACGTTGGATGTTGGCTCAGGTTCTTGACAGTTTTTACTGGTTTTTTTAGTTTGGGAACTTGGGATATCAATCAATCAGCTTCGTGTTTTTATCGGTCTTTGTAGGAACCGGGTACTTGACTGGCTGTTTTGCTCTCATGGTTGGAGCTGAGGGCCGCGTTGTTGGCGTGGATCATATCCCTGAACTGGTTGATATGTCTATCAAGAATATCGAAAAGAGTGTTGCCGGTTCCTTGCTTGAGAAAGGATCTCTCTCTTTACATGTTGGTGGTAGGTACACTCGCTTTCCGACTTCAAAACATTGTATGTTTCTCACCCTCATGCTGAAGACACAGAACTTTCTCTTATTGACAGATGGAAGAAAAGGTTGGCGAGAGTTCGCACCGTATGATGCGATACACGTAGGAGCAGCGGCATCAGAAATCCCTCAGGCGCTTTTGGATCAGCTAAAACCCGGTGGACGAATGGTGATTCCAGTAGGAACCTATTTTCAAGAGCTGAAGGTGATAGATAAAAGCGAGGATGGTTCCATCAAGGTATACACCGAAACTTCAGTAAGGTATGTGCCTCTCACTAGCCGCGAGGAACAGATAGGAGGATTTTGAAGAAAAACTACAAAAACGCTACTTCCCACGTCTTAGTGTACATATAAAGCTTGTGTATACAATGTCTTGTAGTATGTTTTTGATGGGTAATAAAGGAAAGATGTTTATGAAAGCTTTGGTTTCACATAATCACCACATTGGAATTGCATGTGAGAACATTTAGAATCATAAATCTCATACTAGGAAAATGAAAGTGAGAGAGTGAGAAAAGCATTTAAGTTTCAAAAACCACGCCTTGGTCGTTCCTCAGCTATGTTCACCCTAATTGCTCTGCCTTCCAAATTCTGCAAAAACACAGAGAAAGTTCACAAATTCTGTAGTCTCTCACAAGAAGAGAAGCAGAAAACTCATGGTTTCTTTACCTGTCCATCAAGAGCAGCAATGGCGTCATTAACTTCAGCCTCGTTAGACATTGTAACAAACCCGAACCCACGTGAACGACTTGTCTCTCTGTCGTAAACCACTCGAGCTTCAAGAACTTTCCCGTGCTCGCTGAACAGTTGTTCTAGACGACCATTGTCCACATCCCATGGCAGATTCCCGACATAGATCCTAAACGCAGCTTCATATAGACGAGGTTGGCGTTCTGGTCTTGATCCTCTAGGAGCTGCTCTGTTTACTGTCAAAAGCCTCCCATTCACTTCCTGAAGTAGTAATCAAACAAACAGGTCAACTTCAAAACATCTTAATTAACATGCTAATGGCACAGAAATAAGAAACAAGAAGATGAATAAACGGCTTACATAACCGTTAAACTTCTCAACGGCTTTCTCTGCTTCTTCAACGGTACTCATTGTTACAAAACCGAACCCACGACTTTGGTCAGTGTCCCTATTGTATATAACCTGCACATTCAGATTCCAACAAAGCAAACCACCATGAAACCAAAAAAGCATAACGAACAATCCTTTTAAGACAAAACAATCTATGAATTTAAGACACTAAACTCAGACAATCTCAAAACTTTCTCAAGAAGTAGCAATGGGACAGAAGCCATTAGTTCCACTATTCTCAACCTTTTGGATTCAATGTTCGAGAAAATGACATTTACATAACCGAAAGTAAGAAGAAGAAATTACCTCTGAAATCTCAACTGTACCGGCTTGCTCAAAGAGCATAGCCAAGGCTTGGCTATCAACGTCGTACGGCAAGTTTCCGACGAACAATTTAGCCTCTTCCGGTGGCTCTTGAAATCCGCCACCGTCTTCTTTAGCCTCCGACTCAAAACTCTCCTCGTTATCCTCACCTTCTTCCTCTGCCCAATCAGAAGTTTGGAAAACAAAGGTGACAACAGGAGATAAGTTATGGTAATTTCTGGATTTGAGAGAGAGAGGGAGATTAATGGGTCGTGTAAGGAGGGAAAAATTGGAGCGGCGAGGTTTGGAGGAAGAGATGTTGAAGATTGAAGGAAGACAAAAAAGGGTTGAAGATGAAGATTCCGCCATAGCTAAAAGCTTTAAGCTTGAGGTTACTATTGAAGAAGTCATTTCTGATTTCCCAGAGATTACAGAGGAAGAGGAAGAGGAAAAGGAAGAAAAGATTTTTAGAAAGCGATAAGGAAATCAGACCGAGAGTTTGGCACTTGACAAAAGTGTTCGATTAAATTCTTTATTTATTTAATCTTAATTTATATAAGGGTGAATTAGGAAAAAAGTGCCAAAAAGTTTATAATTTGAAAAATTAGTATGTTTTAGATCGGTAATTAGGAGTTAGGTAGTTTTAAATAGTGACATTTTTGAAATGACAAAAATGCCCATATTAATGTGAAAAGTAAAAGAGAGAAATACCAAAACATTCATTTTTACTGTATACACATGCGCGTTGACTGCGTTGACTGCACACTGGTCCAATATTAAACAACGTCGTTTCTTTTATGAGAAGGATTTGGGCCTCTGAATTTGGGCCTCTGAATTTGGGCCTTGACACTCAGCATTTGGGTTGTTATATCTAATATTTTTGTTGCTGGATCTGGGTGTTTCTTCCTTTCAACAGTTTCAACAGTTGGAAGTTTTGTAGGTGAATTACATGGATTGGGAGGCGGAAATTTTAAAAAATTAAAAATAAATTGATTTTCTTTTACTGTTGAAAAACTCTTGATTGCTTGGCTAATATCAATTTGTCAGAAAAACAAGTTTAGAATTTGGGATAAAATGTACGCCACTTTGGTGAACTACCATTTCAAATATTTTTATCATTCATATAACTTATGAGAGGGAAAATGGAGACAGACAAAAGGTTTATGGTTCCAAGAGATAGAGGGAAAATGGTTATGGTGAATACATAAGACGGTATGTCTCATCTATACTTTTAAATTATCGTACACTTGGGATTGAGAATAAAATTGGGTAATTTTTGAATACGAAATCCTGCAGATGCGTACGTGGTTGTAATGGCAGGACGATGGATACGATACATTAACGGAGTATGGGATTTCAAGATTGATAAGTCCCGAATGGGTAGATGCATCAATTTAAAAGGGGTTGATGGGGTTGTGAGTCTCAGAAAAGTCATTAGTACCGAGTATGAAGAGCCATCTTTGCACGTCTTTGTTCACATATGTTATTGGATGGATGACGCTCTCGCTGAGCTCAATGGAGATGGGCCAGCTCCTGTGGAGATCTGCACAAACATCGGGTATAGAGCTTTCAAATCTTTGCATAAAAGTGATAGGTCACTCAACATTTTTGTCACATTCCAGCGTTATGAGTCCTCGGGGCTCACCATATTAAGTACTAAAGAAGGGGTTGTTCCAAAACAACAAACTAAAGATGGCTAGCTGCGTATGTTTAGAGGAAATAACATGAGTAACATTGGGAAAAAGAAGTTCATGATCCTGCTGTGTGTACACCTGATCCTGCTGTGTGTACACCATTCGGCATAGTAGAATGTGGGGGGCAGATTGGTTGGGACAACAATGGAAAACCAGAAGCAACCACAAGCTGTGCAAAAATGTTAGAGGCAACCACAAGTTCTGGGAAAAACTAAGGGGCAACACCACGTTTTGCAAAATGAGTGTTGCGGTGCCAAATTCTGCAAAAATAACAGAGGCAACACCAAACTATACAAAACAAAAAAAAACTACGCCAAGTTTGGCGAAAATAACTGAGACACCCCCATGTTTTGAACGGGAAGATGTCATCAATGTGGTTGCAGATCTTACTGCTGCATTTAAAGCGTCTCTTACTCCCGATGATCATCCTGCAATAGTTGAAACGGCTCTTATTCCCTTTGAACTTGGTCCCAAAAATTTCAAGGGAAAACATGGTGTAGAAAATAGAGGCAGGGATGAAGAAGATAGCTGCGAAGATGATGCAGATAATCTAGGTGAAGATGAATCTGCTAGCGAAGATTACGATTGGGACCATTGGGACGATTTTGTTCTAAGAGACGGTAATGATCCTCTGGATCATTGGGACAGTGATGTAAATGATAGTGGAAACGCGGAGTGGGACATATCATATGGGGAACTCGATGATGATGGAAATTTCGTGTATCCTCCAATGGCAGGGGAAGAGCGTGGACTCGATGATGAGACAAGGGAAGTGCGTGGACTCCATGATGAGACATGGGGGCTACGTGGACTGAATGATGAGCCAGTGGGGATGCGTGGTCACACTGATGATGATGATTTCAAGGACTCCCCCGAGGCAGTTAGGAGAGATAATGGGGGTGCCGCTTTGATGAAGGGTATAAGGGTAAGTGAAATATATGGTTATGAGGATGTTGAACCAATGTTTAATGATATGGAAAAGAGCAAATACAATATACACGATATTGATTTAACAAGGGAGGATGATGAGATTTACGTGGGAAAGTTGTTCAAGAACAAAGAAACATTCAAAATAGCAATAGCTATATACTCAATAAAACGAGTTGTCACATTCAAATTCAGTCGTCACGAGAAGTTTCGTACAGTGGCATCGTGTCAAAGCAAGGTTTGTGATTGGAGGGTGATGGCAGCGCAGCTGAAAAATTGTGAATTATACGAGGTCCGAAGGATATCTTGGAATCATACTTGTGATGCCGACACACGGAGCGCTTGGTCAAAAAGAGCAACATCGAAAGTTATAGCATCTTTGCTCAGATCAAAATATGAAATCTTTGTGGTAGGTCCATGTGCAAAAGATTTGCCGCTTACAATGCTTAAAGAGTACAGATTGACAGCTTCTTACTAGAAGTGTTGGAAGGCCAGAGAGTTGGCAATAGCATTAGCGATTGGGACAGAAGAGAGTTCGTACAAACTATTGCCATTATACTTTCATGTTCTAAAATATGGGAATCCAGGAACAGTTTGCCACCTGCACACAGTTTTGGATGACAATAATTGTCGAAGGTTCAAGTATGCTTTCGTGTCGTTGGGTGCTAGTATTCAGGGGTGGGAGCATTTGCGGAAGCTCATTGTGATTGATGGTACGCATCTACATGGGAATTACAAAGGGTGTCTTCTGACAGCAAGTGGGCATGATACAAATTTTCAGGTATTTCCCATGGCTTACGCGATTGTGGACGCCGAGAATGATGACTCATGGGCATGGTTTCTGAATAAACTATATGATATTGTGGTTGATGGCCCTCACTTAACCTAACCATGTACGCGTAATCTTGTACACCTAAACCTGTACACGTAATCATGTACACCTAAACCTGTACACCAAATCATATACACCTAATCATGTACCCCTACACCTGTACACCTAGACCTGTACACCTAAACCTGTACGCCTAATCATGTACACCTAACCTGTACACCTGTATCATGTACACCTTAACCTGTACACCTATATCTGTACACCTAATCTTGTACACCAAAATATGTACAGCTAAACATGTGCACCTATACCTGTACACCTAGACATGTACACCTAGACCTGTACACCTAAACATGTCCGCCTATTCATGTACACCTATACATGTACACTTAAACCTGTACACCTAATCTGGTACACCTAAACCGTCTTCACTTCGTTTAGAGTTTGATGTGAAAAGACGGAATTGGCCTCGGGTGAAGAAACGAGTTTGTTTTGTCGAGCAGGGAGTGGCCACGGGTGCGGGCCTCCTGGCCGCTGCAAAATGCTATTTGGCCACAGGTCGAGCTCTCCTGGCCATGGGGAACAGATGATCGGCTGCGGGTCGAAGCTCTCTGGCCGCGGTGGATTCTTCTTCAAAGCAGCTTCATCTACCTTCAGTGCTTTGGGTATATTTGATGATCCAACCATTGGATTGTCTCCAATCGAATTGCATTTGAAAGCTGGTTGTGTCTTCTTTGTTGTGTTCAAATTTAGTGATGATCAGACGGTGAGAAAATCTTCTTTGATTGCAAGACTTCTGACACTCCGAGTTTATCCAAAAACGTACTTTTGTTCCGAATGGCACTCTTTTATCCCAAGTTACCTGAAATGTCTTTCAAAACACTAAAACATGGAAATCACTTGAAAACCATTGAAAACGAAGTTAAAACACCTGCAAAAGATATGAAAGCGATCCATAAAAATGGTCAAAAACCGGTGTTATCAACTCCCCTAGACTTAGATCTATATTTGTCCTCAAACAAAACAGAAATCTAACCTCGGAAAGAAGTTTTCAAAAACTTAGGAACTAACAAAAATATCAGTGACTGTCCTTCTAAACCATAACCAACGTAATGCATCAATCGGACTTAGTTTAGAAAATTCTCACTAAAGTACTATAACGCTAGTCCACAGTATCCATCATGCAAAAATCTAACCATTCAGACCCTAAATTTTGGTCAACTACCTCTTAACATTCATTAAGGGTTGCGTGATTCTTATCAAAAATACTAATCAAGACAATCGTGGCTAGGCATTAAGGGCATTTAGAGGTGAGGTTAAAAGTGTTTCGGGTTACCGTATTTCCGCCGAAGGATGCTAGATATTATGCAAAACAGCAAGAGAGGATGGAGTTGTTGATATCCACAGTTTCAAGTCACTTCATACTCGCATAAGTTTAGTTGCGAATTCTTTCTTCTTCGGGACTTTTTTGCCTTTGACAGAACTTTTCTACTTTTTCCCCGGACTTGGGTTTTTCTCCAGGAAATGCTTATCACTTCTTATATACAAAACATGGTTGCCTTGGAATAAAAAATATGACTACTACCTAAGACTCTTTAGGCTTTTGTTTCCTTTCCTTTCAGTTTATTCTCTTTTTTTTTTTTGAAAGGGGAAACGCCTTTAAGCGGGAGTCTTAGGGAGGCTGAAAATTACTAGTGATAAAAGATTTCCAAGGCAACTTTTAAGTTTGATTTGTTGATACCTCCATAACCGAATCCATCTCGTCTTCTGTCTTCTCGAGTGACTGAAAACTGTGTCGTTCCTCCCTCACCGGCGTTTTTGCACATAAGACAACAAAAAAGGCATGAGTGAGGTTCAAAAATTATGGCTAAGGTTTGGGGTGTGGTACCAGCTAAAGATGAACTGGCCATCTAGGACAACAAAGAGTGGTAAAAAGGAAAAGATGTCATAGATGTATGATTCGTTGTCTCGCCTAAAACCTTTGATAAGAAAATTAAATTTAGATTAAGTTCAAATAAAGTGAGCTAGTATATCATGTCATAAAGAATCTCTATGGGTCGCATTGCAAGCACTCTAGCTACCGCCTAGTCTAGTACCAAACCACAAAAGAGCTGGCACGAGGAGATAGCGTAGAAGCACACAGGTCTAAATCATCATAGATTTTGTTCTTATGTTCATGAAAATACTTAATAAAAAGATTACATGAAAAATTTTAAAATTGAAGAGAAAAATAAGATAAAAAGATTCAACGAAAAGAAAATAAATTAGTAACGGATAAACATACTCCCCCAGACTTAAATCACACTGTCCCCAATGTGAAAAAGTTGGTGAAAAGATGGAAAAGACATGAAAATAAAATAGCATAATAAATAAAAGAGTTCAAAAATAAAATAGAAAAATAAAAGTGAAAAGGGGAAGAAGATCGATTGAACCGTGGTGGTGAAGTGCATGGCTAGGCGTCACCTGAGCCATCTGTCTCTGAGTCGGGCATGTTGCCATCGAACTGGTGGTTCTCCTCGAGAAAGCGTATCACACGCTTGTATCGTCTCTCTTGTCGTGCTATCTTCTTCTCCATGGCTGCGTATTCTGGTTCGTGCGCGTGTGAGGAGCTCGCGGGAGCAGATGGTGCACATGTCTGTGATTGTAGTAGCAGTCAAGTACGCTCTACAGCTGCGTCTCGGTTGGCCTTTGCCACTAAGAACTCGCTGATGGTGTATGGTAGTCGCGGGACAGCAAGTACATAGTCCATCATCTCCGGTATCCATCTAGGTACTGCTCCATCTCGGAGTCTAAGGACAGTTAAAAGATAAGAGGGAAGAGTTCGTTGTCAATGGGCAAAGGCTCAAGCCATACCTAGCTCATGAATCCATTGAGGAAGGGATCTCACTCCCTCTTAATGATGCTCCTCAAGCCTAAAGAGCGTAACAAACGTCGAACTTAGTGACGTTAAACAAAGCGTACTTGGGAGACATTCCCATGTTTATCCTTGTACATACTTTTCTTTTTATGTTTTTCATCTTTCCTAGTTCGTTTTGATGTTTTTGTTAAGTGTTTATAGGTTCTTGATGGTCTAAGAGGTCATGGTCACCAAGCAAGATAGTTATGAGGTGGAATTGTGCAATCCCCACCAGCC
>PKMM01029352.1:18961-246296 GCA_002933915.1 Eutrema heterophyllum
GGTCTTAAGGAGGTATCAATAACTCCAATACGAGTAGTATAGAAGGTTATCAATCCGTATTGGGATTAATTATAAGCACGTAGAATACAAGGCACTCAAGTAAGTTAAGCTAAATAAGTGAATTGTTGAGTTTTACTAACACCCTAACAAGATTAAGCAAATGAACAAGATGAAACAAACTAAGCAAGATGTGAATTCGAATAATGGGAATGAATCCAAGGATGGGGTAATTGGATATAGGCTATTCCAAGTCTAATTCATGATGCTCATACACAATCAAGGTTAATTTCCAAGGTTAAGATCCTAATCGTGACTAATCCTCTCTCAAGGTACTAATCACCTATGCTAATCACTAATCCAAGATCAAATTCTCATTTGTGGACTCTTAATTAGCAAGCATTAAATTCGTTAATCATAAAATACCATCTCCCCATCGATTTTCATCTTCATCCACGACATCCTCCTGATACTAAGACTTTTCGGTCTTAAGGAGGTATCAATAACTCCAATACGAGTAGTATAGAAGGTTATCAATCCGTATTGGGATTAATTCATTAGCACGTAGAATACAAGACACTCAAGTAAGTTAAGCTAAATAAGTGAATTGTTGAGTTTTACTAACACCCTAACAAGATTAAGCAAATGAACAAGATGAAACAAACTAAGCAAGATGTGAATTCGAATAATGGGAATGAATCCAAGGATGGGGTAATTGGATATATGCTATTCCAAGTCTAATTCATGATGCTCATACACAATCAAGGTTAATTTCCAAGGTTAAGATCCTAATCGTGACTAATCCTCTCTCAAGGTACTAATCACCTATGCTAATCACTAATCCAAGATAAGATTCTCATTTGTGGACTCTTAATTAGCAAGCATTAAATTCGTTAATCATAAAACACCGTCTCCCCATCGATTTTCATCTTCATCCACGACATCCTCCTGATACTAAGACTTTTTCGGTCTTAAGGAGGTATCAATAACTCCAATACGAGTAGTATAGAAGGTTATCAATCTGTATTGGGATTAATTCTAAGCACGTAGAATACAAGGCACTCAAGTAAGTTAAGCTAAATAAGTGAATTGTTGAGTTTTACTAATACCCTAACAAGATTAAGCAAATAAACAAGATGAAACAAACTAAGCAAGATGTGAATTCGAATAATGGGAATGAATCCAAGGATGGGGTAATTGGATATAGGCTATTCCAAGTCTAATTCATTATGCTCATACACAATCAAGGTTAATTTCCAAGGTTAAGATCCTAATCGTGACTAATCCTCTCTCAAGGTACTAATCACCTATGCTAATCACTAATCCAAGATCAAATTCTCATTTGTGGACTCTTAATTAGCAAGCATTAAATTCGTTAATCAAGATCACCTAAATAATCCCTTAGACAACTAATCTCTTAGGCTAAGAAGGGTATTTCTCTTAGAAAACTCTCTTAGGCATTTCATCGAACACCTTGTGGGTGGGAAATGCCTTGAGATCAAGTTTGACTTTTTCAAGCACAATCAAGCATAAAACGCACTCCCTAAGAGTAATAAATTGATTATCTATCCCTAAGCATCACAAATCATACATGGAAGTCACCTAATCCTAACCCATCCCTAGATTCTAGGAGACTACTCACTAATCATAATGGGTTCAACAAATCCTATGAAGAACATGTTAAATCCCATGATTAGATGATTAAAAAAAAAAGATTGAGAATAGCTTGCATAAATTAAAAAGGAGAATCTCTCTTACAAAAATACTTATAACATTCAAAAAGAGGTTTTTTTTAGCATAAGTCAAAATTAGGTTTTTGTGGGTTTAAATAGTGAATAGTGCGAACCGGGTCAACCCGGGACAAACCGGGTACTGACCCGGTCGGGTCTGGATCGGTTTGCAGAAGAAGAGTTTGTACCGACCGATTCTGGGTCGGTACAAACCATCATGTACAAGATTTCTTCGAGCAGGTCGGATGAGAGCTGGATGCTGGTTTAGCTGGCTAAAATGAGATCAGGTCGATGCGGAACGTGCTGGGTCGCATGCGGGATGAGTTTTAGCCGGCAGGAATTGATCTGTGCGGGTGCTAGATTTAGTGCCGGCTGGTAGTACCGGCCCAGAACGGGCCGGTACTAATATTCATCGTGAGGTTGCCGATACGAGGCGTGCCGGTTCGTGGGCGGGACATGTTTTAGCAGACAGAAATCGATCTACGTGACCGCGGGATTAGTGCCGTTTGGTAGTGCCGACCCAGAATGGGTCGGCACTAATCTTCATCGTGCAGGTTGGATAGATGCTTGATGCGGAGTTAGCCGGTTGAAATGAAATCTGGTCGTGCGCAGGACGAGATGGGTCGTGTGCGGTACGAGTTTTAGCCAGCAGAAGTTCGTGCCAAATGATCGCCCTTTTAGTGCCGCCGGGTAGTACCGACCCAGGGTTGATCGGTACTAATCTTCTTGAGGGGTCGTGCCGCTTCATTTCAGACCGGTATGGGAGAGCTCTTCAGATCGGTACAAGTCTCTACCTCAGTACCGATCCAGTGTACCGCTCTAGAGTCGGTTGGTGTGGGGCAAGAGAAGGAACGTCGAATGAATCGTCTTCGATTGGGTGAGTATGCCGGTCGGTTCTAGAGCGGTACAAAATTGGTTGTGGATTGGCACAAGCTTCTGTCCCAATACCGATCCAGTGTACCGACCCAGGATCCGTCGGTACAGCCCTGTGGAAACACCATTTTTGCCTTGGCTATCTCCTTTTGCTCCCGGGGTCGCACGTACTCGGTTCCAAAGCCTCTGGTGCCTCTCAAAACGTCTCCAGGTCCCTGGAAATCACCCCAAATCATGCAAGACTCACTAGGACTTAATGCAAAGACTCTAACTCTAAATGAAACCGAAATGCTAACTAAAATCATGATTATGTATGCATGCGACTAGAAACTACATGTAAAATCTGATGCTAAAACAAGTAAATTATGGGAATATCAACTCCCCCAAACTTACTCTTTTGCTTGTGCTCAAGCGAACAAACACGAGCAAGTAGGGAGAGAGGTTTGAAGGCGGGAGCTCAAATCCACAAGTATCATAAAAAGAATTCAAGCCCAATGTCCAAGTTGTTGGTTCTAAAATGCGATCAAACAAGTCTACTCAAAAGGAGCTAGCCATATCCCTTCCCTACACGAATCAAGCCCAAGTCTTAACCTACACACGCGTTCCTCTTATCCAATCCCTTGACATTCATTAAATCGTTTCAAGTGAATCAAGGTTATGCAAGTTAAGTGAATTCATTTGGCTATGGTGAAGGGTCTTGAGATAAAAGTGATCTCAAATGAATGGGGTTACTTCAACGCAAAGGGATCTCTCGAAAGGAATCAAATAATGCAAAATGCTAAGAGTAAAGCCTAATAGATGCATAAAGGATGACTTCCATCTACCCAATGCCTCCTATCGATCTTAACTCCTAACCTCTAAGCCCGAATGATGACCCTTCCTAAGCTACCCTTTTTCCCACAAGGCTGTTTAGCCTTCAATATTCACTTGGCCTCACTTTTTCTCTTCATTTAAGCACTTAGGAGATTTCTTTTTTCTCCAAATGGCTTGGCTTACAACCTTTTTACTCACTTAGCCCTTCGTTTACTTTTTCTAGTCTCTTTTTTTTCATTTTCTTGTACCTTAGCCGTTTTCGACTCTTTTTCTTTTCTTTCAAAACTAGAGACTATTTTCTTTTGACACTTAGAGCTTTTTCGACACATTTCTTTGCCAACCATTTCAACTTTTGCTTATCCCCTATTTCTTTTCCCAATCTCTTCCCATTTCTTCACTCTCTTTCTTTTCTTTATCCTCAAACTCCCATCCTATCTAGTCCTAACCTATGTCCAGCCCTTTGAGCTCGGGCTAGTTCTACATGGAAGCTTCTCCTTGTCGTTCTAAACTCAACACTTTTTGCCTAGTTGATTCGGAAAAGGCCTCACGTCGCTCACAAATGGTTTTTGGCTTGAAGGACGGTTGGGTTATGGGAATGGTTAACCGTTCCAAAGAGGGGAACCGGCTATTCGAGCTAACAAAGAGTGGTGAAAAGGGGAAGATAGCTCGAATATGTGTATCGGTATCCATGAATCCACATTGACATGCACAACCAAGATAATTAATATGTCAAAATTGAGGTTATCACTTAGGTAGGATTGGACTCGATTCACACTTGTTTTAGCTAAGACCTAAGTAATGAGACACGAGGTCAAAACATGGTTCGTCCTTTATTTCAAATACGAGATCAAAGCATCAAACAACTAGCAACGAGGACGTTGGACCGAGCTCTTAAAATGATACTCTACAAGAAAAAATCATCATTTCTCCCTATGCACGTGCAATGCAACCTATATGTTACTAGACTCGATCCTACTTATGAAATGCAACTACATGTTTTTCTTTTTGTGTTTTCAAAATTTTCAAATTTTGCGATTTTTTTTTTTTGTGTGTTTTTCTATGCCTTAGATGAATGCATGAGACTCAAAATGCAAAATAGAAAAAATAAGACCAAAATAAACATGATTAGATGCTGGTCTCTCCCCCAAACTTAAATCACACCGTCCCGGTGTGAAATAAATTCAAAGGAAGAACCAAAAACAAAAAAACAAAAATAACTATACGATGCAAGACTCAAGAAAAGGAAAATTATGTACAAGGGTGTTGGAGTGTTACATAGAAGTCTTGAGACGAGGAGGAAGACCCCATCGAGAAGGCGGGGTTGCTAGAACACGGTGATGGAGATCTCATGGCCTTCCGTTTTTCCGCCTTCTCTCTACGAGCCAAGGAACGACATGCCTCCTCGTGGTCCATCACCGCCATGCGAGCCTTCGCCAATCTCACGGCGTTTTGTGGCCCGTGCCTCCTCGCGGCCGTCGCTAGCTGTTTCACAAGAGCTCTTTGCCTTAAGCTCTTTGATCGTCTCCTTCAAGCTCTTAATCGTCTTTGCCATCTTCCTCATCGATCGATCTTGCCACTTGCACCACCTTTGGAGGAGTCTCGTTTGATGGTGTGCGTGTCTAGTGGCGGGATCGCCCATCGCAGCATCGAACGGCTCAAAATGGTATCGCTCACTCCCGTAGGTGGGTATAGGGAATGGTGGGCTAGCGGCATCTTCCTCGGAGTTGGAGGGTTCTTCGGTCGCACTTGCCCTCGAAGTCCTACTCTTCTCGGCCTTTTCCTTGCGAGGTAGGCCGATAGGTGGATCCATGGCCGGGTTGTAAAGCTGGTCCTTGACGGGGTAGAAAGAGATGTTCCACCGGTTCTCGAGACGGGTGAGATCAGCTTGGGGTAGTAGGACTTGTACCGCTTAGTTTCTACCCAGCATGACGTTGTATACGAGCAATGGTCCGATCCTTCCCTTGAGGAACCTCGTGCGTATGAAATATGCCTCATCCATCAAATTCCACTCCTCCTTCGTATGCGGCAATTTTACCCCCTTGGCCTTTAGAATAGGCGTCACAAGCCAACCGATGCTTATCGCGGATTTCTTGTTCTTGGTCTCGTAAGCCCATGCTTTGTAGCAAAAGAAACGTCTCACTAAGAGAGTCACAAGAGAAGGGGTCCTCTCGCTTCCTTTGAAAACCGTCCCGTTGGGGAAAACCGGGAGAAGAGGTCTTAACCCGAGAGCCATCAACTCGAGTTCGTCGAGTGTAACCGTACCGAATTCCACTTTGGCGAAAAACATATGGGCCAGCACCTTGTGTACATATCGAATCGCCGGGTTACGGATGTGAGTGGTTTTGTTTCCACCCGGGTGATAGTCTCCATAACCAATGGTCTCCCATACCCGCTTAAGCTCGTTCTTGGGGTAATGAAAGTACGGGCTCCCACTTGTTCCCTCTTCACGGAACCCGAATATTTGGCAAATCTCATGGAAGGTCATTCGGTAGTCTTTGCCATTCACCACGAACCCAATCTCTCCAAACCCGGTTTGGGCATTTGACTTCTTGTGATGCTCGTCGTAGAAGGCTACCTTGAGAGAAGAGAGGAATTGGCAAGTAAGCACGTGATGGGCTTGCTCCTTCATGTGTAAAAACTGTCCAAGACCCATGGTATCGAAGATTGTTGCCACGTCTTCGAGAATCCCCATCTTCACTAGCACAACAACATCCGCGAAACGACCTTGCTCAAAATCCATGTCAATAAGCTTGTCGAAGCATTGTTATGTGGTTGGAGGATCCGGAATAGCAACGGCCTTGCCTTTGTCTTTCCCCGCAGCTTTGCCCTTCTTCTTGTCCGTGGGTTTTTCGACAATGACTATTTGCTTGCCCTTAGCCTTAGCGCTTATCGAATCAACGGGTTTTTTGGCTCGAGAACTCGATGCAACAACCATTGCATTACCCACAGCTTGCGCTTGAGTCTGAGCTTGAGCTTGAGCTTCATCGTTCTTTGTGACGGCTCTCGTTCGTCCCATCGTTCCTACAATTTCTCGAAGATTTCATTAGTCCCATGGAAGCATAACTCAAGATCGATGATGAGTAACAAAGTGGAGATAAATGTCATGAGAAAGAAGGGGTTTAATTCAACAAATCAATCCATTAGACTTAAGCCCATAGATTAAACTCCTAAAATCTCAAGAAATTTTCATCAAATTTGCTCATTTTCATCAATTCTCCACTAAGAATCAAGAGCACAAATTTGCAATTTCTCCATCAACATCACATTCCAGCTCAAAGAAAACAGCAATTCAATCATTTCCTAGTAAACCCCAAGGCTAAAATCAAGCTAGGTGCATAACATGAGAAGAAGGGTTTTTATTGGAGAAGAAGGGTTTTTATCGCGCCGGGTCGGGTCAGACGGGCTTGGGTTGGATAAAAATGCGCATGAACTTCGTTGACCCGCGTTGACTTCCCTGTACCGATCGATTCTGGCTCGGTACTAATTGAGCGGTACAGACGTTTTTCTCGCCACTGTTCGATCCTTGATTGGCACAAACCGTGCGGTACGAGCGCTTTTCTTCCCATCGTTCGGTCCTCGAGCGGCATAGGTTGCTCGGTACGAACGTTTTTCTCTATACCGACCCGTCATAGATTAGCACTAATCAAACGGTACGAACGTGTTTCTTAGTACCGATCCATTCTGAGCCGGTACAAGTCGCCCGACGCTAATCCTTCGGCTAGAAACTCGTCCGCGGAGAGATCGTCTCGGCTAAAAGCTTGCCCGAGTGAAAATTGTGTCGGCTGGAGGTCGATCGGGGGAAATTTTTCTGTGTTGCACCGTTCGGTTCTCGGCCGGTACTAACCATCCGGCACTAAACTTCGTCCTTACGCCTTTGGTGTGTCTCCTTCTCCTTCTAGCCGGCTAAAAAATGCCTCGGGTGCATTCCCTCGGCTAAAACTGTTTCAGGTTGGAGAAGTCTCGGCTAGAAGTTGCTCGGCAGGGATTTCTCACTGTACCGGTCCATCCTGGTGCGGTACTAACTGAGCGGCACAAGAGTTTTCGTTGTACCGCCTGATTAGTACCGGCTGGGGATCGGTCGGCATAATTTTACAGATCCTTTCTCTTCAACTTATGCTGATCCATTCCTGCTCGGCGCACTCGGTCGGTATAACCTCTTGGCGCGATACCGATCCACCATACCGACCCAAAATGGGGTGGTATGGTCCTCCGGATTCACTGTTTTTGCAGCCTATTCTTTTGCACTCGTCATCACCATCGGTCCAAGACTTCGCAGCCCGTCAAGATCCTATCAACACTTAAACAAAACATCAAAAAGATCTAGAAAAGACAGAAAAACGTAAAATGAAAAGTATATACAAGCGGTAAGCTTGGGGTGTCTCCCAAGAGCACTTTGTTTAACGTCACTAAGTTCGACGTCGGTTACCCGCTTAGGTGGAAGGAACATCATTGAGAGGAAGTGAGATGCTCTCCTCAACGATTTCATTGGCATGGTACGGTATGAGTCTTTGCCCGTTTGCAACAAATTCTTCTCCGTTCTCGTTCACGAGAACAACGGCTCCATAAGACCTCACATCCTTAATCACAAAGGGACCGGACCACTTAGACCGTAGCTTCCCGGGAAACAGCTTCAACCGGGAGTTAAAGAGCAAGACTTGATCTCCGGCCTTGAAGTCTTTACGCATAATCTTCTTGTCATGAAAAGCCTTGGTCGTTTCTTTGTAAATCTTGGAGCTCTCATAGGCCTCGAGCCTAATCTCATCGAGTTCTTGAAGTTGGTTCAAGCGCCTCTCTTGTGCTGATTTGAGATCAAAATTGAGAAGCTTCACGGCCCACATAGCCTTATACTCAAGCTCGAGCGGTAAGTGGCATGACTTCCCGTAGAGAAGATTGAACGGTGTAGTCCCAATAGGTGTCTTGAATGCCGTACGGTATGCCCACAACGCATCATCTAGCTTCTTAGCCCAATCCTTTCTCGAGCTACCTACGGTCTTCTCTAGTATGGCCTTGATTTTTCGGTTCGAGACTTCCACTTGGCCACTTGTTTGAGGGTGATACGGTGTAGCCACTTTATGCTTAACCCCGTGCTTCTTGAGTAGACTCTCGAAAACCTTGTTGATGAAGTGGCTTCCTCCATCACTAATGACGACCCTTGGCACCCCAAAGCGTGGAAAAATGATCGATTTGAAAAGTTTTAGAACCACCTTAGCATCATTGTCGGACTAGCAATTGCTTCGACCCATTTAGACACGTAATCCACCGCTACCAAAATGTATTGGTTCCCGTAAGAAGAGGGGAACGGTCCCATGAAGTCAATGCCCCAAACATAAAAAATTTCAACTTCAAGAATAAGGTTTTGAGGCATCTCATCTCTTCTAGCAATGTTCCCCTTTTGTTTGGCAAGCGTCACAAGTCGAAACAAAAGTATGTGCATCCTTGAATAGACTCGGCCACCAAAGACCGGATTGGAGAACCTTTGTCGCCGTCTTTAATGAAGCGAAGTGACCGCCATATGATGAACTGTGACAATGGAACAAGATCCCACTACCCTCTTCTTCTGGGACACACCGTCGGTAGAGACCATCCGAGCACAACTTGTAGAGGAACGGCTCATCCCAATAGAACCGAGTGACATCATGGAAGCACTTCTTCCTCTTGTACCCTTCTAACCTCGGCGGCTCTCTTCCGCAAGCTAAGTAGTTAACCAAATCCGTGTACCAAGGCAGCTTGCCGTCTTCCAAACCACTTGCATCCTCAAGACTCTTCGCGGCCTCTATCCCTTTTCTCAAGACACTCACCAACATAAGACTTTCTTCGGGAAGTTTGTCGTCGATTGGGACAAGGTCTTCAATCCTCAATCTAGACAAGTGGTCCGCTACTCCGTTTTCAATGCCTTTCTTGTCCACGATCTCCATACAAACTCTTGCAAGAGAAAAATCCAACGGAGAAGTCTCGGCTTGGTGTCTTTCTTGGCGTGAATGTACCTCAAAGCCGCGTGATCCGTGTAGACTACTATCTTCGAGCCAACCACATATGAACGGAATTTCTCCATAGCAAACACCACCGCTAACAACTCCTTCTCTGTCGTAGCATACCTCGCTTGAGTGTCATCCAACGTTCTACTTGCATAGTAGACGACGTTGACCTTCTTGTCTTTCTTTTGGCCTAAAACCGCTCCAACCGCGAAGTCACTCGCGTCACACATAATCTCAAATGGTAGATTCCAATCCGGAACTTGGACAATTGGAGCACTAACCAAGGCCTTTTTAATCTCCAAAAACGCCTCTAAGCATTCCTCATCAAGGTTAAACTCAACGTCTTTGCAAAGGAGCCTAGTGAGGGGCCTTGTGATCTTTGAAAAATCCTTGATGAAGCGACGGTAGAAACCCGCGTGACCCAAGAAGCTTCGGACATCTTTCACCGTCTTCGGCGGTTCCAAACTCACCATCACCTCAATCTTGGCCTTGTCAACTTCAATACCCCTTTCCGAGATCTTGTATCCTAGCACGATGCCTTCCCGCACCATAAAGTGGCATTTCTCCCAATTCAACACCAAGTTTGTCTCCTCGCACCTCGTCAGCACCCTACAAAGATTGGACAAACAAGAAGAAAACGAGGAGCCATAGACCGAGAATTCATCCATAAAGACCTCGACTATTTCCTCAATTAGATCCGAAAAGATCGACATCATGCACCTTTGAAATGTGGCGGGTGCGTTACATAGTCCAAACGGCATCCTTCGATAAGCAAATGTGCCATAAGGACATGTAAATGTCGTCTTTTCTTGGTCGTTCGGGTGAATGGAAATTTGAAAGAATCCCGAATAACCATCTAAAAAGCAATAGAACGAGTGATTAGCAAGTCTTTCAAGCATTTGATCAATGAACGGGAGAGGGAAATGGTCTTTCCTAGTGGCGGAGTTAAGTTTTCGGTAATCAATGCACATCCTATGACCGGTGATAATCCTAGTTGGTATTAACTCATTCTTGTCATTTTTTATCACCGTGATTCCACCCTTTTTAGGCACCACATGGACCGAGGATACCCACGCACTATCGGAGATAGGATAGATAACCCCCGCATCTAAGAGCTGAAGAATCTCTTTCTTGACCACCTCTTTCAAATTAGGATTCAACCTACGTTGGTGTTCAATAGAAGTCATCGATTCGCTCTCTAGATGGATCCTATGTGTGCAAAGAGATGGATATATACCCTTAATATCACTTAGAGAGTATCCAATTGCCCTTCTAAATTTCCTTAATTCTTTCAAGAGTGTGGCAATTTCATCTTCATTAAGCTCATCATTGACTATCACCGGGTAAGACTCATTGGGACCTAAGAAAGCGTACCTTAGCCCTTTAGGGAGCGGTTTGAGGTCCACCTTAGGTGCCTTGAGCTCACTCCAATCGTCACCATTGCTAGACTTGCCATAGCTAGCCTCCACCACATTCTCATCTTGCTCCACTTCTAAAGCAAAGCTTTCTTGTACCGAACCCAATGTAGAACCGTCTTCACACTTCAACCCTTGATGATCCAAATCAATGAACGGAAGCTCCTAGACCATTGGCTCGTGCGAGTCCAAAATCAACTTGAAGCCTTCACTTTCATCACTCAAGTACCCATGTTCACCTTGGCTCTTAGTCAAAGCAACTTGCAAGCCATCTTCAAGATTCAACTCTTCAAGTAGTTCATCCGCCAATTCGTCCATCACCTCGATGTAGAAGCATTGACCGTCAATTGTGGGCTTCTTCATGACATCGTTGATGTTGAACTCAAGAACCTTGTCTTTACACAAGTGCAAGTCAATCTTGCCTTTCCTCACATCGATGATCGCTCCCGCGGTCGCCAAGAAGGGTCTTCCAAAAATCAACGGGTCTTTTGGTTCCTCGTCCATCTCCATGACTACAAAATCCGTTGGAACAATGAAATCTCCAACCACGATTGGCAAATCTTCAAGTAGCCCAATTGGCACTCTCACGCTTCTATCCGCAAGGACCAAGGAGATCCTACAAGCTTTGTATTTCGTGAATCCCAATCTCTTAGCAACTGAAAACGGCATTACACTCACACTAGCACCCAAATCACAAAGACAATTATCGAATGCTAGAGGACCTAGAGCACACGGTAGAGTGAAGGAACCGGGATCTCCAAGCTTCTTGGGTACCACCTTCTTTTGGATGATGGCACTACATTCATGAGTCAAAATCACCATGGATTCCATCTCTTGTGCTCTTTCCTTTACCGCATCCTTGAGAAATTTAGCATATTGGGGTACAAGTAGAAATGCATCAACCAATGGCATTGTAAGCTCCACTTTCTCCATTTGCCTATCAAACACCGCCTTGTACTTTTCCAACAATTGCTTCTTGAATCGCCCGGGAAATGGTAGCTTAGGAACGTAGGGCTTAGGGACAAACACATTCTTCTTCGGCTTCTCTTGAGCAACAACAACCCTAGGCTTGACCTTTTCAACCTCTTTACCCTTGTCTTGATCTCTCACTACCACGTCTTCAACCAAGTCTTCATCTTCTTGAAGTTCCACCCCCCCCTCCACTTTGGTTCTCAATGTCCTCGTTGAGATTAGGAGGAGCTACTCTAGTTGGCAAAACCGTACCACTCCGTAGGGCGATGGCGTTGACATACTCCTTGGGGTTGGTCTCGGACTTGCCCGGAAGTTGACCTTGTGGTCGTGAAGAAGAAGTAACGCCTTTGGTCTCCATTTGTTTTACCTTGGAGTTCAAAGCCTCAATCTTGGTGTTGAGGTCGTTGTATGAGCAATCTACCCGCGTATTGATCTCCGCTTGTCCCTTTAGTAATTGTTGGAACATGGAGCTCAAGTCAAGCTCTTGCGGTTTAGACGTAGATGCGTGACCTTGTGGTATAAACCCTTGTTGTTGTTGAAAACCGGGTGGTGCAAAAGCTTGTTTTTGTGGAAATCCGCCTTGGTTTCCTTGGAAGTTGTTCTTGGGAATGAAAGCTTGGTTTGAGTTAGAGGCTTGACCTTGTTGTTGATTGAATTGCTTTTGTTGAGGGGCTTGGTTCCCTTGTTGTTGAGGATACACTTGGTCTTGTGGATTCTCAACATTTGTGTTCCGGTAAGAGAAATTGGGATGGTTTCTATAGTTGTGATTGAACCATTGTCTTTGGTAGTTCCATTGGTTCCCAACGTAGTTCACTTCCTCTTGTGTGTCAACGGCTTCCTCTTTATAGCAACCTTGATTATCTTTATAATCACCAATGAAATGAACCGCTTTTTGAGACTCTTTTTTAGTGGCCTCAAGAAGTTTATCTATCAAGGATGCTTGCTTATCCATCTTCTCATTAAGTGCCTTCATGTCTTTGGCTCGCTTGGGCTCATCAAAGTCGCTTGTGGTCCTTGTGGCACGGTCATAATGGTCGCCATATGTCCCATCACTAGTAGTCAAGTTTTCCACAAGCTCCATTGCTTCCTCCACCTCTTTAGCCAAGAAATTACCATTCGATGCCGTATCGAGTAGCATTCGAATCTTAGGCAAAGCACCCCGGTATAAAGTACTTAAGAGAGAGGCGTTGCTAAAGCCATGATGAGGGCATTGAGAAGTGTAGCCTCTAAATCTCTCCCAAGCCTCATTGAAAGACTCATTGGACCGTTGTGTGAAGCTCGATATCTCGTTGCAAAGCTTGGCGGTTCTAGCCGGTGAAAAGAATTTGGCAAGAAACGCACGTTTGCAATCATCCCAAGAAGTAATAGATCCTTGGGGTAAGCTCTTTTCCCATTGGTGAGCCTTGTCACCTAGAGAGAACGGGAAGAGACGAAGTTTGAAACCATCTTTGGAGACTCCATTGATCTTGGTGAGACCACATATCCGGTCAAATTGGTCTATGTGGTCCAATGGATCTTCCATTGACAACCCATGAAACTTGTTAGCTTGAACCATGTTGATTAACCCCGGTTTGACCTCAAAGTTGTTGTTTTCTACCGGAGGTGGTTCAATCCCTTGGCGATTTTGGTGTGCATTCGCCGCATCACCTTCTCCAACAACATGCCAAGCCCTAGGTGGATGGTTTGGACGATTGGGTGGTGATGGTTTCCATTGCCACCACCTCCTTGGTTGTTCCCATTTCCATTCCCACCGTTCCTTTGGTGTGGAATGTTATCGTGAATGTTCCCAAGTGGAACATCGTCAAAATTCTCCATTTCGTTACAACCTCTTCTTGCGCTCTCACGCGGCTTTGTCGTGCTCTTGAACCCCTTTGAAGTTGATCAGTATCGTCCCTCGGTTCTACGAGATTGGTATTGCCACGGGAATGGGTATGCATACACCTATAGAGAGCAAGAGCAATAGGAAGTAAAGAAGATTAGTAACTTGGTAGAAAGTAATACTTAAGCTCACAAAGAACCTAAATCTCAATGTTAAAATCAAATCCCAATATGGCAACGGCGCCAAATTGATACTAAGACTTTTCGGTCTTAAGGAGGTATCAATAACTCCAATACGAGTAGTATAGAAGGTTATCAATCCGTATTGGGATTAATTCTAAGCACGTAGAATACAAGGCACTCAAGTAAGTTAAGCTAAATAAGTGAATTGTTGAGTTTTACTAACACCCTAGCAAGATTAAGCCAATGAACAAGATGAAACAAACTAAGCAAGATGTGAATTCAAATAATGGGAATGAATCCAAGGATGGGGTAATTGGATATAGGCTATTCCAAGTCTAATTCATGATGCTCATACACAATCAAGGTTAATTTCCAAGGTTAAGATCCTAACCGTGACTAATCCTCTCTCAAGGTACTAATCACCTATGGTAATCACTAATCCAAGATCAAATTCTCATTTGTGGACTCTTAATTAGCAAGCATTAAATTCGTTAATCAAGATCACCTAAATAATCCTTTAGACAACTAATCTCTTAGGCTAAGAAGGGTATTTCTCTTAGAAAGCTCTCTTAGGCATTTCATCGAACACCTTGTGGGTGGGAAATGCCTTGAGGTCAAGTTTGACTTTCTCAAGCACAATCAAGCATAAAACGCACTCCCTAAGAGTAGGAAATTGATTATCTATCCCTAAGCATCAAAAATCATCCATGAAAGTCACATAATCATAACCCATCCCTAGATTCTAGGAGACTACTCACTAATCATGATGGGTTCAACAAATCCTATGAAGAACATGTTAAATCTCATGATTAGATGATTAGATGATTAAAAAAAGAAGATTGAGAATAAATTGCATAAATTAAAAAAGAGAATCTCTCTTACAAAAAATACTTAGAACATTCAAAAAAAGGTTTTTTTTAGCATAAGAAAGACATAAGTCAAAATTAGGTTTTTGTGGGTTTAAATAGTGAATAGTGCGAACCGGGTCAACCCGGGACAAACCGGGTACTGACCCGGTCGGGTCTGGATCGGTTTGCAGAAGAAGAGTTTGTACCGACCGATTCTGGGTCGGTACAAACCATCCGGTACAAGATTTCTTCGAGCAGGTCGGATGGGAGCTGGATGCTGGTTTAGCCGGCTAAAATGAGATCGGGTCGATGTGGAACGTGCTGGGTCGCATGCGGGACGAGTTTTAGCCGGTAGGAATTGATTTGTGTGTGTGCTGGATTTAGTGTCGGCTAGTAGTACCGGCCTAGAACGGGTCGGTACTAATCTTCATCGTGAGGTTGCCGATACGAGGCGTGCCGGTTCGTGGACGGGACGTGTTTTAGCCGGCAGAAATCGACGTACGTGACTGCAGGATTAGTGCCGTTTGGTAGTGCCGACTCATTCTGGGTCGGCACTAATCTTCATGGTTGGATAGATGCTTGATGCAGAGTTAGCCGACTGAAATGAAATCTAGTCGTGCGCAGGACGAGCTGGGTCGTGTGCGGTACGAGTTTTAGCCAGCAGAAGTTCGTGCCAAATGATCGCCCATTTAGTGCCGCCGGGTAGTACCGATCCAGGGTCGATCGGTACTAATCTTCTTGAGGGGTCGTGCCGCTTCATTCCAGACCGGTATGGGAGAGCTCTTTAGATCGGTACAAGTCTCTGCCTCAGTACTGATCCAGTGTACCGCTCTAGAGTCGGTTGGTGTGGGGCAAGAGAAGGAACGTCGAATGAATCGTCTTCGATCTGGGTGAGTATGCCGGTCGGTTCTAGAGCGGTACAAAATTGGTTGTGGATCGGCACAAGCTTCTGTGCCAATACCGATCCAGTGTACCGACCCAGGATCAGTCGGTATAGCCCTCTGGAAACACCATTTTTGCCTTGGCTATCTCCTTTTGCTCCCGTGGTCGCACGTACTCGGTTCCAAAGCCTTTGGTGCCTCTCAAAACGTCTCCAGGTCCCTGGAAATCACCCCAAATCATGCAAGACTCACTAGGACCTAATGCAAAGACTCTAACTCTAAATGAAACCGAAATGCTAACTAAAATCATGATTATGTATGCATGCGACTAGAAACTACATGTAAAATGTGATGTTAAAACAAGTAAATTATGGGAATATCACCTCCCCTCACTCCTCATCCGCCATTGAAGTTTCAAAATTAAGGTGAGTTCTTCGACTATTATTATGTTAAAGATTAAATTTGTCGATTCTGTTAGTAGATTTTGCCCTAAAAACCATTGAATTTGGAGATTTCAATTGGATTTTCAATTTGGGGATTTCAATTAGATTTGAAACATTATTCTTTTGGTGTTGCTAATTAATGGACACTGGGCTGGTAACCATGTTTTCTGGGTCGATTAGGACATTGCATTGGTAATTAATGGATTGTAGTGGTTGAATCGTAGGTAGATTAGTGTTTTTGGCCCGAGTTTACCCAATTCGCAGATATATGACAACTGGGAATAAATTGGTATTACTAAGACAAGTGGTAAAACTGAGAACAAATTGGTATTACTGAGACAAGTGGTACAACTGGGAACAATTGGTAATACTGAGAGAAGTCAATAGGTGCTAATGTAATGTCATTTTTCATGAGACAACGACCACAAACATACATTTTGATTATGAGGGATATTATTCAAAGACCGGAGAAGAGGATAAAAAGATTTCAAGAGAAGGTTGCATGTTCGGTATATCGTTTAAGACATCATATGTGGAGGAGATAACTTATTCGGTGTTAGTGGATATGATATGCATGAAGATTGGGATAGATGAATCTACGACGAGGCTGAAACGGAATTACATTCCATTGGTAGTGAAACCTTAGAGATAGTCATATAATTTTGATGATGAGGACGTTTATGTGTATCTAACGTCCTTGGATAAAGAGCTATGTAAAAGTGTAGAGGTCATCAAAGATTTGGAAATAATTCAGTTGGGCGAGCAACTTTTAAGAGTAGATCGGGGAATTTTGTTTGGTGTGAATTATGGCGAGCTACTTTCTAGTGGTAGAGCTATTGATGGAGTTAATGATGGTCCTTCCTCTTTACACATGCGACCAATCAGTAAAAAAACATCATGAGCCCATGGAGAATGTAAATGATGAGAATGTAAATGGTGAGAATGTATCACATGTTGATGTGGATAAATGTCTGATATGCTTGAATTTGTTGAGCTTCCAAGTGCTGTACAAGAACATCAGTTTGTAGATGCATGGGAAGATGGTATGGATCTGGAAGTAGGTCAAGAATTTTGAAGTAAGAAGGAATTGCAAGATTTAGTTAATATGGCTTCACATCAGAATTGTTTTGGGATCGCTATAAACAAGTCATATACGACACGATACGTGGTAAAAGGCGGTGAAGCAAAAGATGGTTGTAAATGGTATTTACGAGCTGTGAAGCCTAAGAATTCAACTTGTTTCTCAGTTAGAGTATACAACAAGATGCATACATGCTCTTGCGCTAGTACGAGTACAAGCAGCAATAAAAGGAAAGACACACCATGATAAGTTGCAACTATTATTCATGAAGATTATCCAGATCAATTCGACACCCCAGCTCCTAAAAGTATCGTCAATTTGGTTCAAGGAAAAACTGGTGTGAAAGTGTCATATTATACCGCATGGAGAGGGGAAAAAAGAAATTGTTGATAATGTGCGTGGTAATCCAGAAGAAAGTTATAAGAATATGTATTCTTATTTTTACATGTTAGAGAAAGTGAACAAGAGAATCATGGTACCGAAACAAATTTGGTATTGGAAGAAGAAAAAAGGTTCAAGTACCTATTCGTCGCTTTGGGAGCTTGCATTGAAGGGTATCAAGCCATGAGGAAAGTGTTCATTGTGGATGCAGCTTTTCTTAAGACTGTACATGGTGGTGTGCTAATTTTTTCCACAGCTCAGGATCCTAATCAATATCATTATCCCATTGCGTTTGCTGTATGAAAAAGATGCAAGTTGAAAGTGGTTTTTCAAAACGCTGAAAACCATTATAGTCATGAATTGATTTTATTTCTGATAGAAATGCAAGCCTTACCAAGTTAGTAGATGAGGTGTACCCGAACTCTACAGATGGGTATTGTATCTATCATTTGTCCCAAAATGTGAGATTAAAAGTTTCTAGGGACAAAATTTTGGTCGCAATTAAATTCAGGGAATGCACTCAGATTTATACAGAGGCTGAGTTCCGACAACAATTTGGTAATTTGAGGAGATGGTATCCCAAAGTAGCCAAGTATCTGGATAATAGTGTAGATGAGGCATAATGGACAAGGTGTTATTTTCCCGAAGAAAGGTAACACATAGACACCACTAATTGTACTATGAACAATATATTTAAGAAGACAAGGAAGTACTCGTTGTTGATGCGATTGTTGCAAAATTGGCTTAGTGGTTTAACAAACATAGGAACGCGTATGTTGCTGGATCGAAAGCATAGAAACTAGTGCATTTTGTGGAGAACGTATTGCACGATAGATGTGTTATTTCCAAGCGCCTAATGGTGACTGAGCTAAACAACTTCCAACTTGAATACAGTGTCATTGGACTCGATGATAAGACTTATTTGGTGGACTTGAGAAAGAGAACTTGCAGTTGCAAGTGTTTTGATATATACAAGTATCCTTGTGTCCATGCAATAGCCGCTACCATGGAATTCATGAAGCATAAAATAGAACAGCGGATATCCATTTAGATGATTTGTGCTCAAGGTATTATTTGATGGAGTAGTGGGCATTGGCGTAATACATGACAATCTATCCAGTTCCGCATAAGTCTCAGTGGATTATTCTGAATCATATACAACAATTGTATGCCTTACCGCCAGTTTACATAAAAAATGAATAATTCAAGAAACTAGGTTTCCATCGGTTGGAAAACGAAGGACGAGTAATAAGTTGGTGCGAGGCCGAAGCTTGGCTAGCTGGTTTGAGAGCGGTAGTAGTAGCAAAGATTAAATTGTCTTTGTATTTGTATTTCTTAGATACTTTCTGTTTTGTACAACTACATAAAACTGGTTTTCTTAACGGTACAACTAAGTTCATTTCCCTTTAAAAAGATAGAGAAATTGATTTTAAAAAATGAAACATTATCTTTGATTTTCATACACAAGTAAATAACATTTACGAGTTACACAAAATAAATCGAAATAACATTTATTAGTTACACAAAATATTTTTTTGGGATAATGGTCTTTATAATATTCTTGTTTTCACATCAAAAACCTTATACTTTTATGGTGACTTTGTTAATCTTAACCATCTTATGATACAAAAGATACGAAAAATGTGAAAAATATGTTTTAAGACATATTATTGCATGAGAACGTTGGAAATATACTTTGATTACCTTAAATAATGTGTAGAATCAAAAATAATTAATTGAAAATAAAGTATTAGACCATCTCCAACCCCACTCCAAATTTCACTCCAAAATAGAGTTTAAAGCAAAATTCTCTCCAACTCCACTTCATATCTTACTCCAAAATGAAGTAATTAATTAGATTACTCCAAATATAGAGTAACAAATAGGTTTACTCCATTTTTTGTTCATCACTCCATTTTGGAGTAAAAAATAGAGTGGGGTTGGAGTAAAACCCAACTCCATTTTGGAGTTACTCTAAAATAGAATAGAGTAAAAAAAATGGAGTTATACATTGGAGATGCACTTATTAATTAAAAGTTATAATCCCAAAAGTAAAACTGTTTGCATGCGAGTACAACTGTAATCTTAGGGACAACTATGTGAAAAATTCTTGAATTTTGTATTTATATAATTGACATGTGTCCATGTGTTATTGGAAGATATTGTTTTGGCGGCGACACGTGAAAAATGGTTGCGCCATGTGTTAATGATAAAAAGATTAAATTTATTTTATTTCAAATACTTAATTTGAGTTTCCCCAAAATTCTCAAATTCTAGGGTTTTATCCATCCAAAAAACAGAAGGAGAAGAGAGGAAGGTTACTTGCGATTTCTAGGAAGATGAGGATTCGCAATTTCTGATCGATTTGGAGGAATTTTGGGTCGATTCGGGGGATTTAGTGGTAGAAGAGGATTCGCGATTCATGATTTGGTGGTAGAAGAAGAGGTTTTGCAATTTTGAAGAAGAAATCAACGGTGAGTATTTCTTGAATCATCTAGTCTGGTGAGTATGTAGTCAATTTCTCAACCAATGTAGTCGATTTTCGTAAGTATGGGTTAGAATTTTTGTTAGAATTTGGGTTTAATTTTGATGTAGAATAACAGTACGTACAACTACGTATTAACTAGTATTACTGGTAGAGAAAATGCCTTTTAGTTACAATCTCAGCTCATCTGAGAGATCAAGCTTGAACCCTCCTCCTTGACGCACTGAGAATTATAGAACTCCAATTCGTTGTTATTGTCGTGCTTCACCAATTATTGAAACTTCTTTCACCGAGTTGGATTCGAGAAGGAGATTCTACACTTGCCAAATGAAAGATGTAAGCAAAATTCAGATTTTTCGTGTGAGTTCTAAGAGGTGGATAAGTAATTTTGTTTAATGTCGTGTATGCTAGAGGATGCCTTATCTTTAAATGGTGTGATGTGGCAATAATGGAGGAGCTCCGTGACCTTACGATTGAAATGGGGAACAAGGCGACCAGATTCGATACATGACATTTGGGGACAATGGAGAATTTGTTGATTCGCCAAGGATGCAGAACAGCGTGAGGCGTCATTCGACCGAGATATTCAAGCTGCAATAGTTGATACAAGAGTATTCTGAATCGATTAAGGTGCTGAAAGAGTCGGTCCGTGTGTGTTCTCAATCTTATCACGATCTTAAGGAGATTGTGTGTGACACAATTGTTCAGAACACAGTTGTTGTTTCAAATGTCGAACGTCAAAATGGCTTAGATAAGAAGATGAAGGTTATATGCTTGCTCTTGCTCTAGTTGTGGTACCTATCCTTATCTACTTGTTTAAGTAGAAAACTACTAATTTAATTATGTCATGTTATGCATTAGACTATTTGTTATGTTAGGCATTCGACTTGATTAACCTCAAGACTTATCTATAATTCAGCTTAATTTTGTTCCAATTTGTATTTAATTCGCATATAACGGTTGTTGTTCTTCAACAAGAGCATCGCGTGGTTGTACCAAAAATAGCAAGTTAAACATAATGACACAATTGTACCTAAAAATACTAGTAATACAAATACAACTTAAACATTTTTGAAAACAAAAATAACATGATTTAAAACGAAAGTACCAACTTATTAATACCAAGTCATGTTCACACAAACCAAAAACAACACAAAGAGTTCACTCATAAAGGTAGAGTTCACTCATAAAGTTATAGTTCACTCATAAAGTTTTCATTAAATTTTTAACGCTTCGTTTGACTCGTGCTTGGCAATGGCCTCACAAAAGGAGACGTAACATGCTTCGAATGAGCCCTTTACCGTTTCCCACCACCCTCTTCTTCCTCAACAGGAGCCTTAGCATATGCTGGTTGTACCTAAATATGCCAAGTTGAACATAATGACATAGTTGTTCCTAAAATTACCAAGTAGTACAAATACAATAGAAACATATTTCAAAGGAAATACATCTCGTGGTTTTTCTTCTCCTCTTGTCCTATGTCTCCTCTGGTACTTCTTCTCATCCTTCTTATTCTTCACCTTCTCCTCTACCTTCTCACTTGGTTCTCCTCCACCTTCTCCTTCCTTCATAATTGCTTCTCCTTCCTTCTCACTTCTCACTTATCGCTTCTTCTCCTTCCTTCTCAATTGTTTCTCCTTCCTTATCACTTCTCGCTTCTTCTCCTTCCTTCTCAGTTGGTCTCCTTCTCTTCTATCTCGGTTACTTCAAACTCACCACCACCGTCTTTCTCACTTGGTTCTCCTTCTCTTTCCTTCTCTTTTCCACCGCCTTTCTCACTTGGTTGAACTCCTTGATGTTCTCCTTATCTTGTACCATCCGTCTCATGCAATGTCTCTTATGGCCACTGATAATCCATATTATACTGTCATTCTCTTCTTGCCTCTTTAACATATCCTTCCACGGATTTAACTCTCGTATCAATGGCATCAATGCGGTCACTGATTTGGAGAAACGCATCTTCCATAGTTTTCTTCAAGCTAGGTAGCTTTTCCACCAAGCTAGAGAATGTAGCATTCTCTGTAGCCACATTCTTCGTAGCCGCTGCAGGAAGATGTTTTACTTGGATCTCCCCTCTTATGTCGGATAGCAACATCCATGTTGTAAAGCTCTTTCCAGAATACCAGCTTCCCTTCTTCAATTAGATGCTTCCACCAACTGTCAGCAACTACATCCTCGTAATATGAGTCGTCATCCGCGTCCATGATTCGAGTAAAAAAAGCTTCCTCATTCAGGGATGGTGCCAAGACACTCTGAATACGCTGTGAATATAGGAATACAATTTAAAAAAAACAAATGATAAATAAATAAGAATATGATAACTAATTACATTAAGATGATTTTCCACCATAGTTGTACCAAGTGCTTTATATATATATATATCCAATAAAGGAAAACTTTTCATTGCACATGGTCTGAACCTTTGCTTGCACATTCGATGACACTTCCTCTCTACCCTTCTAACATTGGAATACACTCTTAAGATTTGGAATTGCCTCAAACACTAGAAACTATACATAACACACCAAGTTATACATTAAATCATAAAAACTAGGAAAGAATAATTATCCACATTCAAATCATATTATTTACCTTCAAAGGAGTAACAAAACTAGGAAAGGTCCACGACGACCCCCTTGAAATGCCTCATTGTATGATCGATTTCATTCAGATTCACATCGAATGAAAATTTCCCCCATAGGAATGTTCGACACGCGTCAAGATCGTTCACAACTTTCAGAAAGAACGACTCTACAGATTGTGCTCCCTTTTCGGTCTTTGCATTTCCACTCATTATGTTGGATAAGAAGTAGATGACACACATCCTC
Organism: Eutrema heterophyllum; assembly: GCA_002933915.1. NCBI lineage: Eukaryota > Viridiplantae > Streptophyta > Magnoliopsida > Brassicales > Brassicaceae > Eutrema > Eutrema heterophyllum. Next base: position 41,685 of record PKMM01029352.1, read on the forward strand.
AACTGATCTGGACAAGCTTGCTTCCGCTCGAGCTTAGCTTCAACAACATCATATGTTATTCTTCTTCCGAGCTTAAAATGCCTCTTAACAAAAGCGGTACCGCCCATTGTTTCATAGTCATCTGGATACAGACGGCAATCTAATCCACAGATAAGTGCATGTTCTCGGATAGAATAGCGGATGGGAACGCTATTCACAACAAACCAACATTCCTTCTTATTAATTGTATTTGCTGTGCGAAGATGGAGCATCCATATGCCCATCACCCTATGGTTTGCGCCCCTATGCATGTACCAAAAGTGTTTGAACTGCAAGTGCTCTTTAAACCAGCTCAGCTCGTCGGGTTGAAGTCCTAGAGACTCTAATTTGGCCATTGCCTTATGTATATAACACCTTGTTGACAACTTGATTGTCTCATTATACTCGCCACGACCAAAGAACATCCTCTCACTTTGTGCACAATTCTACAAAAAATGAATTCAATTCTATACAAATTCGAATTCCATTCTATAGAAAAATCCGAAATAAATCACTTATCAAAATTCGAACTTTCATTCATTCATTGCGAATCCGCAAAAATTTGAACTTTCATCCATTCATTCACTTATCAAAATTCGAACCCAGAAAGTAGAAATCAGAGATACGAAACACAAAAGGAAATCAGAAGAAGAAGAAGAAGGAGAAGAAGAAGAAAAAGAAGGAATCTGATTTAGAATTGATACGAATCCGCAACAATAATCAACGAGCAAATCAATCCACTCGGCTAGCCCTAGACATTCGGGTATTCGGGTCGGTTCTGGGTAGGAACCGATTGGTTTCGGGTAGAAGAATTTTAGACCCATTTAGGAACCGATAGGGTTTTGGGTCGGTTTCGGTTCGGTTCCGGGTCGGTTCGGATCCGAGATTTAAGAACCGTTAAAAACTCGAAAAAAATTCGGATCTTAATCAGTTCGGGTATTTATCATCCAAAATGCCTAAAATATACCCGAAAACCCAAAAATATATCCGAAAACCCAAAAATATATCCGAAAACCCAAAAAAACTAAATAAAATATACCGAAATGACTAATATATACCTGAAAACCTGAAAAAAAACTAAAGAAAATATACCAAAAAACCCGTAAAATATTTAATATTTTTGGGTATATAATTATAATTCGGGTACACGATCAGGTATCAGCTCGGTTCCGAGTATTAACCGATACCCACATGTATCAATGAGGAGGAACCATCATGTATTTTGGGCATAACCAAAACCGATCGGTTCCGGTTATTTTTGGTCAGTTCTGGTTCCGGTTTTCGGTTCCGGTTTTTATGCCCACGCCTACATTCGGCTTTAGTTGTACTTTTTCGTACCCAAATACGAGGGAACTCTTTCGAAAATTTTGAGGAGAAAACGGATGGTGTTTTTTTACACAAAATCAACAATTTTAGGGTTTTATTCGTGATTTGACCCGATTTCATCGGATTCGATCCAATATCGCGGGTTTGGTGTGGTGTCGCGGGTTTGGGTGTGGATATTAATAGTTGGGTTGGTAAATAACCAAATTTTTAAAGGGTGAGAAAATATTTAACTGCTTTTACGATTTTAAAAAAAATCATTAACAAATTAATTTCTATTAGGTAATAGGCTATTTGAGAATTTGGTCTTTTACATATATATATATATATATATATATATTTTTATAATTTAGTAACCCGAACCGGGGATTGAAAGCGGTTTACAGGTCCGAAGTCGGATAAATGAACCAGGACTAAACCGGGACATTTACACATTCATCTTCTTCTCTCTCGCTCTATTCTCGCCGCAAAAACCCCAAACCTCACTAAAGTAATCTCACCGTCTCTCTAACTCTTCTATCTTCTCACTATTATCTAACTATACGGTTTGATTCTTTATGAACTTTACTCATTTTCCTTGCTTAATTTGGTTGCAAGTGTTGTACTTTTTTCTTCATCCTGTTGCTGCCATGTGAGCTCCAGCTCCGGTATTGGTTATGGGCTAGCTTTTGTTTCCGTGGTTCTTTCTCTTAATAGTTTTGAGCTTCTTTGAACTAGGGATGTTATCATAGGTACAGATTTCGCGGATCTAAATGGCTCTTGTTTAAAAAAAATCCGTTTAAACTCATTTAACAATTTGAAATAAATAGATTTATAATAAAAGGGTTTTCAATAAAAAAAAAAAAAAAAAAAGGGCCCGTTTACAGTTAAATTACAAAAGAAAAACGGCATGTTTTTGGTTTTAGGGTTTTCTTCTATTTCGAGTCTTTAAAAGTTTTTGACTCGTCGATTTCGAGTCTTAAATTTGTCACACTCTACTCATTTGACCGGTAGATCGCCATCGGAGACGGCGGCGTTGAAAAGGGTTTGTTTCGAGGAAGCTATCCGGGTCTTCCTTCGGTTTGTCTTCTTCAATCTGCGAGCGAATAGAATCGCGTTTCTCTCGCTCCTTCTTTCTCCGATTCGCTCTCAGCCTGAGAGTATCAGGTAATTCCTACTCCGACTAATTTCCGGTCAATGTTGTTATCGTCTTCAATTTCGTAATTCTCTCTTCTGGGTCGTTCTCTTTCTTCGACTATATATTCTTCTCTGTTCGATTTAGCTTCTCAGATCGTTGAAGGATTCCTGTAGAATTTAATCAGATGACTCTTGTCTGATTGGTTATATTTGTGAATTAAGTTAAGGTTTCACACTTTATGCGTTTCTTTTTGGGGCTATGAAAGCCTTATCTCAGGTACCTGCAGTCTCAAAACTTCTGCTTTTGCTTGGATTTTGTCAGTCCCATGGAAATATATATGCTTGGATTTGTAATCGAACTGTGTGATTATAACTATATGAAACTGATTACTCTGGTCGTTTGGCTAGTGAATGTTTCTTTCCGTGAAGTTATTTGCTATATTCAGTATCAATATCATACATTTCCGTGAATAACTGTGCTGAATTGAAGTCGGTTATGCTGCATAACTGTGCTGAATTGAAGTCGGTTTCATCCCAAAAGGTTCGAGCTTTGAGATTAAGGCAGCTGCTAAATCGAACCAGTAAGGATCAGTAGACCGGACTTAGGCTTCAGGTTTAATTTTGCTTCTCCTGATATTACTTGAATAGAAAAAGCCTACATCTTTGACTTTTAGAATCTATATATTTGAATGCTTAGCTAATTAAAATCCAGAATTTGTCAGGAAAACTTGCTCTATACTAAGATATTATCTTGCTTGATTAATTCTATTTCAATCATTTAATCCTCAGTTTTTTATGTTTGTCTGCTCTGGTTTGTTGTTCTATGTGCAGAGAGTTTTTGTTCTTAAAAACCAAGAAAAGATGAAGAGAAAGATAGCTATTGGTTTCGAGGGTTCAGCTAACAAGATTGGTGTTGGAATTGTGACATTAGACGGTACAATCTTGGCGAATCCTCGGCATACATATATAACACCGCCTGGTCACGGTTTCCTTCCTAGGGAGACTGCACATCACCATCTTGACCACGTTCTTCCTCTAGTCAAATCAGCTCTCGAGGCTTCCAAAGTAACTCCCGAAGAAATCGACTGCATCTGTTACACAAAAGGTCCCGGGATGGGAGCGCCATTGCAGGTCTCAGCCATTGTCGTTAGGGTATTGTCACAACTCTGGAAGAAGCCAATCGTCGCTGTGAATCACTGTGTGGCTCACATTGAGATGGGGAGAGTGGTTACTGGAGCTGATGATCCTGTTGTTCTGTATGTGAGTGGCGGGAACACTCAGGTGATTGCTTATAGTGAAGGTAGATACCGGATATTCGGTGAGACCATTGATATAGCTGTTGGTAATTGCTTGGACCGGTTCGCTAGAGTCTTGAAGCTTTCTAATGATCCAAGTCCCGGTTATAACATTGAACAGGTAAATTTCATCTGAAAGTAAAAGTAAACTCCAATCTATCTAGATTCAAGAGCCATGTTAACTCGGTTTTTGCTTTTTTTACTAGATTGCGAAGAAAGGAGAAAACTTTATCGATCTTCCGTATGCTGTTAAAGGTATGGATGTATCGTTCAGCGGAATCTTGAGTTATATCGAAACTACTGCGGAGGAGAAGCTCAAGAATAACGAGTGCACACCAGCAGACTTGTGCTATTCCCTTCAAGTAAGGCTTATCACTTGTTCATAAATGATAAATCTTGCCACTTGAATGCAAAGTTTTTGGACTATTTAGTTTAAAGATTATGATTGTTGATCTTGCAGGAGACGGTGTTTGCGATGCTGGTTGAGATCACGGAAAGAGCAATGGCGCATTGTGACAAGAAAGACGTTTTGATAGTTGGCGGTGTCGGGTGTAACGAGCGTTTGCAGGACATGATGAGGACGATGTGCTCTGAACGTGACGGTAAGCTGTTTGCAACGGATGACCGTTACTGCATCGATAATGGAGCGATGATCGCTTACACGGGTCTACTCGCATTTGTTAACGGTATTGAAACGCTGATCCAAGACTCTACCTTTACCCAGCGGTTTCGCACAGACGAAGTTCATGCGGTGTGGCGAGAGAAGGAAGATTTGGTACTTGGAGATAATATCTATCCAAGGTGATGTGTAACAATAACGTTGATATGTATTAATGTTTTGTTCTGATTGGTCTCTAAAAATATCAGTTTATGCTGATGTGTTAAAGCATAAAAAAGTTGAGTTGTCATCAGAGACACTAGTATTTTTATAGTATTGATTCAAAATTACATGAAAAATACATAAAATAATAAAAATACAATTAATAATATAATTTAAGTATTAAGAAAGTGATAAAATAAAAAAAGTAATTTTTAACTATCATTTTCATAAAGAAGTTTTACTCGCTAAAAGAATGTCAATTCTTTTATTTTCCTTTTTCATATTCGCATTCGATATGATGCGATATTCATTTTTGGCTGTTACTCATACTTTTCCATACTTTCATCTGTTGTATTACATTGACCAATTTTCCATTTAGATCTAAAAATGTTTTTCGATTAAGAATCCAATTTACTAATTCTTTCGATAGAAAATAAGATTTGAAACTGCTAATTTTCAACGATTATACAAATATCATCATACAATAAAAAGGATATATCTATGGCTCCAAACCGTCGTTTCCTCCATGGTGGTTATTTCCATATAAATGTCATATCCAGTAGAGAAAATCACCGAAAATAATCGAACCGAAACACCTGAAACATCTGATTTTCCAAGATCCCAAATTTACCGACCAAGGCTCCAAATCACTCACTGGATTTTATATATAATCTCTTCACCATATTGGTATATGGGATGTCAGGCATCATGAAGGATCATATAACCTTTCACGTAGATAACTTGTTCGACTTGGGTGACATTAGAGAACCAACCCACTCCGACGAACAATGAATAATTCGTCTCCATTAATGGAAAATGTTGCCACTCACGAACTGGTACGATGACAGAGCAGTTTGTGAGAAAGAACACTGATATTGTGGCTTGAATCTTCCGTGAACCCAAATTTGAACAAGTTAAATGTCATATGATTATAGTCCAAAGAAGAAGGAAAAAACGATACCATCTTTTCCAGATTTGAATAGTAAAATCTCTTTCTTCTCCACTCTCGAAACGCGGTGAAAATGATACAGAGACAAGACTAGCATTGGAAGATTCATCGGTTACTGAACATAAAATTAGAATTCCTATACGATTTGTCCATATCTCTTCTCTTTCATCGAATCGCTCTCTCTATCGCATGAGAGAAAAGAGAGCAGTTTTTTACGCTTCACTAACCATTTGTTTCATAACAATTCAATCTCTGGGGTTGAGAAAATTATATGCAATATTCACTCTAATATTAAAATTTCGTCAAAAAACTTAATTTAATTTGTACATAAATATATATTTTGTCAAGAGAAAAATTCATGACGTATTATGCAAGTTTTAAATTATTTTCTCGTCACAAAGAAAAAAGAAAAGATGAAGGTATTTTATAGGGTGAATTAGGTGAATATTACATTTTGGAGACCAAATTAGGTGAATAGCACATAAAAGTAGTCAATTGAGTTTATAGCAAAAGTCAATAAGAGAGAAGAAGGATTTGTCTATTATGACATTTTTTCCCATAAAATTGATATGTGATTTTTCTGACACCAAACTGTTTCGTTGATGTAGACGTCTGCTGTTGTGAGTGTATAAAAGCTAAGAAGCTAACGTTGCTTGGAAACGATAACACCTATAACTTTTTAAAATACCACTGATATAAAAACTACCTCACAAAATAGTTAATTATTCACTAGTAAAAACACCACTGAATCAAACAGTCAACTACATTCACACACATGTACAAAAACTATCTCACAAAATATATAGTTAAGTACTCATTTAGTAAAAACACCATTGAATCAAACAATCAGCTACGCTCACAAACATGTACAAGAATTACCTCACAAAGTCGTTATCTATGCAAATTCTATTTTTTTAGAGTATATGCGAATAAATTACCTCACAAAATAGTTAATTATTCATTAGTAAAAACACCATTGAATCAAATAGTCAACTACATTCACAAACATGTACAAAAATTACCTCACATAGTAGTTATCTATGCAAATACTATTTTTAGAGTATATGCGAATGAATATGCGAATAAACTACCTCACAAAATAGTTAATTATTCATTAGTAAAAACACCAATGAATCAAACAGTCAACTACATTCACACACATATACAAGAACTATCTCACAGAATAGTTAACTACTCATTTAGTAAAAACACCATTGAATCTAACAATCAACTACATTCACAAACATGTAGAAGAATTATCTCACAAAGTAGTTATCTATGTAAATACTATTTTTAGAGTATATACGAATGAATATGCTAATAAACTACCTCACAAAATAGTTAATTATTCATTAGTAAAAACATCACTGAATCAAACAGTCAACTACATTCACACACATGTACAAAAACTATCTCACAAAATAGTTAACTACTCATTTAGTATAAACACTATTAGATATAATAGTCAACTACATTTATAAACATGTACAAGAATTACCTCACGAAGTAGTTATCTATGCAAATACTATATTCTTAGAGTATATGCGAATGCTAATTTCTACTGTGTGGTTGTGTTGGTTTGTGCAGAAGACATCTAATATACTCAGTGAAATAGTTGTCTACATCGAATAAAATATCATATTGACTTTTTAGAACACCATACCTTGTGATTTAAAGTGCTGTGTAACAAACTACAATTTACTCTTCACAGACAACTAATATACTCAGTGAAATAGTCGTTTATTTGGAGCAAAAGACAAATTCAACTTTCGGAACATCAAACCATGTGATTTCAAATAGTTGTCTGTTTCTAGTGAATATGACAATCTATAATTCAAAAATAGTTTTCTATTTTAGTTTAGAATAAGTTATTTTTCTATCTACGGATAAACAATGCAACACATATGAATATTATGGAGAGTAAACAACTACTTGGAGCAAACGAATAAAAAAGACTAAGGTTTGAAAATATGAAGACAAATTCTTATTAAGTAGTTATCTATTTTCTTGATAATATATCAATTTATAATTCATAAAGTTATTTATTTTGATTTATAGTCTTAGTTTCTTAGCTTTTAGAAGAAGATGAAAATAGAGAGGATGAGAGAAAAGAGAGAGAGAGATCCGATTTTTTTTTTTTTTTAAATAAAAGAGTTTTTGAATAATTTTTTTTAGAAAAAATGGAGAGAGGAGAGAGGAGAGAGATCGTGATGTATAAGATAAGTAGAAAAGTAGATGATGGAGAAAATGATATTTTGCGATCAATATTTTATTAATATGTTATAAACCTAAATTGGACTCTCCAAAGTGCTACCACACCTAATAATCCTATTTTATAAACTCAAGAGAGAGAGTAAAATCAGATTCATCTCCATTTTTTATGATAAAAATAGTTAAGCTTTTTTATATAGAAAACTAGATTAGGATTTTGATTCTCTTAATTTTCTATTATTTCGTTTCGAGTTAAATTTTATCACATGTTTCCAAATAATTATTTTTTATATTACTATTTAAATTATATTTACTTTTTTTATTATTTAGCAACTCATATATTTTTTTTCTTTGGTCACACTACTTATATATCTTTTTTCTCAAAACTTGTCGAATTGATTATACTATTCTTATTTGAATTATTAATTTTTTTTTATTATATTTGACTTTTTTCGGAATCGATGATGTATTATTTTTTTGGATAAAATATAAGTATTTAATGCGATGAGTACATTATTTTCTTATTGATTTATAGCTTCCCACTTCTTCTGAAGAACACGTAGTATAAGGTTCCAAAAAAAAAAAAAAAAAACACGTACTATAGTTCGACGATAAACACAATTAATTTTGATATAATTGATTTAGAAGAAAATAGCTTTGATCGATTTTGTAAACTCTCGAAGTCTTGGTTTTCTTGTTTTAAATCGATTAAGAAGCACACAATTAAATTATGAAGGCTGTAGATTTATTTATTTATTTAATTTTTTTTTTGTCAACAGCCTAAGTACCTATATCTGTTCCGTGAGCCAAACCGGCGGTACCGAGTTTACATAAACGAGATCTGATGGGTAGACGCGAGCACCCCATGCTATCTTGTCTGCCTCTGTGTTGTTTGCGCGTGAGATGTGTGAGATAGAGAAAAAAGTGAACTCCTCCAAGTGTAGTTTAAAGGCCGGCCACTCGTCGGGTGTAGACACCATCTTCACCAGCTCGGAGCAGTCTGTTGCAAAAGTTATCGCCGTCTTCTGATTTGCAAGCATGCAATGCATTGCCCAAATGAGTGCTTCCAATTCTACGTACAAAGGGGATATACTTCTTCTTAGATTTCTAGCTCCCATTATGACTTCTTCGACGCCCTCCTGAAAACAGTACCATCATAATCTAGAAAAGTTATCATTTTCCTTCCAAGAACCATAAATATAACACCTCCATCCATCGTATCCAACATATTGAGCCACAATTAGATTAGGGCCAATTTGTTGAGAAACCATGGTCGGATCGCTACATTGTGCTGATTCCCAAGTTAAAGCCTCAGTTTCCGCAATCCTCAGAATATCTTGTGGGTTTCTATCCACATTTGAGTAGACCTTATCATTCATCGCTTTCCAAATATACCACGCAATCCAAGAGAAAATTGAATTCTTGTTTTCTTTTGGAACTCTCCAAAAAAGATGATCAAAATTAGAGAAGACCGAAGACATTGGGAAAACCCCCAGGGTCGATGGTATCTGAGAAAGTGCCCATGTTTGTAACGCCGGGGGGACATTCAAAGAGAACGTGATTAATCGTTTCCTCTTCCGCTCCACACCGTGCACATTGTGTATCACAATTAATACTCCTAGCGCATAAATTTACTGAAACCGAGAGACATCCCGATATGGCTTGCCAAATAAAATGTCGCAATTTCGATGAACATTTTAATTTCCATGTATGGGCCTGTAACTTTTTCACATCCGGGCCGTAGAAACCATTGAAGCCGTTGTTTGATTCTTGGTGTTCGATCTGATAACCCGACTTAACCGTATATCTTCCAGATTTTGTATAATGCCAGCCAAAATTATCTGGTCTATAAGTACTGCTAATAGGTATGCTTCGAATGATTTCCACATCGGCCGGGTCAATAATTGCATTAATCAACCCCATATTCCACATTTGTGTCATTGGATCAATTAGATGATTGACCATGAGATTTGAGTAGTAATTATACCCCTTACATGTTGCTGACCTCGGGGAAGAAGATGGTATCCATGGGTCATTCCATACTGAGATAGAACCACATGAACCAACTCTTTTAATTAGCTATTTTTTAACCAGAGATCTAGCCGAAATAATACTCCTCCACCCAAACGACGGGGAGTATGATCTTATAGGATCCAATGGGTATGTGTTCCGAAAATATCGACCCTTAAAAACCAGCGCAAACAATGAATCCGGTCTATCCATCAGTCGCCATAGTTGTTTTGCCAATAATGCTGTGTTAAAATCCTCTACTGTCCGAAAACCGATTCCACCTTCTGATTTGCTCCGACACATTTTCTTCCACGCTAACCAATGCATTCCTTTCTGTTGACCATTTGAACCCCACCAGAACCGCGCTGCCGCACTAGTTAGTTTTGCAATTATATATTTGGGTAGACGGAAACACGACATAATGTATGTAGGCATAGCTGATGCCACCGATTTAATTAGAACCTCTTTACCTCATGGATGATAGAATGATAGAATTAATGGATGAACATCAAGATTATTGTCTGAAAGCCGTAGATTAGTATATAAAGTTTGGGCGTATTGGAATATGGCTAATTTGCCTTTTTATTCAAAATAACACTTTTTGGTACCTTTTATGTAAGAAAAAAAAAAAAAATCAAATCAATGAATTGGAATTTATTATTTTTTATTGGAAAATTATCTTATTATATATTACTATGGTTATAACAATGACAATTTAATTTTTAGTTAAAACAAATATGACTTATTTGCCTTTTTCTCCAAAATAAGACTTAATTTATTTATTTTTATTCCATTTTTAATATTTACTTTTTTGGTTAAAAATTATTATTACATTGATACATATCAAAATCTAAACTAATAATAACACTTGTCAAAATCTAAGCTAATAATGACACATGTCATGATCTGGTGAATTATAATTATTTTACTTGTCACGTTCACATAAATTGTAGATTAGGTTAACAAGATTTTCATGGATAAATTTTGGTGATTTCGCGTCTGTGTTTTCAATCTTAGTTTATTTTATTTCACGGATAATCTGATTTAGTATTCCACTTTTTTGTTTTCTTTTCTTTGTTCATAGATTATAAAATATTAAAATATAAATCCGCGTATTCGCATTCATACAATATCAAAGCCTAAAGCCCTTGGTTGTCTCCTCTTGTGCAAACATCATCTTACTCTTAATTATCATAACTTATCCCTAGTCTCAAACCATCTTCCAATATTCCTAATAGTGAAATCCCATCGAACACATGTTAACTACCTGAAACAAATCAAACCCAAATTTGCAATTCAAACATGCGGTGACCGTTAGTCAACAAGCGGTGACCGTTAATCAACCCTTGATCGAATACATTTTATGTGACCTAGAAATTTGTTTTAGAAAAATAATTAATTTGAAGGTTTCAAGTGGGAACTGCTAAATACTTGAGAGTTTTTTTATGGGAATTTCTCTTTTAACTTAAATCTGTTTTTGGCAACATCCCTTAAACTCTCACTCTTTCATGTTTCTGTCTATTGTCACTGTACGTTCCTAACCTTAACCTCCATCCTACCTGGCGGACCGGCTTGGCTTTTCGAAAATTGATATTTTTGACCTTGCTGATTCGACTTCAACATTTTTGGCTTTTGTTGATGGCATTTTCAGCAGTGCTGTCTTCGACTCCTTTTTCCGGCATTCCCAGAACTCTTCCTTCCTTTCGATCTTAAGACTTTCATTTCCTTTCCCAGTTCTGTACCCTTGAATTCATGACGAATTCCGATTAAGGGGGGGAGGGGGGGNGGGGGGGGGGGGGGGGGGAGGGAATTGTAACATCCCTATCATGGCTCCCATGATTGGTATGTTTCCAGTTCATTAAATTCTCGGTTTAAGTTGATTTCTATATCCTTCTGGAATTTTTCGCGACTAAAGATTTTCTTTTTATTCATTCTCATATAAAAAATTGTATTTTCAATTTAGATAAACTCAAATCTTCATTTTATTTTATTTTTCCTTTTTCTTGCGGGAAAGATAATCACTCCTTTTCCTTTCTCTCCAAGTCTCGGTTTATTATAAATACCCATCTCATTCTCTCTTTTGCAGAAAACCCTAAACACTTGTCTTCTCTCTCTCTCTCGTTGCGCCTCTCTCTCCTCCGCCACGTTTTCTCTCTCTTAGCCGTTAAGCCCTAGCTGTCGAGATATTCTCTTCGTCTTGCTCCTCCATGGATTCCGGTGATGAAGCGTCCGCACCTCCTTCTTATCCTTCTCCTCCATATGTGCTAATGTGAGGAATCGTTGCCCATCATTTCCTGTCGGAACTCGTTTTCACTGTTTTTGTTAGTCTTTTTTCTTAAACATAAGCTTTTCACGAAGCGATCTATCTGATTCGCTGAGTGTTTCATGTTGTTTGCCAAAAAATACTATATATATATATTATATATATACAACCATATTCTCTTAGATATATTCTAGGGTATTATTATTATTGTTTGTTGCTTGCCTTGCTTCACACGTCATCTCAAATCTGACCTAACAACTATGGAACCCTAAAAGCTGGCAAATTGGTTGATAGATCTGCATCTTATTATCGAATATGGATCTAGGAAATTGATAGCGTCGGATTTGTCTCTGAAACTCTAGGTTTTAAATTTATAAACCTAAAGGTTCTGCAAGTGCACATACGTGCGTTGTCAAGGATGACAAGGAATCAATCCACAGTGAGAGAGAGAGAGCTGTTCTGTGAGACCTTAGACAGAGAATGATAAGGAAGTCTAAGATGAGAATAAGTTTTTATAAGGTTTTTTTTTTCACAAAAATGTAAAGAACGGAAAACGGAAAATTGCTTGTAAAATAGACTAAGAAAATCGATTGCATAAACTAAGGGGGAAAACAATTTGTAAACAATAATAAAACGGTGTTGGGTCGACAGAGATATCTTAGGGTAAGCTCGATTCAATCACTGTCCCTAAGCTCTTAGTAACTGTTTATAGATTTCAACTCCACGAACTGAACAGAATAAACGGCGTAGCCTACTTTCGTACATCCTACGCACCAACAACCTATACACTCGACCAGTAGGTTTCGTCTCTGGCCGCGCGGAAGATCGTGCTGTTCGCGCTGGTTCTTCTTAGTTTACGGCGCTCCGTAAGTATACTTTCGAAATCTTACGATGCACACGCTCTTATAGATAAACGATTGTGTTTTTAGATCTAGCACTTTTGGTGGTACTTAACACCTATGAATCACCTCTAGTTCATGACGCTAGATTTAGCATTAACAACGATCTATAAGAAAGAGCTCTAGAAATCGGCTAGGGTTTTATCTCGTGAAATCTTTATCGAACATAGAATTCCCCTTTGATAATCTCTTTAAACTTAACAATAAAACTACTCGGACATAGATGAAAACAAAATCATGATTAAAAAAATGGTAGGAGATTGATGAAGGAGCCTCACGATTTTAAGAACTAAGTCCGGTGAGAACCTCTTCACCAATCTCGAAAAGTAAAGAACAAGAGTTTAAGAGTAAAAGCAAGAACAAAACTAAACTAAAAATAGTGTAAAAGCAAGTACACCAAATTAGGTCTTCTAAGAGGCATATTTATAGGTCTTCTCTTTTGCTTTCGTCGGTCTTTAGGGTTTTAAGTGACAGGAATTGAACGGGCCTTGCTAATTGGGCTTACGGGACGAAACTACTTCCACCGCGGGTCCACTGGGTCTGGCCGCGGCGGATTGCCTCTTTGGCCGCGGCTGGAGTGCTTCTGGGAGTGGCCTGATGGGACGTTTTGATCTTCATGTATCTTTTGATTGAACCATTGGATCGTCCTCAAATCTGTTGGAATGGAAAGGTAGTTGGTCCTTCTTGAATATCTCCAAAATTGGGCTGGATTAGATGGTGAGAAGAACATCTTTGGCAATTGAACTTCTGACGGTTTGACTCTGAGCCGAAAATCTGGGTTTTCTCCAATTTGCAATGCTTTCGCCTAAGTAACCTGAAAAGAGTCTTGAAACTACAAATATGCGAAAACCGTAATAAAAAAATAGAAAAGAGAATTAAACACTTATTAAAGTGTTCTTAAATAGATAGTAAAACGGGTAAAAATACGGTGTTATCACACCCTCAGACTTAAACCTTGTTTGTCCTCAAACAAGATGATAAGCTCAAAAGTAATACCCTACGGTACTTAGGGGTCGAATCCACAGAGACTCAAAAATCACACAATAGATTATATAGATAAGAATTAAGCTAAGTAAATCAATGAAACATGAAATTATAACGTAGTTAAAGTGTTGTAAATTCAATGGAGGAGAGATAGGTTCATGGTATTTCTCAGGAAATCAAAGAATGCAGATTAACCAACTAGTCAGGGTTCAGGTTATGCACGGTTCTTGAACTCAAATCACTAAACTATAATTAACCAACTGTCGTTGCGAGAATTATCTAAGTCTAAATCCCAGAATCCCTAATCTCTTTGCAAATCCTAAAGATCTAAACCAACATTAAAGTTCAGGTTTGATATGTTCACAAAACAACTAAACCAAATCTTTTTGCGGATAGCTATTTTGCTCACCCTAAGTTCTGTCAAAATTATCAATTGCACTGTCGTGCCTAATCGATTAACCTAAGATCTAAGTTCCATATTCGTCAACCTAGAGTTAGCTTTGAGAACAACCTATGGTGAAGAACTAATTCAGATTATGAACACTAACCAACTAATTAACCTAACATTCAAAGAGATCCTTTATTGAGAACCCTAAACCTAACAGGAGATCTACTCAGACATGGAGATTGAAACAATAAACATGATTGAATAAATCTCTGAATAAATTATAAAGAAGAGAGTAACAAAAGGGTTCGAAATCTTCTCTCGGACGAATAGAGTTTCAGACTTGTCTCCTTCAGAGAGCTCTCTCACAAAAACCAGAGTAAAATAAAGCGTAGCCAACAAAAGTGGCTGAAAAACCTAATTATAATGCTAAAACACGTTCTGGGGCCTCTTGTAATAATTAAAGACTTCTGGACCAAGATGCAAACTCTCCAGACTTGTAAAAAGTCGTGTTTCATGTTTTCCTGCAGTCAGTATCGACCGACACCATTAGTGGTATCGATCGACACACTGCTTCTTCTGCTCGCCAGACTGGACTGTCTTCACGAAAAGTGGCATAACGTTTGATCGCACCGTTGGAATGGTCTCAAACCACTTCCAAATGAAAGCTAATCCATTGATCTGTCGTGTATCAAAATTAGAGCTCAATCCATCGGTGGGAAGTTCTTCAACGAATGCCAAACTTCTGACGTCTCTGCATGATTCTACATCCCCATATGCTCATTTTCACCCAAAACGGCTCATTTCTCCCAAAATCACCTAAAACCGGAAAAGAATAAAAAAGACTCCAAAAATACGAGAATGACTCTATAAATAAGACCTATATCATGGTTACAAACGGGTAAAAACCATGATATATCACAAGACAAAGCTTAAGTTTGGAAACGATCAAACAAAAATCATAGGGAACTAGAAATCTCGGAGATTGTCCTTCTAAACCATAACCATCGAACTACCTACCCTAGAAAACTCTCACCAGAAGTTTTCGTAAGACTAGTCCACGGTATCCGTCATACAAAATATAAACTTTCAAAATCCAAAAATCAGGCCAACTAGCTCTCTAAATTCATTAAGTGCAAACGTGAACCAAGACAATCGAGGCTAGGTATTAAAGGCATTTAGAGGTGAGGTTAAAAGTGTTCCGGGTTACCGTAATTTCACCGGAGGGTGCGAGATATTATGCAAAACAGCAAAAGAGGAAGGACCTATTGATAACCACAGCTTCCAGTCACTTATTCTTGCGTAAAAATGTTGCACTTCTTCCTTCTTCCAAAAACAGAAGTTTTCTGTCATTCCCCCAGACTTAGATTTTTCTGTGGGCTTGGAATGACAAACTTCTCATAAACTTGTCTCATGGATGCCTCATAAGAATTTTGACCAACCTAGACTCTTTTTAGGCTTTTGTTTCCTTTCCCTTTCGATTATTTTTGATTTTGTTTTAATTTTTTTTTTTTGAAAGGGGCAAAACGCCTTTTATGAGATAGAGTCTTAGGGGCACGAAAATTTACCATGTTTTTGAGTGTTCCAAGGCAGTTACAAGCTCTTGTATTTGTTGAATTCACCTCCATCGATCGTGTATACTCTCCGTCTTTAGTGACTAGAAACTATGTCGTTCCTCCCTCTCCGGCGTTTTTGCACATATCTGCACATAAGACACAAAGAGAGTTGCATGAGGTTTGAACAATGGTTAAGTTTTGGGTGGGGTACCAACTAAAGATGAGTTGGCCATTCATGTACGACAAAGAGTGGTAAAAGGTAAAAGAACGTCATGAATGTATGATTCGTTATCTTTGCCTAAACCTTTGATGAGAAAATTAAGTCAAGTTAAAGTTCAAGTATAATAGAGCTAGTATATTCCATCCTAAAGAATCTCTACGGTCTAAATTCCTCTAGGGATTTCGCATTAACAGAAACTCTAGCTACCGCCTAGTCTAGAACCAAATTAAGAAAGAGCATGTTACTAGGAAATAGCGGAGAAGCACATTGGTCGGTTATCGTCATGGATTTCTTTCATTGTTCCCTCAAAACGTATTCCTACTTCATTGAAAAAAACTTGAAATTTTTTGAAGAAAAGCGCGAAAAATGCAAAATGCAAAGACTCATGAAAGAAAAGGTGTTTAGAAAGGGATGGAATCCTCCCCCAGAATTTAATCGCACTGTCCTCAGTGTGAAATAAATCGAGTAAGGACAAATAATAGATGTATGTAATAATTGAAAAAGTTTCGGGAAAAAGAAAACTTACCTGGATGCGGTTGGGGAATGGATTTGGGAATGGGATGGTGGTGTTTGGGGGATGGAAAATGGTGTTGTGGTGATGGGAATGGGATGTGGGGGTGGTTGGGAATGGTTTGGGATCGATCGGGGATCGAACAGAGTCAATCGGGGTTGACAGGGAGCTGGCCACAAGTCAAAGGCGTGCAGCCGCGACCAAAAGGGGCTTCGCCGCGGGTCGGTGTGGTGCAACCGCGGCCAAAGGCTAGTTCGCCGTAGGTCAAGCTGCTGCACCCGCGGTCGATCCTCTTTTGCGGTCAAGTCCTTCCTCATGGTTCGTGCTGGACCGAGCAACTTCGAACCGTGATTTCTTCTATTTTGTCTTTTCGGTTTTTTTATTTTTTTGGGTTTTTTTGGTTTTTTAGAAAGCTGAAACTAAGAAAAAAAAAACATTAATAGGAAAAGAAAGAAAAACGAAAAAGAAAAACGTACCTAAACATGGGTTGCCTCCCATTGAGCGCTTTTGTTTAAAGTCGTTTAGCTCGACGTTGGTAGCTAGATGAGCTTATTCGTAGAAGGACAGTATCTTACGACAAGTCTTCTTTGATCTCCTTTGGGTCTCCTCGTCATGTGAATCATCACTACAGAGTGAGTCGGGATCGGGGTCTCTCAAATTAGGATATCCTTCCTTCTTGAACTTGAGCGGGACATCATTGTAGAACACACCTTTGTTGACGTTGACAAAGGAAACACGTCGATTGGGCTAATCCATGATGGCTCCAACGGTTGAAAAGAAAGGCCATCCTAAGATTATCGGTGTTGCATCGCTCTTTGTTGTTTGGACAATGTAGAAATCGACAGGAATGCAATCTCCAATCCTTACGGGCATGTCTCGGGAAATTCCTTTTGGTGTAGCACAAGTCTCATCGGCCATGCTGAGTTTCGTCTTAGTTGTATGAACGTGCTTGATACCGAGGCGCTTGGCGGTAGATTTTGACATGATGCTTAGGCAAGCTCCGGAGTCACAAAGAATGTCTTTAAATTCAACTCCACGGATGCTGCAAGATATAAGGAACTGACCTTTTTCTTCAATCTTATGGAGAGTCCAAACCGGTTGTCCTTTCATGGCATTGTCGAAGAGGTCTTCTATCTCCGTGATGGACTCTTTACTTTCACAAAAGAAGTGACAAATCATGTGGTCCATGCAAGCTCTAGCAAAAGTGGTAGATCACGAACCACGTTGTTGAATTCTTCTAGCTTCTCCCAACTTATCTTGTTCGGGTACCTTTTGTGTTTCTCGTGATGAAATATGCGAATGGCGTAAGACGTACCATATGGTGTAGTTGAACGTCTTGCTCTCATGAAGTAGGTATGAATGTCTTCCTTGCTCTCATTGCTGTAGCGGAAGAAAGCATATAAAGGTCTTCTTTCCCAAACTTCTTCAAAAGAGACGTACATCGGGATCGATTTCACAAATTCGTTGAATTCGATCAATCTTTCTCTCGATATGCTTTGTGTCTTTGGCTCCTCTGGTATCAGACTTGCAGGAGGCGTCGATTCAAAGGTTGAGTAGGACTCACAGTAAGAGTTCGTGGTGTCATAGCAATGAGGCATGTAGATCCTCCTTGACGGGCTCCTTTGATGGTGAGGCTTCTTCATGAGCTTGAATCACCTTGCAAGGTGCATATGAATCTGGTTCTAAATTGCTTGAGGGGCCTGTAGAAGCTTTGGAATCAATGAAGAAGGTAGCTTGCTCGAAGGTTGGTGTTCGGGACACGAGAGGTCCAAGGAGAGATGAGCAGGAGCTAGCCGCGGGTCGAAGAGGCGGAGCCGCGATGAAGGGCAGGTCGGCCGTGGGTCGAAGAGGCGCAGGCGCGGCGAAAGGAGGTTTGGCCGCGGCTGGAGGGCTCGCGACCGCAGTGAGGGGAATCCGAGGGGGATCGTTCGTCTTCTTCATTTCCTTCGGTGTTTTCTGGTTCTAGGGAGTCATTTGGCTTCTCTTCTAGGTCGGGAAATTGAGCATCAAGTGTTGTATCATGCTCCTCATGATTTTTAGAAAGTCTCCACTTTCTCTTCCACTTCATCAATGGCATAAATGAGTCGATCTAGCGTAAGATCGAGCTCTATTGTCTTGTCTTTAACTTCTCCTACGCCTTCCCACAGCTCGAGGGTGTAGTCGTAGGTGGTGTTGCTGTTGTCATTGATAGAGTTATCTAAGTCATCGAGCTTGTAATTCAAAGTACGTACCCCATCATTAGCTTTTCGGATATCGAACTGTTGTCGTCCTTGTTTTTCTTCAATGATTTCCATCCTCTCGTTGAGTGTTGCAGCTTCTTTAAGGGTATGTTCTTCAAGGACTTTGACGTGGGCAGTAAGATCATCAAACTTCTTGTTGAATTCGACGGACATAGAGTCTACTTTCTCGTTTAAAGCGGTTCCGGAAGTAACTTGTAAGTCGATAGTTTTGTTGATCATTGCTTCGAGTCGCTCCAAACGAGCGCTAATTTCCGAGTTGTCTTCATGCTGGTTCAAGATTTGATGAGGAAGACGGTATGAGTGGTGTCGAGAGTTGAAAAATTGAGACGCAAAAGGTTCTTCTCGGTAGTAAGTAGGCGCGTGGCGTCCTTGAGAGTAGCTCGTCGGTGCCGGTTTCCGATCCATGTAGAACGAGTCACAATTGACGTGTGAATTGTGAGAATAGTGAGCACAAGATGGGTCGTGCAACCCTGCTCGTAGTAGTAATCTCGCACCAGAGGCGAGTCCATGTTTCAAAGCCTGAAACGAAGAAAAACAAAACCAAAACTTAAAAAGAAAAAGGTTTGTCTTAGAGTCGATTTACTAACCCCTAAGGGGTGGCAGAAACGGTAGCGATTATCTCATCGGCAACGGTGCCAAAACTTGGTAGCGTTGGATTTGTCTCCGAAACTCTAGGTTTTAAATTTATAAACCTAAAGGTTCTGCAAGTGCACAGACGTGCGTTGTAGTACTTTATGTATCGATCCACAGGGAGAGAGAGCTGTTCTGCGAGACCTTAGACATAGAATAACAAAGAAGTCTAAGACGAGAATAAGTTTTTTTAAGGGTTTTTGTCACGAAAATGTAAAGAACGAAAAACGAAAAATTGCTTGTAAAATAGACTAAGAAAATCGATTACATAAACTAAGGGGAAAAACGATTTGTAAACAATAATAAAACGGTGTTGGGTCGACAGGGATATCTTAGGGTATGCTCGATTCAATCACGGTCCCTAAGCTCTTAGTATATGTTTCTAGATTTCAATTCCACAAACTGAATAGAATAAACGGCGTAGCCTACTTTTGTACATCCTACGCACCAACAACCTATACACTCGACCAGTAGCTTTCGTCTCTGGCTGCGCGGAAGATCGTGCTATTCGCGCTGGTTCTTCTTAGTTCACGGCGCTCCGTAAGTATACTTTCGAAATCTTACGACGCACACGCTCTTATAGATAAACGATTAAGGTGTTTTTAGATCCAATACTTTTGGTGGTACTTAACACTTATGAATCACCTCTAGTTCATGACGCTAGATTTAGCATTAATAACGATCTATAAGAAAGAGCTCTAGAAATTGGGTTATAACACAACCACTTCTCATTTTGCATCCCCCTTTGTCTTCTCCCCATCTTTTCCTTTTCGTTCCACGTCTATTTTCCACCAAATCCCCTTTGTTTGACATTTCTCACCCGTTCCCACAATTATGCCAAGACTTCCCATCCTAGCTAACTTACTCCTAGACTAAATCTTTGATGATAGAGCTAGACCTACATGAGAATCCATCCTTATCGCCCTAAACCTAACACTTTTTGCCAAGTTTGCTCGAAAAGTAGGCCTTTCCATCACTCACGAAAGTTATAGGCTAGAGAGGAGGTTTAGTTCAAGGTGTGGGGAACCATTCCAAAGATGGGATATGGCTACTTGGATCCACAAGGGTGGTGAAAAGGGAAAAGAAGATCCAAGTATGTATATGGGTATCCACGAGTTCATTCAAAGATGCACAAACACGATAATTGCAAGTCAAGATTAAAGTTCTTATTAATAGGGTTGAATTCAATTCACACTTGCTTCAATCAAGACAAGAAAGTTGATGCATGAGATCTAAAGATGGTGCATCCTTACTTTCAAACTCACTAGCATTCATTAGACAATTACGAACGAGGGCGTTGAATTAATTTCTTAAAGTGATACTCTAGCTCATCATTGCTCCCAAATGCAATATGCAATGCACCTTACATGAAAACTAGACTCAATCGTACACATGAAATGCAACTAGATGACTTCTTTTTGTGTTGCAAAATTTCAAATTTTTTTGATTTTTATGAGTTTTCTATGCCATAAGTGAATGCATGATATGCATGAGACTCAAGGGATGCAAAATCGAAAATAAGACATAAAGAACAAGATTAGATACCGGTCCATCCCCCAAACTTAAATCACACCGTCCCAGTGTGAAATAAATTCAAGGAAGAAACCCAAAACAAAAGATGAAATGCAAAGACTTAAAAGGAAAGACCTACTTACAAAGGAGGAGTGGTACTAAGGGAATGGAGAGAATGGGGAGCTTTCCAACATCAAACACCGTTGTGCTTTGCCACGACCTTGTCACCATCAAGAGCCTTACAAACCACTTAACAAAAAAATCAAAAATCACTTAAAAAGATAGAAAGTATTTATAAAGATAGACATGGGAATGTCTCCCAAGTGCGCTTTGTTTAACGTCACTAAGCTCGACGTTTGTTACCCTTTTAGGCGGGTGTGAGAGGAGTGTTGGCACTCCTTGGTGGTTCATTGAGCTCAAGCTTAAGCACCTTGCTCATGACCTCTTGAAGACCGACTTGCCCTTTCTCTTTGAGCTCCGGTGTGAGGATCGCTTTGACAGAGGCAAAAGGCTTGGACCATCCCTTGCATTTGATCTTGTACTCAATCACCCCATCTTCGTACTTCCAAGGAGTGAGTGTCATTGTGGAAGTATGGTCTAGCACGAACTCATCCTCATCAAGCTTACTTGGTGTTTTCTCCTTGGACTTGGTCCTTGTTCTCTTCTTTGTACCCTTGCTACTTCCAACCCCCTTCTCCATTGCAGTATGGAAAAGGGATTCTAGGTACTCGCCATCCAATTCAAGGGCTTCCTCATCATTACCATAACCCATCGTCGCACAAATACCCACATACTCAACTCTTGGAGCTTGAACCTCATTACCCTCACAAGTGATCGTCCCGCAAAGCCCATATGATGGAGGCTTCATTGGGTAAAAGAGCTTATCATCTACGTTCTTGAGCATTACCCGCTTGTTTTTAAAGTCCATGCTCACACCGGCGGTATTGTGGAATGGAGTCCCAAGAAGGAGAGTGAGCTTTTTGGTGTTTCCCATCTCCATAACAATGAAGTCCGTTGGTACAAGGTACTCTCCGATCTTGAGGGGATAATCTTCGACAAGGCCAAGTGGTTTCCTTAAAGAAGAATCTCCAAACGTGATGGTGGAGGGGTAATCTTCCATACTCTTGATTCCAAGACTCTTTACCATCTCCAAAGACTTGACGTTCACACTCGATCCCGAGTCACACAAAGCATCATCTATTTTCAAGTTCCCAAGAGAGCAAGAGATGAATATGGAGAATTTATCGGGATTTCCAAGCTTGGGGATAGACTTAGGCTTAACCCTCGTTATGCTTGGTGAATTAAAAAACCGCCATAAGCTCTTCCACTTTCTCACGGTTCTCAAGTATGTTTTTGATGAACTTTTGGTGTTGTGGGACTTGAGACAAGTCACTCTCACTAGGCAAAGGTGCTCCAATCTTTTCCATGTTTGCTTTGAAGCTTGAAAGCACTTTCTTTTGAGCCTTGGTGAGAAAACGACTGGGAAACGGAAGTGGAGGCTCGTATGGAGAAGGTTCAATGCAAAAAGCTTATTTCCTAGACATCACATGTGTCTCCACGTTCTTCTCCGTAGCCACATCCTTGAGAGAGTTCTCAACTTCCACTCTTGTAGCAACTATTGACTCTTCAACTATGCTTTTACCCTTGTCATCATAATTCCCATAGGTCACCCCCACCTTGTTCCTCAATGTCCTCATTGAGCTTTGAGGAAACATCTCTAGGGGGAAGTTCTTTGACTTGTGAACCTTAGAGTAGAAGCTCAATTTCTCTAATAGCGGCTTCAATCTCATCATTGGGAGGTGATTCATTTGAGAATATAGCATTACAATACCCCTTTTGGTTCTCATCGACCTTCCTTTTGAGTGTCTCCACAGGCTTACAAGTGAGGGAACTTTCTTTAGCATTTTGTTCCTCCAAGTGTTTGATCTTTGAAGACATGGATTTAAGCTTTTTGTAGAGGTCATCGTAAGAGAAATCGACCTTAGTGTGAATCTCGGCTTGACCCTTGAGTAATTGTTGAAACATCCCATTCACATCAAAGTCTTGGCTTCCTTGGAAAGTGTTTTTGGAACCATACCCTTGAGGTTGGAAGTTATACTCTTGGCCTTGAGGTCGTTGGTCTTGAAAGCTTTGGTGATTGGGGTTGATATTCTTGTTGTAACCGCCTTGTCCTCCCACAAAGTGAACCTCTTCTTTGTTTCTATCAAGCTCTCCCACGAATTTGATGGACTTTTGGGTTGTTTGTATAAGCTTGTCCATCTTTTCATTAAAGGCTTTAATCGTTCTTGTACTTTGATCTTCATAATCTTTAACCCCTCTTGAAGAACTATCAAAGTCTTCACCATAAGTCCCATCACTTTGGGCAAGGTTGTCAACAAGCTTTTGTCCTTTTTCAACGTCCTTCCCCATGAAATTTCCATTGCTTGCGGTGTCAAGGATCATTCTCATCTTTGGCAATACACCTCGGTATAGAGTACTCAATAGAGATTCATCGGAGAACCCATGGTGTGGACATGCCATTGTATAGCCCTTGAATCTCTCCCATGCTTCACAAAAGCTCTCATTTCCTTTTTGAGTGAAGCTAGAAATCTGGTTTCTTATCTTGGCTGTCTTTGAAGTGGATAAGAACTTGGCTAAACATATCTCCTTGCACTTATCCTAAGAGTTGACGGTTCCCAATAGTGAGCCTTGTCGCCAAGAGAGAAAGGGAAAAGCCTAAGCTTAAGTGCATCCTCCGAGACACCGTTCATCTTTACCAAGTCACATAGACGGTCAAAGTTGTCGAGATGATCAAGTGGATCCTCCATGGGCAGCCCATGATACTTGTCTCCTTAGAGCATGGATATCAAGCTCGCCTTGATTTCAAAATCACATTCTCCAAGGGTGGTGGATGTATACCATTCATATTCCCATACCGGTTTGGTGCATCACGGCCCCTATTGGTCTCCGTGCTCTAGGTTCTTGATCTATAGTGATTCACAACCTCGCTAGACGCACAACTCCCTAATGTTTTCTTTCCTTCTTGCTCTATTCCCACGATCCAAGAGATGAATGTTGTACCTATATGAGAAGATAAGCAATTGAAGTGAAAGAGATTAGTAAACAAAATAAAAAGAAAGTTTAATCTCAAAAAGAATATAAATCCTATTGAATAACTAGAACCCCAAATGGCAACAGCGCCAATTGATAAGTAAGATTTTTCTTAAGAATCAATCCTTAAGCTTACTCATATCATTGTAGTACTTAAGGTGTCAATGCAATTGGGGTTTAGTTCAATGCAACAAAAATGCAAGAAACTCTCTAATTCAAGCAAACAAGTGGTATTGGTTTTATCTAACAACCTAATAGTTCAAATTTAACAAAGCAAACAATTAAACAAGCACTAAACAAGATTAACAATATGATAAAAGCAAGCCCTTGGATGAGGTTATGGACTTTGGGGACTTCTATGATTAATCTAGGATGTCAATACACATAATCAAGCAACTTCCCTAAGCCTATAACACATAAACAAGATTAAACCACTCTCATGGCCTTAATCACTTTGCTAATCAACTAATCAAGAACAAATTCTCATTTGTGAAAAGTTAATTACCAATCATAAATCACAAGTTCTAATAGCCATAATACTTCTTAGACACCTACTCTCATATGCTAAGCAAGCAAAATCTCTTATTTAGTTTTTCGGGGAATTTCATCAAACACCTTATGTGTATGAAATTTCCTATGATATAGATTAACTTTCTCAAGCCTAATCTAGCATTTTGAAAACTAAATAAGAGAGGGAAGAAGTAATCTAAGCCCTAGACATCATTGATTAACCACAAAATCCCCTAATCTACCTCATCCATGAGCTCTAAAAATATCTACTCACTAATCATGTTGAAACCCTCAAATTCCATAAGGAAGATGATTGATTCCATGATTAGAGAATAGAAAAATTAAAATAAAAGAGAGATTAGAGAGATTAAGAAACCTAAACTTTAGATTGCATAAAAACTCAAGATATCTCAGACAAAAATCTAAAAACCCTAAAAAGAGGTTTCTTTGCCAAAGAAAAAGAGAAAAGAAAGCATAAAAACTTGATAGATCCTAAAAAAATTAGGTTTGAGGTAATTATATGAAAAGTGTGCCAACTGGGTCTGTACCGACCCAACTCTGGCCGGTATGAATGGGTCGGTACTGGTTCTTGTGCATAACCCGTTTGGGCGCCAGATAGACACGTCCCTGCTAAATCTGTTGTATGTTTTAAACCACTGCTCATAATGACTTGTAATCACCTTCAGAAGACAGCTAACTCAATTATCTACAACTTCTATGAAGACTTCGGAAGCTAAGTACGAGTGTAAGTTCTTCATTGGGCCTGATATTTCAGTCACTTCGGCTGGCTTCGACGAGGACGGATTTGGACTTGTACCGGGTGGGCTTGAAACGGTATGGGAGAGAGAGCTGGACCGGTACTCACCACTATCCCAATACCGATTGGTGTGTACCGGTTGGAGGCAGGTCGGCATGCCCTTTGAAGATGTGTGCCAGATGGATGAGCCGGATGGACGCGGGTCGGCATGCTCTTCGAAGATGTGTGCCGGATGGTGTGTACCGGATGGATGCTGGCCTGTACAGTTATTCTTTGTGTGCATGCCGCATGGGTTCTGGTTGGTATGGGAATAGGTTTGGGTCAGTATTGAGCACTGTCCCAATACCGGATGGATGATACCGGTTGGATCTTGGTCGGCGTTGGTTGACAGTCTCGTGGCCAGACGGACATACCTTTAGTAAAATCGTCATATTTGCCGAACCACATGTCTGAATGACGTTAAACCACCTCCAGTCGACAGCTAACTCATGTATGTACGATTGTCATGAAGACCGTCAAAGCTAATTACGATTGGAAACCCTTCGACCGGACAGATCTTTCAGACACCTTGGGTGACCTTTGCATTCTCTTTTGCTCCATCACTCCAAACATCCCCAAAATGTCTACAAGCACATACGTGCGTTGTAGTACTTTGGGCATCGATCCACATGGAGAGAGAGCTGTTCTGTGAGACCTTAGACAGAGAACAACAAGGAAGTCTAAGATAAGAATAAGTTTTTATAAGAGTTTTTTTCACGAAAATGTAAAGAACGAAAAACGGAAAATTGCTTGTAAAATAGACTAAGAAAATCGATTTCATAAACTAAGGGGGAAAACGATTTGTAAAA
This sequence comes from Eutrema heterophyllum, assembly GCA_002933915.1. Classification (NCBI taxonomy): domain Eukaryota; kingdom Viridiplantae; phylum Streptophyta; class Magnoliopsida; order Brassicales; family Brassicaceae; genus Eutrema; species Eutrema heterophyllum. The sequence goes on from PKMM01029352.1 coordinate 67,832, forward strand.
AATAATAAAACGGTGTTGGATCGACAGAGATATCTTAGGGTATACTCGATTCAATCACGGTCCCTATGATCTTAGTAACTGTTTCCAGATTTCAACTCCACGAACTGAACAGAATAAACGGCGTAGCCTACTTTCGTACATCCTACGCACCAACAACCTATACACTCGACCAATAACATTCGTCTCTAGCCGCGCGGAAGATCGTGCTGTTCGCGCTGGTTCTTCTTAGTTCACGGTGCTCTGTAAGTATACTTTCGAAATCTTACGACGCACACGCTCTTATAGATAAACGATTGTGTTGTTAGATCCAACACTTTTGGTGGTACTTAACACCTATGAATCACCTCTAGTTCATGACGCTAGATTTAGCATTAACAACGATCTATAAGAAAGAGCTCTAGAAATTGGCTAGGGTTTTCTCTCGTGAAATCCTTATCGAACATAGAATTCCCCTTTGATAATCCCTTTAAACCCAACAATAAAACTACTCGGACATAGATGAAATCAAAATCATGATTAAACAAATTGTAGGAGATTGATGAAGGAGCCTCACGATTTTAAGAATTAAGTCCGGTGAGAACCTCTTCACCAATCTCGAAAAGTAAAGAACAAGAGTTTAAGAGTAAAAGCAAGAATAAAACTAAACTAAAAATAGTGTAAAAGCAAGTACACCAAATTAGGTTGTCTAAGAGGCATATTTATAGGTCTTCTCTTTTGCTTTCGTCGGTCTTTAGGGTTTTAAGTGACATGAATTGAACGGGCCTTGCAAATTGGGCTTAAGGGACGAAACTGCTTCCACCGCGGGTCCACTGAGTCTGGCCGCGGCGAACCTTTACTTGGCCGCGGGTGGAGGCTTCCTGGCCGCAGCGGATTGCCTCTTTGGCCACGGCTGGAGTGCCTCTGGGAGTGGCCTGATGGGACGTCTTGATCTTCATGTATCTTTTGATTGAACTGTTGGATCGTCCTCAAATCTGTTGGAATGGAATGTAGCTGGTCCTTCTTGAATATCTCCAAAATTGGGCTGGATTAGACGGTGAGAAGAACATCTTTGGCAATTGAACTTATGACGGTTTGACTATGAGCCAAAAATCTGGTTTTTCTTCAATTTGCAATGCTTTCGCCTAAGTAACCTGAAAAGAGTCTTGAAACTACAAATATGTGAAAACCGTAATAAAAACATAGAAAAGCGAATGAAACATTTATTAAAGTGTTCTTAAATAGATAGTAAAACGGGTAAAAATACGGTGTTATCACACCCCAGACTTAAACCTTGTTTGTCCTCAAACAAGACAAAGCTTAAGCAAGGAAACGATCAAACAAAAATCATAGGGAACTAGAAATCTCGGATACCGTCCTTCTAAACCATAACCATCGAACTACATCAAACGCAACCTACCCTAGAAAATTCTCACCATAAGTTTCCGTATCACTTGTCCACGGTATCGATCCACATGGAGAGAGAGCTGTTCTGTGAGACCTTAGACAGAGAACAACAAGGAAGTCTAAGATAAGAATAAGTTTTTATAAGGGCTTTTTCACGAAAATGTAAAGAACGAAAAACGGAAAATTGCTTGTAAAATAGACTAAGAAAATCGATTTCATAAACTAAGGGGGAAAACGATTTGTAAAAAATAATAAAACGGTGTTGGATCGACAGAGATATCTTAGGGTATACTCGATTCAATCACGGTCCCTATGATCTTAGTAACTGTTTCCAGATTTCAACTCCACGAACTGAACAGAATAAACGGCGTAGCCTATTTTCGTACATCCTACGCACCAACAACCTATACACTCGACCAATAACATTCGTCTCTAGCCGCGCGGAAGATCGTGCTGTTCGCGCTGGTTCTTCTTAGTTCACGGTGCTCTGTAAGTATACTTTCGAAATCTTACGACGCACACGCTCTTATAGATAAACGATTGTGTTGTTAGATCCAACACTTTTGGTGGTACTTAACACCTATGAATCACCTCTAGTTCATGACGCTAGATTTAGCATTAACAACGATCTATAAGAAAGAGCTCTAGAAATTGGCTAGGGTTTTCTCTCGTGAAATCCTTATCGAACATAGAATTCCCCTTTGATAATCCCTTTAAACCCAACAATAAAACTACTCGGACATAGATGAAATCAAAATCATGATTAAACAAATTGTAGGAGATTGATGAAGGAGCCTCACGATTTTAAGAATTAAGTCCGGTGAGAACCTCTTCACCAATCTCGAAAAGTAAAGAACAAGAGTTTAAGAGTAAAAGCAAGAATAAAACTAAACTAAAAATAGTGTAAAAGCAAGTACACCAAATTAGGTTGTCTAAGAGGCATATTTATAGGTCTTCTCTTTTGCTTTCGTCGGTCTTTAGGGTTTTAAGTGACATGAATTGAACGGGCCTTGCAAATTGGGCTTAAGGGACGAAACTGCTTCCACCGCGGGTCCACTGAGTCTGGCCGTGGCGAACCTTCACTTGGCCGCGGGTGGAGGCTTCCTGGCCGCGGCGGATTGCCTCAAACAAGACAAAGCTTAAGCATGGAAACGATCAAACAAAAATCATAGGGAACTAGAAATCTCGGAGACCGTCCTTCTAAACCATAACCATTGAACTACATCAAACGCAACCTACCCTAGAAAATTCTCACCATAAGTTTCCGTATCACTAGTCCACGGTATCCGTCATACAAAATATAAACTTTCAAAATCCAAAAACTAGGCCAACTAGCTCTCTAAATTCATTAAGTGCAAACGTGAACCAAGACAATCGAGGCTAGGTATTAAAGGCATTTAGAGGTGAGGTTAAAAGTGTTTCGGGTTACCGTAATTTCACCGGAGGGTGCGAGATATTATGCAAAACAGCAAGAGAGGAAGAACCTATTGATAACCACTTATTCTTGCGTAAAAATGTTGCACTTCCTCCTTCTTCCAAAAACATAAGTTTTCTGTCATTCCCCCAGACTTAGATTTTTCTGTGGGCTTGGAATGACAAACTTCTCATAAACGAACCATGGATGCCTCATAAGAATTTCGGCCAACCTAGACTCTTTTTAGGCTTTTGTTTCCTTTCCATTTCGATTATTTTCGATTTTTTATTTTTTTTTTGTTTGAAAGGGAGAAACGCCTTTTATGAGATAGAGTCTTAGGGGCACGAAAATTTACCATGTTTTTGAGTTTTCCAAGGCAGAACCAAACTCTTGTATTTGTTGAATTCACCTCCACCGATCGTGTATAGTCTCCGTCTTTAGTGACTAGAAACTATGTCGTTCCTCCCTCTCCGGCGTTTTTGCACATATCTGCACATAAGACACAAAGAGAGTTGCATGAGGTTTGAACAATGGTTAAGTTTCGGGTGGGGTACCAATTAAAGATGAGCTGGCCATTCATGTACGACAAAGAGTGGTAAAAGGTAAAAGAACGTCATGAATGTATGATTCGTTATCTTTTCCTAAACCTTTGATGAGAAAATTAAGTCAAGTTAAAGTTCAAGTATAATAGAGCTAGTATATTCCATCCTAAAGAATCTCTACGGTCTAAATTCCTCTGGGGATTTCCCATTAACAAAAACTCTAGCTACCGCCTAGTCTAGAACCAAATTACGAAAGAGCATGTTACTAGGAAATAGCGGAGAAGCACATTGGTCGGTTATCGTCATGGATTTCTTTCATCATTCCCTCAAAACGTATTCCTAGTTTATTGAAAAAAAAATTGAAATTTTTTAAAGAAAAGCGCAAAAAATGCAAAATGCAAAGACTCATGAAAGAAAAGGTTATTAGTAAGGGATGGAATCCTCCCCCAGACTTAAATCGCACTGTCCTCAGTGTGAAATAAATCGAGTAAGGACAAATAATAGATGTATGTAATAATTGAAAAAGTTTTGGGAAAAAGAAAACTTACCTGGATGCGGTTGGGGAATGGATTTGGGAATGGGATGGTGGTGTTTGGGGGATGGAAAATGGTGTTGTGGTGATGGGAATGAGATGTGGGGGTGGTTGGGAATGGTTTGGGATCGATCAAGGATCGAACGGAGTCGATCGGGGTTGACAGGGAGCTGGCCACGGGTCGAAGGCGTGCAGCCGCGACCAAAAGGGGCTTCCCCGCGGGTCAGTGTGGTGCGACCGCGGCCAAAGGCTGGTTTGCCGCAGGTCAAGCCGCTGTACCCGCGGTCGATCCTCTTTTGCGGTCAAGTCCTTCCTCACGGTTCGTGCTGGACTGAGCAACTTCGAACCGTGATTTTTTCTTTTTTGTCTTCTCGGTTTTTTGATTTTTTTTTGGGTTTTTAGAAAGCCGAAACTAAGAAAAAAAAAAATTAATAGGAAAAGAAAGAAAAAAAAAAAAAAAAAAACATACCTAAAAATGGGTTGCCTCCCATTGAGCGCTTTTGTTTAAAGTTGTTTAGCTCGACGTTGGTAGCTAGATGAGCTTATTCGTAGAAGGACAGTATCTTACGACAAGTCTTCTTTTATCTCCTTTGGGTCTCCTCGTCATGTGAATCATCGCTACACAGTGAGTCGGGATCGGGGTCTCTCAAATTGGGATATCCGTCCTTCTTGAACTTGAGCGGACATCATTGTAGAACACACTTTTGTTAACGTTGACAAAGGAAACACGTCGATTGGGCGAATCCATGATGGCTCCAATGGTTGACAAGAAAGTCCATCCTAAGATTATCGGTGTTGCATCGCCCTTCGTTGTTTGGACAATGTAGAAATCGACAGGAGCTATGCAATCTCCAATCCTTACGGGCATGTCTCGGGAAATTCCTTTTGGTGTAGCACAAGTCTCATCGGCCTTGCTTAGTTGTATGAACGTGCTTGATACCGAGGCGCATGGCAGTAGATTTTGACATGATGCTTAGGCAAGCTCCGGAGTCACAAAGATCGTCTTTAAATTCAACTCCACAGATGCTGCAAGAGATAAGGAACTGACCTTTTGCTTCAATCTTATGGAGAGTCCAAACCGGTTGTCTTTCATGGCATTGTCGATGTGATCTTCTATCTCCGTGATGGACTCTTTACTTTCACAAAAGAAATGACAAATCATGTGGTCCGTGCAAGCTCTAGCAAAAGTGGTACCTCGAGGTAGATCACGAACCACGTTGTTGAATTCTTCTAGCTTCTCCCAACTTATCTTGTTCGGGTACCTTTTGTGTTTCTCGGGATGAAATATGCGAATGGCGTAAGACGTACCACATGTTTTAGTTGAACGTCTTGCTCTCATGAAGTAGGTATGAATGTCTTCCTTGCTCTCATTGTTGTAGCGGAAGAAAGCGTATAAAGGTCCTCTTTCCCAAACTTCTTCGAAAGAGAGGTACATCGGTATCGATTTCACAAATTCGTTGAATTCGATCAATCTTTCTCTCGATATGCTTTGCGTCTTTGGCTCCTATGGTATCGGACTTGCAGGAGACGTCGGTTCAAAGGCTGAGTAGGACTCACAGTAAGAGTTCGTGGTGTCATAGCAATGAGGCATGTAGATCCTCCTTGACGGGCTCCTTTGAAGTGTTGTTGATGAAGAGGATGAGGCTTCTTCATGAGCTTGAATCACCTTGCAAGGTGCATATGAATCTGGTTCTAGGTTGCTTGAGGGGTCTGTAGAAGCTTTGGAATCAATGAAGAAGGCAGCTTGCTCGAAGGTTGGTGTTCGGGACACGAGAGGTCCAAGGAGAGATGAGCAGAAGCTAGCCGCGGGTCGAAGAGGCGGAGCCGCGGTGAAGGGCAGGTCGGCCGCGGGTCGAAGAGGCGCAGGCGCGGCGAAAGGAGGTTTGGCCGCGGCTGGAGGGCTTGCGACCGCGGTGAGGGAAATCCGAGGGGGGATCGTTCATCTTCTTCATTTCCTTCAGTGTTTTCTGGTTCTAGGGAGTCATTTGGCTTGTCTTATAGGTCGGGAACATGAGCATCAAGTGTTGTATCATGCTCCTCATGATTTTTAGAAAGTTTCTCCACTTTCTCTTCCACTTCATCAATGGCATAAATGAGTCGAACTAGTGTAAGATCGAGCTCTATCGTCTTGTCTTTAACTTCTCCTACGCCTTCCCACAACTCGAGGGTGTAGTCGTAGGTGGTGTTTCTGTTGTCATTGATAGAGTTATCTAAGTCATCGAGCTTGTAATTCAAAGTACGTACCCCATCATTAGCTTTTCGGATATCGAACTGTTGTCTTCCTTGTTCTTCTTCAAAGAGTTCCATCCTCTCGTTCAGTATTGCAGCTTCTTTAAGGGTCTGTTCTTCAAGGACTTTTACGTGGGCAGTAAGATCATAGAGTATACTTTCTCGTTTAAAGCGGTTCCGAACTTAACTTGTAAGTAGATAGTTTTGTTGATCATTGCTTCGAGTCGCTCCAAACGAGCGCTAATTTCCGAGTTGTCTTCATGCTGGTTTAAGATTTGATGAGGAAGACGGTATGAGTGTTGTCGAGAGTTGACAAATTGAGACGTAAAAGGTTCGTCTCGGTAATAAGTAGGCGCGTGGCGTTCTTGAGAGTAGCTTGTCGGTGCCGGTTTCCGATCCATGTAGAACGAGTCACAGTTGACGTGTGAATTATGAGAATAGTGAGCACAAGATGGGTCGTAGCAACCCTGCTCGTAGTAGTAATCTCGCACCATAGGCGAGTCCATGTTTCAAAGCCTGAAACGAAGAAAAACAAAACCAAAAATTAAAAAGAAAAAGGTTTGTCTTAGAGTCGATTTACTAACCTCTAAGGTGTGGCATAAACGGTAGCGATTATCTCCCCGGCAACGGCGCCAAAAACTTGGTAGCGTTGGATTTGTCTCCGAAACTCTAGGTTTTAAATTTGTAAACCTAAAGGTTCTGCAAGTGCACAGACGTGCATTGTAGTACTTTAGGTATCGATCCACAAGGAGAGAGAGCTGTTCTGCGAGACCTTAGACATAGAATAGCTAAGAAGTCTAAGACGAGAATAAGTTTTTATAAGGATTTTTGTCACGAAAATGTAAAGAACGAAAAACGAAAAACGAAAAATTGCTTGTAAAATAGACTAAGAAAATCGATTGCATAAACTAAGGGGAAAAACGATTTGTAAACAATAATAAAACGGTGTTATGTCGACATGGATATCTTAGGGTATGCTCAATTCAATCACCTCTAGTTCATGATGCTAGATTTAGCATTAACAACAATCTATAAGAAAGAGCTCTAGAAATCGGCTAGGGTTTTATCTCGTGAAATACTTATCGAACATATAACTCCCCTTTGATAATTGATAAGTAAGATTTTTCTTAAGAATCAATCCTTAAGTTTACTCATATCATTGTAGTACTTAAGGTGTCAATCCAATTGGGGTTTAGTTCAATGCAACAAGAATGCAAGAAACTCTCTAATTCAAGCAAACAAGTGGTTTTGGTTTTATCTAACAACCTAATAGTTCAAATTTAACAAAGCAAACAATTAAACAAGCACTAAACAAGATTAACAATATGATAAAAGCAAGCCCTTGGATGAGGTTATGGTCTTTGGGGACTTCTATGATTAATCTAGGATGTCAATACACATAATCAAACAACTTCCCTTAGCCTAAAACACTTAAACAAGATTAAACCACTCTCATGGCCTTAATCACTTTGCTAATCAACTAATCAGGAACAAATTCTCATTTGTGAAAAGTTAATTACCAAGCATAAATCACAAGTTCTAATAGCCATAATACTTCTTAGACAACTACTCTCATAGGCTAAGCAAGCAAAATCTCTTATTTAGTTCTTTGAGGAATTTCATCAAACACATTGTGTGTATGAAATTCCCTATGATCTAGATTAACTTTCTCAAGGATAATCTAGCATTTTGAACACTAAATAAGAGAGGGAAGAAGTAATCTAAGCCCTAGACATCATTGATTAACCACGAAATCCCCTAATCTACTTCATCCACGAGCTCTAAAAAAATCTACTCACTAATCATGGTGAAACCCTCAAATCCCATAAGGAAGATGATTGATTCCATGATTAGAGAATAGAAAAATTAAAATAAAAGAGAGATTAGTGATATTAAGAAACCTAAACTTTAGATTGCATAAAATCTCAAGATATCTCTTACAAAAATCTAAGAACCCTAAAAGGAGGTTTCTTTGCCAAATAAAAAGAGAAAAGGAAGCATAAAAACTAGATAGATCTTTAAAAAATTAGGTTTGAGGTATTTATATGAAAAGTGTGCGAACCGGGTCAACCCGGAACAAACCGGGTATTGACCCGGTCGGATCTTGGTTGAGGTGGTCTGTACCGACCCAACTCTGGCCGGTATGGATGGGTCGGTACTGGTTCTTGTGCATAACCCGTTTGGGCGTCAGATAGACACGTCCCTGCTAAATCTACTTTATCTTTCTAACCACTGCTCAGAATGACTTGCAACTACATTCAGAAGACAGCTAACTTAATTATCTACAACTTCTATGAAGACTTTGGAAGCTAAATCCGAGTGTAAGTTCTTCATTTGGCCTGATATTTTAGTCATTTTGGCTGGCTTCGACGAGGACGGATTTGAACTTGTACCGGGTGGGCTTGAAACGGTATGGGAGAGAGAGCTGGACCGGTACTCACCACTATCCCAATACCGAGTGGTGTGTACCGGTTGGAGGCAGGTCGGCATGCCCTTTGAAGATGTGTGCCGGATGGATGCGCCGGATGGAGGCGGGCCGGCATGCTCTTTGAAGATGTGTGCCGGATGGTGTGTACCGGATAGATGCTGGCCGGTAAAATTCTTCTTTGTGTGCATGCCGCATGGTTTCTGGTCGGTATGGAAAGAGGTTTGGGTCGGTATTGAGCACTGTCCCAATACCGGATGGATGATACAGGTTGGATCTTGGTCGGCGTTGGTCGACAGTCTCGTGACCAGACGAACATACCCTTAGTAAAATCGTCATATCTCCCGAACCACCTGTCCGAATGACTTCAAACCACCTCCAGTCGAGAGCTAACTAATGTATCTACGATTGTAAAGAAGACCTTCGAAGCTAATTCAGACTGGAAACCCTTCGACCGGGCAGATCTTTCAGACACCTCGGGTGACGTTTGCATTCTCTTTTGCTCCATCACTCCAAACATCCCCAAAATGTTTCCAAGCACCTAGAAAACACTCCAATTGATGCAAGAGTCACTAGGACCTAATGCAAACTAGCTAGACTCTAATTTGGACCAAAACACTAAGGAAAACAATGATTATGCATGCATGTGACTCAAAACACTAAGTAGAATTAATGCATGCTAAAACAAGTAAAATATGAGAATATCAATAATCTCTTAAAACCCAACAATAAAACTACTCGGACATAGATGAAATGAAAATCACGATATTAAGAACTAAGTCTGGTGAGAACCTCTTCACCAATCTAGAAAAGTAAAGAACAAGAGTTTAAGAGTAAAAGCAAGAACAAAACTAAACTAAAAATGGTGTAAAAGCAAACACACCAAATTAGGTCTTCTAAGAGGCATATTTATAGGTCTTTAGGGTTTTAAGTGACGAGAATTGAACGGGCCTTGCAAATTGGGCTTACGAGAAGAAACTGCTTCCACCGCGGGTCCACTGGGTCTTGCCGCGGCGAACCTTCACTTGGCCGCGGGTGGAGGCTTCCTGGCCGCGGGTGGAGGCTTCCTGGCCGCGGCGGATTGCCTCTTGGCCGCAGCTGGAGTGCTTCTAGGAGTGGCATGATGGGACGTCTTGATCTTCATGTATCTTTTGATTGAACCATTGGATCGTCCTCAAATCTGTTGGAATGGAAAGGTAGCTGGTCGTTATTGAATATCTCAAAATTTGGGCTGGATCGAACGGTGAGAAGAACCTCTTTGGCAATTGAACTTCTGATGGTTTGACTCTGAGCTGAAAATCTGGTTTTTCTCCAATTTGCAATGCTTTCGCCTAAGTAACCTGAAAAGAGTCTTGAAACTACAAATATGCGAAAACCGTAATAAAACATAGAAAAACGAATGAAACACTTATTAAAGTGTTCTTAAATAGATAGTAAAACGGGTAAAAATACAATGTTATCAGAAATTAGAGGAAAAACCTTGCATACTTGCTTGATAACCCTGTTGTGTGATTAATGCGTGTAAATAGTTAGATTGTGTGAAAGCACTAATAGGTGTCCATCACAAGGCAAGGAGGCGCTTGTGGTTAGGATAGGTTTGTTTGGTGCTGGGCTTGGAGTGCAAGCCAGTTCCCAACGCCGGGGGTCTTGGCGGGCCTCGTGTTGTGGGCCTTCAGGCGTATTGGGCCTTTGGGCGTATTGGGCCTTCGGGCGTGGTGATGGTCGTGGGCCATGTGTGGTGTTGAATTGAAACTAGGATATTGCTTGCAGTGTTCTAGACACTTTGATTGTGCTTGTTTTAGGATCACACTTTCATGAATAGTAACTCGCATAACGTCTGAAAGTGACTGTGAGTCTCCATAAGGCTCATCCTCACTAAGTTACCCATTATTCACCCTTCCTCTTCCCTTTGTTTTGTACAGGTTAGGATGATTGGAAATGTCTTATATTGATTGTTGAGACCTGAGCGTTTTCCTAGCGATCATATGTGCTCACTTTTGGACCCAAACCGGGCGACTTTACCATTGGGGGTTAGTCTGCCGACCTACCATGCCCGAGTTCCCCAGTTCCTTCGGAAGCCTGGGATAGGGATGTTACAACTCGTTTCTAACTTGGCTTGCTATTATAAGTATCGGTTATCAATGGGGGATAGAATCCGCAATTGGAATTTGGGACGGAGAACGGATTGCGTTCTGTGTGGGGATTATGAGGAATCAAGGAACCATCTTTTTTCCTCTCGTCGATTCTCATCCGAAATCTGGAAAACTCTCACGGTAAGGCAGCTTGCAAATGACTATTCTTCGGAATGGGATCACTTAGTTTCGCTGCGTCATGGTTCTACTCTCAATCGGCTGCACCTGTTCATTCTGAGATATGCTTTTCAAACAACCATCTACCACATATGGCGTGAGAGAAATGGAAGAAGACATAGTGAAGCACTTCTTCCCCCAGCTCGTGTCATCAAACTAATAGATAAGAACATTCGGAACCGATTCAACTTAATAAGAAACCAGGAAGATCGTGCGTACAACGAAGGGCTATGTATGTGGCTCGCCACAGGCATACCCACTTAACCCAAGCGCATCAAGGCAAAAACAGAGTGTCGGATTCTTTCAAATTTGATTTATGACTTGATTTCAAAATCCCTTTCTATTCTTTAGGTAAAATAGTTGCAGCCATTGTAAAAATTTTTAAAAAAATCTCCAAACAGTAAATTAATTACTTGGTCCTCCAACAAAATAGAGAAAAAAACATACAAAACACGTGAAGTTACTCTATCGATGTATTAAGGTTTCGTAGTACAAGAACTAATAGGTGCGAGTCAGAAAAAGACATATATAACACATAACTAACTAAAGTTTTCACAAAAGTAAGAAAGACAGAAATTAAGATAGCCAAGAAAGCACTAGTAGCTAGGAACATTCTTCATCAATCTCTGGCTACCATCTTTCTTGACATGGAACGGATTCGGGATTCTCCCGCCGGAGTAGGCGGTGCCGCTGGCGACGTTCTTGATCCTGAACAAAGCGTAACAATTCATTTTTTGCTTTGATCCTTTCTTTATACCACGTGCTGACCTCTTCTTACGATGATGCCTCGCTGAATATTGTTTCTTGTTGAGTCAGTCTAAATGCTTGGCTAGCTTTCAATGCTTCCTCGTCAAGCTTTCTTATATCATCGTTCATAATCTCGGCGTAGCAATCATCGTTGGTGTCGGCTTGATCCTACTCTCCAAAGAAAGAGATCAACTTCAGTTACAAACTATAATAAACTCTACAATTTTTTTTTAAAAAAATCATGAAAAAGAAAAATATATCTAAAAAAGAACCTGACCTCAACAACATTTGATGATTCTGCGATGTCATCATTGGATATCTGAAGCTCAGATTCATAAACTGAATAAGATTTCTTCTGCATCTCCGAACCACTATTTTGGCCGACGTATCCAACATCTTGCACATAAGCATTCTCTAAAACTAGCTCGAAAATCCGCATTTTTTCTTAACCGGCATACCACTAATGCGTCCTGTGAAATCAAGATTTCAACATTTGTTTTCGCAAAACAATCAAAATTCTAAATTCAAATATTTGACATGTGGGGCTCCATTGATGCAATATTCATGCATAATCCACTCGGTTCTCTCGCTTCGAGGAGCCCGGCCGATGTAAAAAACGAGTGTTCTCTTGCTTCCAACAATTTGGTTCCCCGATTTCACGCTTCGCACTTTACCGGTAGCTTTCCAGTAACCAAGCTGTGTGGCTCGCCGGCTCTGTGACCCGTGTGAATATTTCCTTCCCCTTGCGCAGAAGTAAAACCAGTCGTTCTCCGAATTCAATTTCGATTCCCATGTTTAGTGTATTAGAGTGACCGGTTAATATAAATTATGATATGGTTTGATGTTACACCAAAACACTTTAGAATCTCTGTAACAGAACAATTCAATAAAATAACAAAACTTTTTCACGTTTCTTTTTGTTTTTGTTTTTGGATTATGATATATCATGGTTTTTACCCATTTTTAACCATGATATAAGTCTTATTTATAGAGTCTTTCTAGTATTTTGGAGTCTTTTCGAGTCTTTACTGGTTTAGGTACGTTTGGAGCTGAATTGGAGTATTTTGGAGCCAAGCAAGGATCATGTAGCTGAAGAATCGACACAGAAGCTTGGTATCGATCGATACCACTTATGGTGTCGGTCGATACCCATCGCATGAAGAGAAGGATCGCGACTTTTTACAAGTCTAATGAAATTGCACCTTGGCCCAGAAGACTTTAATAATTACAAGAAGCCCCATAACGTGTTTTAGGATTATAATTAGGTTTTTCAGCTACTTTTGTTGGCAACGCATTATTTTACTTTGGTTTTCTGTGAGAGAGCTTTCTGAGGGAGACAAGTCTGAAACTCTGTTCGCCCGAGAGAAGATTTCGAACCCTTGTTTACTCTCATCTTATTTATTTATTTCAGAGATTCATTCAGTTATGTTTATTGTTTCAATCTCCATGTCTGAGTAGATCCCCTGTTAGGTTTAGGGTTCTCATAAGAGATTTCATTGAATGCTAGGTTAATTAGTTGGTTAGGATTCATAATCTGAATTAGTTCTTCACCTTAAGTTGTTCTTAAAGCTAATTCTAGATTGATCACCTGGAACTTAGATTTTAGGTTAATCGATTAGGCACGACAGTGCAATTGATAATCTGATAGAATCTAGGGTGAGCAAAATAACTATCTGCAAAGAGATTTGGTTTAGTTGTTTTGTGAACATATCAAACCTGGACTTAAAGCTAGTTTAGCCTTTAGGATTTGCAAAGAGATTTGGAATTCTAAGATTTAGACTTAGATAACTCTCGCAACGACAGTTGGTTAGTTATAGCTTAGTGATTTGAGTTCAAGAACCGGGCTTAACCTGAACCCTGACCAGTTACTTTATCTGCATTCACTGATTTCCTGAGAAATACCCTGAACCTATCTATCCTCCATCGAATTTACAACCGTTTAATTTACGTTATTGCTTTCAATTACATTGATCACTTAGCTTAATTCGAACCTTTAAAATCTATTGTGTGATTCTTGAGTCTATGTGGATTCGACCCCTAAATACTACAATCGACAAAGCTGTTAGTACTTTAAGGTATTACATTTTGAGCCTATCAAATTTGGCGCCGTTGCCGGGGACTCTAAATTCGCCATTAGATTTCAGCTTAAGAATTTCGACTAAGTTCGACGGTGTCGATCGATTCCCAACTGGTGTCGGTCGATACTCGTCGTATTTTTTTTTTTTGTTACTTACGTGCTTTGACTTTTGTGTTTTAGGTGTATACCTAATCGCGAAACCAGAAGAAACAAGAGCACTCATCTAGTTAATTTTTCCAACGAGGAACTAGCACTTTTGGAACGCACAAACAGTAAAGCAAAGAGGCCAGCAGAGATGAACAATCTAGTGGTTTTAGTTCGTGATGACGCTGGAGCTTTCAGAGACCAAGAGGGTCATTTGTGCAATGAGAGAGGGCAACGACTTGATTGAGAGGGAAACATCATGCCCCCTCCAGCTGTTGTTGAGGAGATTGTCGCTGGGAATGTTAGGAATGTTGTGGTTGATCGTGGTAGGACAATTGGTGGGTACAACATGCCAGATTAGTTCTATGCCAATCGATCAGCGATTCGTCCTCCTGGTTTTTCGAGAAATGACTTTGAGCTGAAACCTGCATACTTCGCTCTTGTGGGTCAGCACCCTTTTCATGGTCTTTCTCATGAACACCCTATTGATCACATTGAGAGGTTTGAAGACTTGGTCACTAGCATGAAGTACAATGGAGAGTCGAACGATTACCTCCTCTGTAAGCGTTTTCCATACTCTCTTGGTGGAGATGCAGCTTATTGGCTTAAGCAATTACCTCCTGGATCACTGACTACCTGGGAGGAGACCAAGAATGCATTCTTGAACAATTTCTATGATGATGCAAGATCAGAGGAGCTTAGGAATAAGATCTCCCAATTTTCTCAAGGAGCGACTGAGGCGTTCAAGGCTGCTTGGGTGAGATTCAGATCATATTAGAGGGATTGTCCACATCACGGGTACACTAAGGTTCAGTTGCTGGGTATCTTCTTCAGAGGGATTGATTGGAGGTATTAGATGGCCTTAGATGTTGCGAGTAATGGGAACTTCAACACCAGGTATCCTAACGATGCTTATGTGCTTATTGAGAACTTGGCTTCTAGCAATAGTACCAAGAATGCAGACATGGAACGCAAGAAGCAAGCTAGTAACTTGGATGGTAGTCAAATCGCAGAGGTGAAGGCTAAGCTGGATTCGATGCACAATCTGTTGATGGGAAAGACAAAGAAGGATGTCCTCTTTGCTGCTGATGTCAAGAATTTCGAAAAAGATGAAGTGGAAGACGTTAAATACATTGGTGGAGCTGGGTTTCAAGGTCAAAGGTATCAATACCAGCAAAACAACAACCGAAACTTCACCAACAATGCTCAGCAAGGAGGGTACAAGTCTGAAGTCAAAACTCCTGAAAGCAAAGTTGAATCTATGCTGGAACAGATTCTTGAGGGACAGCAGAAGATGACAGTAGACTTTAATGGGAAGATGGATGCCATGTATACATATCTGAATGGGAAAATTGAGTCTCTCAACACTCATCAGAAGATGTTGGAAACTCAAATAGCTCAGACTGCAGCTGTCAAGGGAAAGATGGTTCATTCACAGAATGAATACGTCAATGCAATCACCTTGAGAAGTGCTCAAGAGGTGACTGCAGTGGTAGAAAAGGGTTTAAATGCAGAAAAATTCGTGGAGTTAGAAGAGGTTGAAGGTGATTTTGAGCCTGATACGGCTGTGTCGAGCGACACCACTACTAGTGTCGATCGACACCAACCTGAAGAGACGACACAGAAGCCTTGTGTCGATCGACACCAACCTCGTGTCGGTCGACACCCCTCGCAGACTGAGTTAGAAATTGTGAAAAAACCGAAGATTGTTGAGGAGAATGTCTACAAACCTAAGGTGCCATATCCTAAACCACCTAGACATCTCAGAGATCACATTGCTGCAGAGAAGTTGCTCGCTTTTGAGAAGAGGGTAAGGAGGATTCCCCATACGATGTCTTTTGAAGAAGCGTTGGAAAACCGCCCTTTGCTTGGTTACTTCGAAGACAACAGAGAAACTCTAGAAGAGATCAAGGCACTCTTCATCAAGGTAAGAAGCACACCACCACCAATGAAGCAGTTGACTAAGAGGGAAGATCCAGGAAAATTTTCAGTTCCATGCTCTATCTCTGGAGTCGAATTCAAAGAGTCTCTCGTTGATTCATGGTTTAGCGTCAATATCATGTCAAGGGCAATTGCAGAGAGGTTGGGAATTGCTGATATAAGATTTCCTAAGATGTCTCTTACATTCGCGAATTCTTCCACTTCAGTTCCATATGGTACAATCCCTGATTTGCTTGTTAAAGTAGGAGATTGTCTGGTCCCTACTGATTTTCAGGTTGTGGAGATGAGTGAACGTTCTAGTACGCCTTTGATTCTTGGAAGACCGTTCATGGCTACAGTTGGTGCAGTTATAGACACGCATAGTAAGAGAATCTCGTTCTCATACATTGACAAACATGTCTCCTACAAAGCCTTTCCTACTGGAGGAGCTTCCAAACATGTCTCTTGCATCACCATTGTTACATGAGAAATGTTGATGGTTGATCTTTTGGAAAAGCCTTATGATGAGCCAAAAATCATAGACGTTTTAGATGGTCCTTCTATCATCACGAAGAGAGACATCAAAACGGCTAAGGCAAAGAAGAAGGTGAAGAGAAAAAGAGTCAAGGGTGATGCCTATATGACTTTAACCCCTCAGAAGTGTGATGGAGATTCGATTGAATATGAGGTGAAGTGCAAGGGAACTTCGAAACCATTATCTAAGGTTAGAGCTATTCTCACTTCAGAGTTGAAAGAGAAAGGAAAGGATGTTGTGAAGGGAATGTTGAGCAGAATTCTGAAGCTAGAGATGTCTAGTTGTGGAGCTTGTTTTGGAGCAATTTCTCATTCTTATCCTGACTAATACATGAGCCAAAGTCAAGCTAATGACTGAAAACAAGCGCTTGGTGGGAGGCAACCCACTGGTGAGTCTGTATATTAGTCTTTTATTTTTGTCATTTTTCGTTTTTGTATCTTGTGTCTTTGTGTGAATAAGATGAACAGGTGCTGTGCTGACACTTAAGAGAAACAAAATCGATGAAAAGAGTTACATGTGTCGACCTACGCTTGGTATCGATCGATACCAGGCTGTGTGTCGGTCAACACCCCTACCCCAATCCGGTAATTTCTTGTTTTTCACGATTCCACTCAGTTCTTTTGGTTTCTTTTACCAACTCTAGGCTAAATAACACTGGGGACAGTGTTGTTCAAGTCTGGGGGAGGTAGTTGCTGACAATGTTTTTGTTTTTCTTAGAGTCAATCGTTTTTAAGTCAAATGTTGTTTTATTGAGTCAAAATTTGTTGGAGATGATGATCTTTTTCTTAAATCTATTGTTCTAACTTTACTTCTAAGTGACCATTGTTACAGAATCAGTTCTAGATCGGACTAATGAAAAATCCAAAGGCTGACCAGTTAACTAGAAGACACCCATGTTTTCAGCATAGTCCATTAAAGCCTGAGCCAAATTTTTGCACTTCATCGATGTGGTTGATGTCCATAGAGCTTGATTCCTCATTAATATCAGACAAATGAACCCATGTGTTTAAAGTAATGGTATCTCTCTCCCCTATTATAAGTTAATAAATAAGAGCATAAAAAGATGAAATGATTTTCTTCTGAGTAGAGGGCTAGGAAAATTTTCAGCGATCCCATTATTCTACTTGTGAAGGAATGATCACACAAAGGTTGGAAGCGAGTTTAGGAAAATTTCCCGTGATACCACTATTCGCCTACGCCTTTGATACATAGAGAGGGAAGAACCAGGGATTCGGTGGCAAACACCATCAATACTCGCGTTTCAGACCTTAATGTGTATATGCGGATCTAAAAAAAAAAAAAAAACATGATGTGAAATAAGTGTGGGGGAGAGGGAACAATACCAAAAAGTGTGAAAATGGGGTGGTTCTTTTGTCGTGATATTGTATGGGAAAGAGTCTAGAAGGATCTTAGCATTGATCACAGCGATGAAACTGGCGATGAAGGTTTTGATGGATAATGCTGCGAAATTATGTGTGGAGTCTGGGAAGCTGAGAATGTCTACGGAGAAGTACATGGTGGTCTTATTTTGGAATTGGTTAGGTAACATATGAGCGCTAAGTTGAAAGGTCTTTGCAGTGTTTCAAGAACATGTGAGTCTCCGTGTTTTTCAAACCTCTTTCTCTTGTTTAGCTTTCTGTTTGCTTGAAGGCAAGCAAAGGCTAAGTCTGAGGGAGTTGATATATCATGATTTTTACCCGTTTTTAACCATGATATAAGTCTTATTTATAGAGTCTTTCTAGTATTTTGGAGTCTTTTCGAGTCTTTACAGGTTTAGGTACGTTTGGAGCTGAATTGGAGATATTGGAGCATTTTGGAGCCAAGCAAGGATCATGTAGCTGAAGAATCGACACAGAAGCTTGGTATCGATCGATACCACTTATGGTGTTGGTCGATACCCATCGCATGAAGAGAAGGATCGCGACTTCTTACAAGTCTGATGAAATTGCACCTTGGCCCATAAGACTTTAATAATTACAAGAAGCCCCAGAACGTGTTTTAGGATTATAATTAGGTTTTTCAGCCACTTTTGTTGGCAACGCATTATCTTACTTTGGTTTTCTGTGAGAGAGTTTTCTGAGGGAGACAAGTCTGAAACTCTGTTCGCCCGAGAGAAGATTTCGAACCCTTGTTTACTCTCATCTTATTTATTTATTTCAAAGATTCATTCAGTTATGTTTATTGTTTCAATCTCCATGCCTGAGTAGATCTCCTATTAGGTTTAGGGTTCTTGTAAGGGAATTCATTTAATGCTAGGTTAATTAGTTGGTTAGGATTCATAATCTAAATTAGTTCTTCACCTTAGGTTATTCTTAAAGCTAATTCTAGATTGATCACCAGGAACTTAGATCTTAGGTTAATCGATTAGACACGACAGTGCAATTGATAATCTGATAGAATCTAGGGTGAGCAAAATAACTATCTGCAAAGAGATTTAGTTTAGTTGTTTTGTGAACAGATCAAACATGGACTTAAAGCTAGTTTAGTCTTTAGGATTTGCAAAGAGATTTGGAATTCTAAGATTTAGATTTAGATAACTCTCGTAACGACAGTTGGTTAGTTATAGCTTAGTGATTTGAGTTCAAGAACCGGGCTTAACCTGAACCCTGACCAGTTAGTTTATCTGCATTCTCTGATTTCCTGAGAAATACCCTGAACCTATCTTTCCTCCATCGAATTTACAACCTTTTAATTTACGTTATTGCTTTCAATTACATTGATCACTTACCTTAATTCGAACCTTTAAAATCTATTGTGTGATTCTTGAGTCTCTGTGGATTCGACCCCTAAATATTACAATCGACAAAGCTGTTAGTACTTTAGGGTATTACATTTTGAGCCTATCAGATTACCAGGAGGTTCCGGGCCGAAGCCCATAATCCCCTAGGCCCGGAACCACATCATGTAATATTAGTTCCATCCCAAGCATCATTCTTGGTGTAGCGCAGAATTAAAATGATTAACATAAATATGTATTATTTTCTTTTTATGACTACATAGAGAGTGAGATAATGGTAAAAAAACATGGCAAGTCCCACGGCTCGAACCTGTAAATCTCGACCTCGGTGATCACGGCTACAGAGTTCTCGTCGCCGCCGATTTTACGACGTAGGTAGTACGAGATGAGTTCGACGTCGGTGGGAGAGAGTCTGAATCCAGGGAACAACGCCGATTGATCGATCAACATCTCAGCTGCTTTTGATATTTTCTTGTTTTTTCCGTAAGAACTCAAAATGCTTTTGCTTTTCAACATGCAAAAGCAGAGAGGAGTATTAATAGTAGCAGCTAAGTTCCCTCGGGTAAAGGTTTTGAATTTGATATTTGGCGGCTTCAAAGGGAAAAACAATGTCGTGGCAGATGCTGTGTGGAAAGGACAAATAAACCCAGCCTTGAAGTTATATATCTTATTGGATATAGAAACAAAAACCCAGCCTTGAAGTTATATATTATTGGATATAGAAACAAAACCCAGCCTTGAAGTTCTTCTCATTTAATCTACAGAGGTTTAGTTATTGTTCTGATCTATTAATACCAACAAAATTCTGATTTGTTTTTTCTAACATAAGTATATGTTTTATTTGTTAAAGGTTGTAAAAGCAAAGATCATGGGCACAATCTACGATTGGGTTTGGTCCTAATTATCCATTCAACTTATTTACTGTTTTTTCAATTATCATGTTATCCTTTTATTAAAGTTAATTTCGACTTACAATTCTATCTACAATTGAACTTTGGTTCTACAAAGCAATTTCCTATATTTTGACTACTACGTTATTATTTAACTAGCATATATGCAGATACATAGAAGATTGATGTTCGCAAAACTGACCCCCAAAAGTATAAGATATGGCCCTGTTCTTTGAATTATCGCTAGCGATGTGTTCATCTTTGTTCGTCATACATTTATGTTTTTGTTATATTTTGTAAAAAAATCATTTATGAATTTGCCCTGTAATTATAGTTGTATTGTATATATACTACTATTGATTTGCTTTTGGCAGTGATCGTGAATAACTTCCCAAAACGCCCAAACTCTTGGGCCTTTTCCATCTTCTCTATAAGGTGAATAGGTCGCCTCTTCTTGGTTGCGACTATCTCCGTCGGCAAACTACTATCTTCCTGTAGAAAATGATGCAGGAGAGTAGAATAGAAAAAAGAGTAGTTGAGAGAATAGAGAATAAGAGTGAACATAAAGAATCTGTATATTCAGTTAATATAATTTGTACAAGGAGATACAAATATATAGAGATATGAAAAGATAAACTAGTTGTTGTTGGGGTCGGTTTCCACCCACTCGAGATTAACTGCTAAAAATGATCAAATAAAAGAACAAGACCGAGCCAGAGGAGAGAAGAAGACAACCGAGCCAAAGAACAGCTCGGCCTCATCCCGCTCACCTTGGTAACCTCGCCTCAGACAGCTCGCCTCGGACAGCTCGCCTCGGACAGCTCGCCTCGGACAGCTCGCCTCAGCAGCTCGCTTCGGCCAGTTCACCTCAGGCAAAACGAGGCCGAGCCGAGGCCAGAACGATATCACTCCCCGGACGAACCAAAACTATGCCTTGGTTGAATCAAGACCAAACTGAGGCCAAATCAGGACTAAACCGGAACCAAACCGACCGAACCGCCTTGGCAGTTTGATAGAGAAAAGAGGCCGAGCCCACAACAAAGCAAAGTGTCATGGGCCGAGCCAAACTCTTCGATCATGGGCCAAAGTAGAGACTCATGGGCTGAGGTGAGGTTTACCTTTCAAGCGTAATGGGCCGAACCGCAAGCCCATTGAACGACTCATGTCATCATTCGCCCTAGGAGATGATCCAAGTCGCCGGCCGCATAAAGATGAAAGGAAATCTTCCAAATATCTTCCCAGATCCTCGCTTACGAGACTTGTTAAAATAGTTATCATAGTCATTCATAAAGAACACAAGTTTTACCTAGCAAAAACACTTAGCAAATTCTCTTGTACGCAAAGCTTTTCTCAACAACAACGAAAACCATCTTTGTTCTCGTGTTTCATACTTAGAATATTATGTTCCCTCTAAATCCCTTTACAAAATTTAGTTATGCGAGTTTCGACTCCCACAATTTGGCGCCGTCTGTGGGGAATAGAAGTTTTCTTACTCGCGGAAATCACCGAGAACGAGATCCAAAGAGATGGCTGACGACGAACAAAGGAGCGGTGACAACGCAAACAACAGCGGCGACGACGCTCCCAGAGATAGAGTCGATCCCAGCGGCTCTCCTCCTGCAATTATGGAGACTGCCTCGGCGCACTTGGCCAAACTGAAAGTCATGCTCACCGCGTTGCTGAAGAAGGCGGAGGAGCAAGACAAGTTGAACAAAACCCTATCAGAGAGGCTCGAGACGCTGACGACGGAGAACCGAGCCCGAGATCTGCACACCGGAAACCTCGGCTCGGCGGTGAATCCACCCAGAGGAATCGCGAGGAGACTCGGTCTCAACCCAATGGTCCTCGACTTCTCAACACCTCGGCGCACGCCTCAGGAATCCCGAGGGGACCACCACCATTGAACCCATATGATGAGGTGACACCCGCAGCGACGAAGCCAATCTTACCTGAACCACCTCGGTTAAACCGAGGAGGAAGAATCACCAACAATGGGAAAACCCAACACACTGACGACTGCTCGAGACTTCGCATCGGCAGAACCGACACAACCATCATCGACGTGGAGAAGCATGACAACGCCTCGAGGCACATCACGCAAGATCACTCAGCACGTGATACATATGAGATGCTTCTTTCTCGTAATGTGGAACTGAACCCGAAAGATTTTGATGTTGTTTGATACCTTGTTTTAACAAAGAACTTTGAATGATGAAATACTTTGTAAAATTATAATTATGTACATTTTGATGATTTATGGAAAGAAACATGCTTTTAACTAATTGGTTTTGTAAATATAATTAATTGGATTTCCAATATATATATAGCACATAAAAATTGCTACAAAACAATGTAAAACAGCACGAGACATGTGCTACAAGAAAGAATATGACAGCATTCGATTAGTGTTATAATATAATGACATATAATAGCACGTCCCAAAAACGCTATTGTATGGGGTCAACCTATTATAGCTCCTCCAGTCATAGCATTTATGAAAATGCTATTATACACGTATGATAGTGCTTTTCGTGTGCTATTAATGCCCATTTTTCTTGTAGTGATCAGCTCACCTCGGCCCTGGAAGGAGCAAGAAGTGGAGGAGATGCTCCCAACACAAGTCGGCTCGGGAATCTGACAGAGGAAGAGCATAACCTTCTCTGGGTGGAACAAGCACAACGCTCCGACGAGCTGAGAAGGACGAGCCGAAATCAACATGACGAGCCTCGAGAGATTAGCCGATCCCAAGCTGAAGAGATTAACGAAGTCCGAGCCTCTTTAGCCCGGGCCAACGCCGAGATGCAAGCCATTTGATCACAAGTGCACCATGCAATTAGCGCATCACCCGAGATAGACCGCATGCGAGAGGAGACGCAGAGGACACCCTTCAAAGCTCGGATCACCGAGGCGAGAGTATCCGACCCATAAAAGATCAGAGTCCCGTTCTATGAGGGGACGGCCGACCCGCAGGCTCACATCACAGCCTTCCGCAAATCGATGGGCCGAGCCAAACTCAAGGAGAGCGAAAGAAACGCTGGTTATTGCCTCCTGTTCGTAGAGCACATGAAGGGAGCTGCCGAGTGGATCTCAAGGCTCGACCGGAATTCGATCGATAACTTCCAACAACTGTCCGCCGAATTCCTAAAACAGTATTCTATGTTCATGGAACGAGGGACTTTCGACGCTGACTTATGGACCATGGCGCAAGCACCAACAGAGACGCTGCGAAACTTCATGGGGCGATTCAAAGCGGTAGTTTCGAACGTCGCAGGCGTGAGTGACAGAGCTACCCACTCTTATAGCAACTACAGATTACAAAGGCTCGCAAAGAAGAGGCCGACCCGACATGCGAGCCCGTGATCTTGGTTTGCATCGATGACACCCATACAGATCGATGCGTGGAAATTGGGGCTACTCTGAACGAGGTGATCCGAGATGAGCTGGTCTCCATCTTGAAAGAAAATGTGCAAACATTCGCCTGGGCAGCAGAAGATATGCCAGACATCAACATTGACGTCACTTGCCACGAGCTAAACGTCGATCCGACGTTCAAACCAGTGAAGCAGAAAAGACGGAAGTTGGGACCTGAACGAGCTAAAGCTGTGAACGACGAGGTGGAGCGACTATTGAAAGTTGGCTCAATCTCTGAAGCAAAGTACTTCGATTGGCTCGCCAACCCCGTCGTGGTGAAGAAGAAGAATGGCAAATGGTGAGTATGCGTGGACTTTATCGATCTCAACAAGGCGTGTACGAAGGATAGCTTCCCATTACCGCATATCGATCGCCTGGTGGAAGCAACAGCGGGAAACAAACTCTTATCATTCATGGACGCTTTCTCCGGATACAATCAGATCATGATGAACCCCAACGACAGGGAAAAGATAGCGTTCATAATAGATCGGGGGATTTTTTGTTACAAGGTGATGCCTTTCGGACTCAAGAATGCTGGAGCCACCTATTAACGTCTGGTCAACAAAATGTTTGCGGAGCAGCTCGGAAAGACGATGGAGGTCTACATATACGACATGCTGGTCAAATCACTCGACAAAGAGAATCACGTGGCGCACCTCCGAGACTGTTTTAAGCTGCTGAACCCGACGAAGTGTAGATTGGCCGTAACATCTGGTGAGTTCCTTGGATATCTAGTTACGCACCGATGCATAGAGGCGAATCCGAAGCAGATCAACACCCTGATAGAAATGGTGTCGCCAAAAACGAAGTGCGAAGTCCAACGACTGACGGGACACATCGTAGCGTTGAATCGATTCATCTCCCGGTCTACCGACAACTGTTTGCCCTTCTACGAGACCATGCGAGGCAACAAGAGGTTCGAATGGACCGACCGATGCGAAGGAGCTTTCCAGGAGTTGAAGAGATATTTGGCGAGCCTTCCAATACTCGCCAAACCCGTCGAAGGAGAGCCGTTATTCCTCTACATTGCCGTTTCCACCACAGTTGTTAGCAGAGTACTCGTCCGAGAAGAGCGAGGCGAGCATAAGCCTATCTTTTACGTCAGCTAGACCTTGATAGACGCAGAAACACGATATCCACAAATCGAAAAGCTGGCACTCACAGTGGTAATGTCTGCTCGGAAGCTGAGGCCAAACTTTCAATCACACTCTATCGTGGTGCTGACCACTGTTCCACTACGTACCATATTACATAGTCTGAGCCAATCAGGAAGACTAGCAAAATGGGCCGTAGAACTCAGCGAGTACGACATGGAGTATCGGAACATAACCTGCGCAAAATCTCAAGTACTGGCAGATTTTCCAGTCGAGCTCCCAGCAGAAGGAGTAGAAGAGCCAACACCTAGCTCTGTTTGGACACTTCACGTCGACGGCTTGTCCCCAAAGCAAGGTTCCATAGTAGGTATTTGTCTAATGCCACCAACTGGCGAGATTTTGGAGCATTCATTCCGGCTGGCATTTTCAGCATCCAACAACGAAGCGGAGTACGAAGCCTTGATCGATGGATTGAAGGTAGCACATGGAATCAAAATCCACGCGTTCTGCGATTCACAGCTGGTGGCAAATCTGTTCAACGGAGAATACGAGACCATAGACGAAAGGATGGAGGCCTACTTAAAAGTCGTCTAGGAGTTAGCCAAACAATTCAAAGAGTTCGAGCTTACCCGAATACCTCAAGGTGAGAACACCCAAGCATACGCATTGGCAGCTCTAACATCAACTTCCGATCCCGGTTTGAAGAGAGTCATTTCAGTCGAGTTCATCAAACACCCAAGCATCGACGCAAACAGAACCGTCAACTTAATCGACCCACCAGACAACCCACCTGACAAAACCAAAGCGGTCGAAATGGAAGAAGATGCACAACCAGTAGGAGAATATGGCTGCGACAAATAATGGATGGGACCTATTCGCGCTTACATCGTGGACGGATACATCTTGTTAGAGGGAGAAGTTTTCAAGCGGAGATTTTTGAACCGTTAATGACGTGAGTCGAAGGCCAGCATGCTCGAAAAATCATGGAAGAAGTCCACAGTGGTTCATGCGGAAACCATTCTGGTGGAAGAGCCCTAGCAATCAAAATCAAACGGCACGGCTACTATTGGCCAACAATGGTAAAAGATTGCGAGAAGTTCTCCATAAAGTGCAAAAAATGCCAGCAACACGCCCCAACGATTCATCAACCAATCGAGCTGCTGTCATGAATCTCCTCGCCCTATCCATTTATGCGATGGTCTATGGACATCATCGGCCTTCTTTACCGATCTAAGCAGAGGAGATTCTTGCTGGTGCTAACGGACTACTTTTCTAAGTGGGTTGTAGCTGATTCATATGCCAGCATCAAGGACGCTCAAGTTGAACACTTCGTGTGGAAGAACATCATCTGCCGACACAAAGTCCCGTACGAAATCGTCACCGAAAATGGATCTCAGCTCATCTCAACAAGATTCGAGGCATTCTGCGAGAAGTGGAAAATTCGTTTGAGCAAATTTACACCACGGTATACACATGAAAAAGGCCAAGCAGAGGCAGTTAACAAACCCATTCTGACGGATTGAAGAAGTTCCTCGACGAGAAGAAAGGCCGTTGGGCCGATGAGCTTGAAGGAGACCTTTGGTCTCACAAAATGACACCGCGACGAGTTATAGGAGAAACTCCATTTGCCCTCGTCTATGGAACTGAGTGCGTGATTCTACCCAGAGTTGATTTTCCCGGAGTACGACGCAGACTTCTCCCCGGACAAAAAGGACTTAAACTTGATGATTCTCGATGAATTGGATCTAATGATTGAACGGCACGACCAAGCACTTATACGGATTCAGAACTACGTACCAGCAAGTAACGGCCAAGTACTACAACTTTAACGTTCAGAGCCAGAAATTCAACGCGGGAGACTTAGTCCTTCGCAAAGTTTTCAAGAATATGGCAGAACGCAAAGCAGGAAAACTAGGAGCTAACTGGGAAGGACCATACAAAATCACCAAGGTCGTTCTCCCAGGAGTGTACGAGCTCGCCAATATGTCTGATGTTCCAATACCCAGATCATGGAATGCGATGCATCTGAAGAAGTACTATCACTAAACCATCTTATCCTATCCATGAACTATGGGCGGCTTGATCCCTAAAAAGGGTACATAGGCAACCAATATTCGGACATGTTCAACTGTCCTCCCTCTCAAAAAGGTACGTATACACATATACTCCCATCTTTGTAAATGCGATTTTTTGCAGATTCTAAGTTTTATCAATACACATCTCTTTCACACAATTATCAATCTCGTCTATTGTTGGCCACAACAACGAACTGATACATCCTTTACGGATTTCAACCCTTATATCCTATACAGATTAGGGTTCTCTTACAATCCACCAAAGATTAAAGCGCGCTATATAAATTAAAGGCGGGTATATCTAGACTAGAGGAAGGAAAATATATACCTCGACCAAACCACTCATAATTTTACTATCGAGACGGGCATGTAAGTCGAGTCTACATCGCAAGCCCTAAAACCGAAGTAAAATCTAAACCCAGTAATCATTCGCTTCTCAGCACACTGGTCTTCGACATCTCAACACATAATACTAAGCGGATCGTTTCAAAACACACCACTTAGTAAACCAAGATAGGCTAGTAAAGCCGAAACTACATCGCAGACTCTGAGTTCGGGTACAAACACTTCGTTTTCATTATCATTAAACACGTCGTTGAAACCTCGGCAAAAGCTAAAAGCTATAAAGAGACAATCCAGAAATCAAATCCGAAAAATATAATATTGGATAAATCCATCCAGGTATATGTACAAGACAAAGCAAAAACAAAATACAAAGTCTAAAAGAAAAACATATCATAAAGACCTTATAACAAAGACAGAAACATAAACTACTCTAGACATTCAGTCTCGACTTCGTCCTCAACAACAATGTTGGAGACACCTGGAGTGTTGACGTTAGATCCAGAAGGATCGACAACGCCAAGGCTAGCCGTGGTGGTTTCCACCGGCTCATTACCAAGAAGAGAACCCGCTGAATCTGCTGAACCAGGAGAGAGTTTCAGCTCATCCCTTAAACAGGTGAAAAAATCTCTCAAACTCTTCGCTGCGTCATCCTCGAGTGTCGGAGCATCCTCCTTATGGAGAACCTCTATAAGTTGCAGATTATAGTCAACTTCGGCCAACTCAAGCTCCTTATCCTTAGCATCCTTCAATTTGTCGATGCTCGCCTCCACTTTGGATAACCGACCTTGGAACTTCTGAGCCAGTTCCTGATGTTAGCCTCGTGCAGAGCATCCTTTGCCATGATCTGCCTCTTCAAAGAACCCACCTCGGAAGCCATCTTCGTCTTAGACTCCCTCAATCGAAGACACATATTTGCAGCTCAAGAGGACTCTTTCAAAGCAATCTTCTCTTCTTCAAGAGCCGCGATGTTGGTCGAAGCAACAACCAACTTCTTATCCGCCTCGAAAAGCTTGTTTTTCATCGTCACAACATCTTTCCTCGCATCATCAGCTCGGCGTCTATCTTTACGAGCATTCGATTCATAGACAGCCACCATCTCGTTGATAGATGCCACAAACTGAAAAAGAAAAAAACAAATGAGCAAGGCTCGAACAGTTACTCGATAATCTCTACAAAAATCATCATCAAATCATACCTTGGTGCCACGCTGAGACATGCTGGCATACGATTTCCCCCTGGCAAGAATGTCCAGAGGAGGAATGTTGATTCCGGGGCCACTAATATTTGAGAATAAGGCAGCGGATGCAGAAGCATCGTTCACTATCAGCTCGGAGGGAACGTGATCGGTCTCAGGAAGAGTCGTGCGTTTTTTTTTGTGACGATTTTCTCGTTCACAATAGCTTTACCCCGGCCACTCTCCTAGGCAAAACGTTTTCGGTTCGGCGCCTATAGGTCAAGGGAAGAGCCAACACAAGCTCTTTCTCGTTCTCATTCAGGATAGGCGGTTCAGAAGAATTGACAGGATCCTTTCCAACATCATCATCAGCAGTCGTGTCGGCATTAGTCTCCTCAGGAGCTGTCACCTCGGAAGGTTTGGCTAATGCCTCAGCAGCTCGCTTCGCCGCCTCTCTCTCTTTCTTCTCACGGATCGACAGTCACTTAACCATAGTTGATATGAGGTCCTCCGAAGATGAGGAATCTGAACTAACTGAAACTCCGATAGAAAGGGCTCGGGCTTTTTCTACTCTCATCAGGGAAAAGTGTTTACCCAGTGAACTTTCCTAGCAGATAACGCCTCAAACACCTCGGATAAGTCGTCTGGAATCGGAGGAAAGAAGTCGCGAACTGCAAAAAACAAGAAAATAAAATCAACAATCAATGCAAAATAACGTACCCAGCTAAAATCTACGGATCAGCTACCAAGTGGTCCCCAACTCGTCTTGACCAAGCGGAGACAGTCACTACCAACAGAAGCATCGGTAACACGGAGGAAGAAGCAATAGCTCTCCCAACCGCTGTCCTTGCTCGGAAAACAAGTGATGATCCTCTTATTTCTTTTGTTGCCAATGTAGAACTTCTCCGACTTAGGAACCCTTCGGATCTCCAACAGATTTCGGAGATGATCAACGCTGATTTCGACATCGCACTCGTAGCTCCGAACAAAAATTCACACGAGGTGATGAAGCCCCCAAGGCATGACTTGAGCCAAAGCAAGTCCGTGTCTCCATAAGTACCGAAGAATCACTTCATGGATTGGGAACCAGAGAAAGCACATGTGAAAGAAGCCTTCTTAAACGGTGAAGTAGCCCGGAGGAGGACTATTGGCTTGGTTAGATGGTCCGGGCACAACGAACTCGACGTCCTCGGATATATCAAAGCGTTGCTACAACTCCTCTAAAGACGCTTCAGTAGAGAGTGTGGAGCCAGGAGGATCTGCTCGCTTTTTTTTAGGTTTTCTTACGGCTAGTGGCCGCGATGAACATGCTAGTTCACCCGCCATCATACGATCTATTTCCATTATCTTTTCGACGGGATCCCAAAAGTAGTCCTCGTCTTCTACTTTCACCTCTTCCGTAATCGCCTCGGTTTCAGGTGCTGCAGTTGGAGACGAAATCAAGCCTGTTAAAGGAACCACCTCGGTAGATCTGATCACCTCAGCATCCTGGACCCCGATCAAATGATTCGCCTCGGCATTAGACGCCTCGGCTATGGAAGAAATTGGACCTCCAGGGGGATTCCCCTCGGCAGAACTGTTCGCCTTGTCGCTTCTTGGAGACGAGATAATATGACGGCCGAGCCCTGTAGGGAAGTTAGCTGAGCCCATTAAATCGTTCAATTCAATATCTGACATCACGCTTCGGCAAGAACTAATCGATGAAGGTGGATCAGCGAATATGAAGACGGATCAGCAAATTCGAAGCCTCGCCGCGGTTTTTATGAAGACGAATCGGATAATTTAACGATGCGGCGGCGGATCGGAAAACCCTAGCCGGAACTTAAATAAAAGTGAGAAAAAAGAAGAGAGAGAAGAAAGCTACATGTTTTTGGAAATTTGGGAGAAGTGAATAATGAGAAGAATCGAGGGAAGACCTCGATACTTATAGGCATTGGGCGTGTGGGTGCGTGTGACCTCGGGAAGCTAATGGCGCGTGACCTCGAGAACTAACAGAAAACCCTTACGATTCCCGAGGTAGTTAAAGCAAAGTGCGTGAGTACGCGTCAAAGTTTCAATGGTTACCAAATCCCCGAGGCGAATCAAACATCCCATATCATCACCAGGCGAAGAAACGGCTCGGAGATTTCATATTTCAAATTCAGAATCATTTTTCTCACCTTGGCAGAGAGACGGCTCGGCGTAAACAAGAAAGTCTTTCGCCTCGTCAAAACAAAACAGCTCAGCAGAATGGCTTGGTGCAGAGTCGGCTTAGCGGCATCAGCAAAGCAGACAACTAGGCAGTTAATCTCGATCTCGGTAACTTTCACCTCGTCACAATCAGTTCTGAGTCTGACGAGCTGGGGGCTAACTGTTGGGGTCGGTTTCCACCCACCCGAGATTAACTGCTAAAAATGATCAAGTAAAAGAAAAAAACCGAGCCAGAGGAGAGAAGAAGATAACCGAGCCAAAGAACAGTTCGGCCTCATCCCGCTCACCTCCGCAAGCTCGCTTCGGCCAGCTCGCTTTGGCCAGTTCACCTCATGCAAAACGAGGCCAGACCGATATCACTCCCCGGACGAACCAAAACCATGCCTCGGTTGAACCAAGACCAAACCGAGGCCAAATCAGGACTAAACCGGAACCAAACCGACCCGAATTGCCTCGGCAGTTTGATAGAGAAAAGAGGCCGAGCCCACAACAGAGCAAAGCGTCATGGGCTGAGCTGAACACTTCATGGGCCCAAGCAGAGACTAATGGGCCGAGGTGATATTTACCTTTCAAGCGTAATGGGCCGAACCGCAAGCCCATTGAACGACTCATGTCATCATTTGCCCTAAGAGATGATCCAAGTCGGTGGCCGCATAAAGATAAAAGTAAAACTTCCAAATATCTTCCGAGATCCTCGCTAACCAGACTTGTATAAATAGTTATCATAGTCGTTCATAAAGAAGACAAGTTTTACGTAGCAAAAACACTTACCAAATTCTCTTGTATGCAAAGCTTAATTTTCTCAACAACAATAAAAACCATCTTTGGATCTTTGTTCTCGAGTTTCATACTTAGAATCTTTTGTTCCCTCTAAATCCCTTTACAAGATTTAGTTGTGCGAGTTTCAACTCCCACATCTGTTACACATAAATGATAAGTGTAAAGATCACGAAATCACAAGTAACAATCAAGTCCCCGGCAACGGCCCCAAAAAATTGATGTGCGGTGGTAAACGTCTACAAGTTTTACCCCTAAAAACAATTGCAAGTGCATAACAATCACGATAGTATATTAAGGGATCAAATCCACATAGACTTGTGTACTTAGGACTTCTAAGAATTCTAATTTTGTGTCAAGCTAGACTTATCAAATTTTGAAAGTGTTGTCACGATTTGTAGCAAGGAAAATAAATAGCAAACGCATAAAAAAGCGATGTAAAAGCAGAGATTAAAAACGTTGGGCAGTAGGGAATTCTCTGGGGTTTATGGTTTGAATCAAACAAGCAGTTAGTAGGATTTCTAGCGACTTAGTCGACTGGGTTCTAGAACTCGAACACGAAATTGTATTAGACCTACTTTCGCAGCACCTAATACCTAGATCTTAACAACTTAATTACTCAGTTTTCATGGTAACTACGTAGATAAATCAGCAATACAATCAAATTCATTCACATTCACAAAGCTCTATAAGTATGCTTTCGTATCTTATAGTGTAATTGTTCGCCTACTCTAGTTCAGGTTGATAAATTCAGCACGTTAGTGGTTTTATCTTCCTTAGATCAGTCGCTAGGTGATTAATCAAGCAACATGCATTAACGAACAAGAATAGAACGAAGAACCCTAATAATTATCCTAAATCTAACAACCTAATATGATAGATCCACGATTAACCCCTTCAAAAACCCTTAAAACCCAACAAGTAAACTACTCAGACATGGAATCGCAAAACATTATTAGATTTATGAAATATGTGAAAACAATAAAAGAGAGTAAAAGGGTTTCGAAATCTTCTCTATGAAGTACATCGTTGAGATCCGCTCCCGCAGAACAAAGAAAAAAGAACTAAACGAAAAATGGCTAAAGCTATGAGATTTCAAGTATGTGTAAGGTGTGTGTTCGTGGTGACGCCCTAAACATGGTATTTATAGGGTCTTTTGGTCTCTTGAGACGTTGATAGTTCATCTTTGGGCAAACAAGTGACGGATTTGAAGTGGAATTGAAATTGGACCTGATCCGGGACGAACTGAAGCTGGCCGCGGATAGATGTCTCCTGACCGCGGGCGCGAGCCTTCTGGTCGTGGCCATGGTGCATTTTTCTGCTTCTACTTCATTTTTGAGATAGCTTTACAGAACTTCATTGCTCTTCAGGGTTATTGAGATTGAACCGTTGGATCATTCTCAAATCACTTGGAGGTGAAAGGTGGTTGATCACTATATCTTGTATCCGAATTTGAGCTTGATCGGACAGTGAGAAGATTTTCATCTGGTATCGAACTTCTGACGGTCCAAATCTGTCCAAAATGGATTTTTGCTCCACTTTGTGTTTCTTTAGCCCAAATTGCCTGAAAAGACCTTTGAAACTCCAAAAAATTGAAATCACTTTAAAACCATTATAAACTTAGTTAAAACATCTACAAAAGATCTTGAAATGATGTCTAAAAAAGTGTAAAAATGGGTTATATCAATAGACCTCTCCTACAATCACTTGAAATCCTCCCTTTCCAACTACACAACTTGGAGGAATTTATAGGGAATGACAACTCATTTTTTGGACCTTTTTCTCGTCGTTGCTCATGATTTATTTGTTACGCAATAGTGATTTAAGCTGAAACCAATTCGAGGGACCTATTGATTTTGGGAATACCTCTTCAACATCTAAGCTTAAAGCGTTGGATGTTATCTACAACAAGTTTGAAGGGCTAGTCCCAAAATCTGTATCGAAATTTTGCAATCTCGGATCATTAGATCTCAGCCATAAGGCCCATAACAGTCTCGATGGACGAGTCCCTAGATCTCTATCTAAATTAGTCAAACTCTATTCAATTGACCTTTCCTAAAATAAGTTGGAAGGTCAAGTACCATATCTTTTGTGGAGATCGTCTAAGTGGTTGTCTGTGGAGCTTTCTCATAAATCTTTCACCAGCTTCGGAAAATCAGTGGAAATTGTTGATGGAGCATCATTAAGTGAGTTGTATCTTGGTTCAAATTCATTCCAAGAACCATTTCCCCAATGGATATGCAAACAACCATTTCATTGGCTCCATTCCTTAATGTTTGAAGAGTTCCCCTTCACTTGCAGATTCAAACCTGTGAAACAACAGCTTAAGTGGATTTTTACCCGATTTATACGTCGTCAATGTCTCTGGCTTACGATCAATTGATGTTAGCCGCAAAAATCTGGTGGGGAAACTTCCAAATTGCATGAAGATGGAATTTCTGAATGTGAATGGAAACAAGATCAAGGACTCGTTTCCATTTTGGTTGCGATCTCTACAAAACTTAAAGATTCTTGTACTCCGGTCAAATGTATTCTATGGTCCTATCTATAACCCCTCTACCTATTTAGGGTTTCCAAATATGTAGATCTTTGACATATCAAATAACAACTTCGTTGGATCATTGTCGCAAGACTATTTTGCCAATTGGCCTGAAATGTTATTGGTGTGGAGTAATGAAGACAACCGAAAGTGGGACTACATGGGAGATTTTACCCATGGAGATTCGATTGAGTTGGCGTACAAAGGGGTAGACATTGGTTTTGTTCGGATCTTTCAAGCCTTCAAAGTCGTTGATTTTTCTGGAAAACTGATTTTGCGGAGATATCCCTGGATCCATTGGCCTATTAAGCGAATTACGTCTTCTGAATTTGTCAGGCAACGCATTCACAAGCAATATCCCATCATCCTTGGCGAATATTACAAAGCTCGAGACATTAGACCTATCACATAATAACTTGTTAGGTGATATTACTCGAGGTCTTGGGAACCTCGTTTCTGGCCAACATCAACTTCTCCCACAATCATCTAGAAGGATTGGTGCCACGGAGCACACAGTTTGAAAGGAAAAACCGTTCTTCATTCATGGGTAATATTAGATTCTACGGCCTCGAGGAAATATGTGGAGAAATCCAAGTCCTTGTTCCTACATCGCAACAACCAAGTAATCTTTGTCGGAATCGGTAGAGCCATTGCTGAATTGGATAGCAATTACAATAGCTGAATTGGCCACATACATGAATTTTAACTTCATTTTTTTTTTGTCAAACATACATTTTAACTGTGGGGTTAAAATCCTGACCCAGTAAATTGGACCCAATAAACATATGGTAAAAGGCCTGGTAAAGTCAAAGAAGCCAACTAATGTCAAACGAGTATAAAACAAAGACAAGAGCAAGGAGCAAGGGACCATATTCCAACTTGGAACACCACTCTCAACTACAATTTAGCTATAAACTCAAACATTTGTCTTTTCTTTGTTCTTGTTCTTGTAAATCTCTCATAAGAATTGAAATACTAATCCATTTTACTTCCTAAAAACCTTGTCCAAAACGCTCTTGAATCATGTATGTCCTCATCGAGCAACAAATTCTCTCTTTATTGCTCGATAGTCCCTAGGTTCTTCTTTTCTTAAAGATAAGCCAAAGACCCCTCTATTTTCACTATTTACAAATTTTGACGGTTGTATTTTCAGCTACAATAGTTTGGCGCTAGAAAAAGGGGGATAGGCAAGTCTAAACCCAGCGCAGAAGAACCATCATGGAAGAACATGCAGTATTGCGTGAAGTCGCGGATAGGGGTCATCACCGATCTTACTGCAGTCCTAAAAAGGGCAATGACCGCGATGAACCAAAACCTTGAAAAAATTGTTTCGGATCAAGCGGCATTAGCCCAATCATTTGTTGAGCTCCGCTCAGAGCTGGTAAGAACGCAAGTTCCACCACCGCCCAGTGTTTTACCAACACTAGCTCCACAAGCGGTTTCATCAACACTGGGGACAAAAGGTGTTTCATCGATACCCATTGTGCCACTTGGAAGTAACGGAAACAACACCACATTCCCAAGTGTGCCCCACTTAGGGACTAGTCCGTTCTACCAAGGGCATGGAAGTGGAAGTGCATAAATGCCATTGAGGGATGGAATACGGGTCCGTTAAACTAGCATCCTCGAAACTCGGATCAAAGACCAATTTTGACCATTGAGGCTGAGCGAAGAAACCTATCCTCCACCACCGCCTTTTGATCCACTTAATTCGCATCAATGAAATCTGGATCAAAGACCCGTCCTAACTCCGGATTATGAACGAAGGAATGAACAAAGACAATTCGGTCCGCAAATAGTGTGAAACCGCGATCAACTCGCTGGGAATCCTAGATCCAATGTAGATCCTACATGATTAGAAAACCAGGAAAGATTACGGAATATAAATTCACGAATCCATAATGGCACTAGCGCAGCCCCCGAAATCAATCGTGTGGTCGATGAGACTACGCGAACTCCGTTGTCAATCTGTATTGAGAATACGCCTATCAGAGACGTGGGAAAGCTAAAACTCCCAGTCTATGAAGGAAAGACAGATCCGAAATCGCATTTAACCGCGTTTAGGATTGCAGGCGGAAAAGCTCATTTTAATGAGTTCGAGAAAGATGTCGGATTGTGTAACCTCTTTGCAGATCTCTCGAATGGGAAAACGGTCTGTTGATAGTTTCTCCCAGCTCTCAGTTAGTTTTCTGAAACAATACTCCATATTTATTCAGAAGACGGCCTCGGGAGCAGAGCTTTGGGCTTTGTCTCAGGGACCTCGCGAGACCCTCCGAACATATCTCACAAAGTTTAAGGAAGTAATTGCTAGGATGCCAGTCGTCCATGATGAGACAACTCTAGCAGCCTTAAAGATGGGATTGTGGCACGAATCCAAATTCAGAGATGAATTGGTGGTTAATACACCAGCCACAATCCATAACGCACTTCACCGAGGTGCGGGCTTTGCAATAGCCGAAGAAGAGCATCTTGCACTTGCAAAGCGCTACAAGAAGTCAAAACCTCAATCCTCTGGAATCCCAACTGCTCCTAGAAATGAAAGGAGGGATCCTAGAGAAAGAAGTAAATTCGGCGGAATGCAAGCCTTTGCGGTTCATAAAGAATAAAAAAGAAGCTGTGATGATCGACCACCGAAGTCTGATGGCACATTGGGCAAGGATAAGGAAGCATATTGTGACTATCACCAACGGTATGGACACTCATCTGTGAAATGTTATAGGTTGAAGGATATACTCCTTGACATGTATGCGGAAGGAAAGCTTGGCAAAGTCGAGATCAATAATATGGAGTCCGTAAAGTCAAATGTCAGGAGCCTGAGTGATAAAGATGGTAACTTTAACCGTAGTGGATTGTCAAATTCCCTACAATTCTATTATGGGAACACCTTGGCTAAACTTGATGAGGGCAGTGCCATCAATGTATCACCAATGTGTTAAGTTCCCGATTTCAGAAGGAGTCGAAGTCGTGGGAAGGTTGAAATCAGTTCACTCAAAGAATTGATAAAATCTTAACTTTTCGGATTAACTCCGCATACGACATTCATGTAATGGCTAAGCGACAATGTCCCGCAGTGGCTATGGGAGACAAAGGAACTACATAGTAGCTTGATCCCGAAATGGGTACGTAGGAAACTTGCGAAGTCAAGTAAAGCGACTAAACTTCAAAGCAAAACCTTTGTTGGGCAGAACAAAGGGGGGCTCAGAGAACAACTCTTTGTTCGAAAGAATGAAGAGAGATTTCGAGATATACAATTCTTCTATGGAAAAACAAACTCGAAGATTAAATCTTTGTCCAAAGGGGAAAGAGAGATCTCGAAGTGTAAACCCTTCCATTCATAGGGGGGCTCGAGGAGCGCCCCAATACTCAAAGGCATATCTCTAAAGACAGCTAGTTCAAATGAGGAAAATGAAAAAATTTCGGAGTCGATTTATTAACTCGGATGGACGAAGAGAGAAATGCAGAAACAACGCTCTTATTCATTATTCATCGAGGAGAGCACCAACGCCATGTACAAATCAAATCACTAAATTACTAATTACAGCAAACAAATATCTACTCGTGTCTTATAAGAACAGGTACGAAATTTGACCGGCGAAGCAAACAGAATAGAAGTCGTCCTCTCTTGCAACCAGTGAAAGACGAACACCTCTCCCTCAAGGGCGAAGGAGTGAAGATGATGAGTACTCTCTCCTTAACCACGCCAAGCTTCCGCACAACGAGGCCAAACACTCATGTTCCAATCTCCCATCAATTAAACTCATTCAGCTCTTCGAGAGCTGACCTCCTCAGAATAAAGAGGATATGAAAACTTGATGAGAGGAATATCTCGAAAGACTCCTCCCATTGCTTCTTCTTCCAGAAGAGGGAACCATCAAGAAGAGTAGCATGCGCTCCTGTCGCGAGATCTGCGTTTTACAGGAAAGCCTTCGAACCAAGATCCGAAGACATCATGGTGTTAACCCCAAAACCAATACGAACATATCCAAAGAGAACTCCATGAGATCTATCATCTAGACCGAAAGACAAGAAGTCATCAACAATGAGATGAGAGAAGAACCATATCTCAGAGAATAGCATTTGAGAAAGTCTGAAGAAAAAAAGGAGGAACTCATTCACCTTAAATACACGGGTAAGTCGACCCGAAAGGTCTCTCGGTAATATAAGAAATGTAATGAAGGAAAGAAGTCTAAACAAGTCAAACTATGGATAACCCCACACGACTCGGTGAAAATCAAACGACATGAAAAAGGAGACCCACCATTTAGCGCGGTTAAAACCAACACACGGGTAAAATGTAAAAACCCAATAAAACAGTGATTCGCCCCTCATACAACGGTAGAAGGGAACAGATGATCTAAACATTCCGGAGCTCTCACCTAATGCTACAACAAAAGGGAAAAGAGGCGAACCGGCTCAGCCCATATTCTTACCTCATACTACAGTGGAAGGGAGTAGAACATCTTACAAAAAAACATTCTTGCATCATGCTACGGCAAATAGAAGTAGAATAAAACACTATTCCTACCTCATGCTACGACAAAAGGGAGTGGAGCTAATGAAACTCGCTCGATAGTCTCACATCATGCCACGGCAAAAGGAAGCGTAACTATTAGATTAAAGTTTCACTTCACGTTACGGCAAAAGAAAGTGAAATTCATTTTTCATAAACACGCCAACAAGCAAGACAAAAATATTCTTACACCGATCAAAGAAAATAAACGGATCTGTAAAAACAATTCTTCGAAACAGATCACAAAAAAAAAAAACTTCACATGTGATCTTTCTCCCTCAAAGCATCCTCGAGCACGGAGATCCGCTTCTCAACTACAGAAAGTCTTTCCTCCACCTCCGCAAAGCGATCCTTTTATGCGGAATCATCTTCTATTGCAACGCGTTCGACCAGAGGAGCAATACTAGAATGAAAGAACGAGTCCCGAATTCTGGGAAGCCACGTACCAATACAGCTCAGTCTGAATAAAAGAAGAGAAAAAGCGAGGCTCTTGACTGGGGATTATTTCTATTTCGGGGAATCTGCATACGATGATTCACCCCGAGAACGGTCTAAAGCCTCAATCCGCCGACGTTAAGAGGAAGGACCGTCTCCGACAACGAGCGGTTGACCCGGAAAGGAGCGGACCAGTTCCCCCTACCCTCCAGGCAAAGGGTTAGGAGAAGCCTGAGGAACGCCATGCAGAGACTCCTGGAGTAAAAGGAGGATTAGAAGAAGAGCGATTCAAAATCGAGAGGAAGATGCAAACCTTCCAACAGAGTATCGGCAGTCCGGCTTTGCCCTTTCTTGATAAGGGACACCATGATTTCACCAACGAGGTCGTTCTAGCTTTTAGGATTGGAGTAAAGTTTTTTAAGAAGAACTTGGAATTGTTGGGAATCAGAGGGACGATGATTCAGTACTAAAAGAAAAAGATCATACGATCAGCATCAAAATGAGCAGAGCACATAGAAAGAAGGTAATAAAGACGAAAACCTGAATTTCTTGTCCAATTCGTGAAAAGAGGAGGTGAACTCCTCCCACCAAGCACCGTCTTCCTTCGGTTGACCTCCCGGTTTTCGTGAGGCACAAAAGTAAGGGTCCGTGCTCGAATAGCACTGGGAACCACGAAGCCAAGGCGAGAGATATTCCACACTCAAGGAAACAGCCGAGTCATTGGCTACAACGATGAGGCCGAGTACGTGACGAACAAAACTTGGAGTCACTTGCTCGATAGTCCCTCGGTTTTTGTTTTCTTAAAGATAAGCCAAAAACCCCTCTATTTTCACTATTTACAAATTTTGACGGTTGTATTTCCAGCTACAACATTAACAAACGAAGGAAACAAGTATCGTTAGTCAAGGAGAATTTTCCACTTAACGTTATTATCTTCTTTTTTTGTCGGTTCCAAACGTTATATATTATCAAACCAGAGAAGAAAAAAAAAACATAGAAAGACCATTCGTAATAATGCGTCTATAGAAGATAAATATAAGAGAAAATTTGGAACAAGAGCGACGAGAAATTTGATTCGCACAGCACAGCCAAAGCAAGACTGGTATAGAGGCGTTTGGTTCACTTACGCGACGTCTAAGTACTCGTTTCTAACTTGGCTTGCTATTAACGGGGGCATAGAATCCGGAATTGGAATTCGGGACAGAGAACGGATTGCGTTCTGTGTGGGGATGATGAGGAAGCAAGGAACCATCTTTTTTCCTCTTGTCGATTCTCATCCGAAAACTGGAAAACTCTCATGGTAAGGCTGCTTGCAAATGACTATTCTACGGAATGGGATCACTTACTTTCGCTGCATCATGGTTCTACTCTCGATCGGCTGCACCTGTTCATTCCGAGATATGCTTTTCAAACAACCATCTACCACATATGGCGTAAGGGGAATGGAAGAAGACATGGTGAAGCACCTCTTCCCCCTGCTCGTGTCATCAAACTAATAGATAAGATCATTCGGAACCGATTCAGCTGAATAAGAAACCAGGAAGATCGTACGTACGACGAAGGGCTATGTCTGTGGCTCGCCACACGCATACCCACATAACCCAAGCGCATCAAGGCAAAAACAGAGTGTCAGATTATTTCAAAATTTGTTTTATGACTTGATTTCAAAATCCCTTTCTATTCTTGTAGTAAAATAGTTGCAGCCATTGTAAAAAGTTTTTTTGAGTTTGAATAAAATCTTCCATTCAATTCAAAAAAAAAAAAAAAAAATCTCCAAACACTAAATTAATTACTTGGTCCCCCAACAAAATAGAGAAAAAAAAACATACAAAACACGTGAAGTTACTCTATTGATGTATTAAGGTTTCGTAGTACAAGACATAACACATAACTAACTATAGTTTTCACGACAGTAAGAAAGACAGAAATTCAGATAGCCAAGAAAGCACTAGTAGCTAGGAACATTCTTCATCAATCTCTGGCTATCATCTTTCTTGACATGGAACGGATTCGGGATTCTCCCGCCGGAGTAGGCGGTGCCGCTGGCGACGTTCTTGATCCTGAACAAAGCGTAACAATTCATTTTTTGCTTTGATCCTTTCTTTATACCACGTTCTGACCTCTTCTTACGATGATGCCTCGCTGAATATTGTTTCTTGTTGAGTCAGTCCAAATGCTTGGCTAGCTTTCAATACCTCCTCGTCAAGCTTTATTATATCATCGTTCATAATCTCGGCGTAGCAATCATCATTGGTGTCGGCTTGATCCTACTCTCCAAAGAAAGAGATCAACTTCAGTTACAAACTATAATAAACTCTACAATTTTTAAAAAAAGTCATGAAATAGAAAAACATATCTAAAAAAAAAAATCTGACCTCAACAACATTTGATGATTCTGCGATGTCATCATTTGATATCTGAAGCTCAGATTCATAAACTGAATAAGATTTCTTCCGCATCTCCGAACCACTATATTGGCCAACGTATCCATCATCTTGCACACAAGCATTCTCCATTTGTCCTTGGCTCGAACTAGCTCGAAAATCAGCATTTTTCCTTAACCGGCATACCACTAATGCGTCCTGTGAAATCAAGATTTCAACATTTGTTTTCTCACAACAATTAAAATTTGAAATTCAAAAATTTGACCTGTGGGGCTCCATTGATGCAATATTCATGCATAATCCACTCGGTTCTCTCGCTTCGAGGAGCCCGGCCGATGTAAAAAACGAGTGTTCTCTTGCTTCCAACAATTTGGCTCCCCGATTTCACTCTTCGCACTTTACCGGTAGCTTTCCAGTAACCAAGCTGTGTGGCTCGCCGGCTCTGTGACCCGTGTGAATATTTCCTTCCCCTTGCGCAGAAGTAAAACCAGTCGTTCTCCGAATTCAATTTCGATTCCCCTGTATAGTGTATTAGAGTGACCGGTTTAAATAAATTATGATCTGGTTTGATGTTACACAAAAACACTTTAGATTCTCTGTAACAGAACAATTCAATAAAATAACAAAACTTTTTCCCGTTTCATCTACTCCTTCATTCTTGATGCAGCGCAGAATTAGAATGATTATTTTCTTTTTATGACTATATAAAGAGTGAGATAATGGTAAAGTAACCTGGCAAGTCCCACGGCTCGAACTTGTAAATCTCAACCTCGGCGATCACGGCTACAGAGTTCTCGTCGCCGCCGATTTTACGACGTAGGTAGTACGAGATGAGTTCGACGTCGGTGGGAGAGAGTCTGAATCCAGGGAACAACGCCGATAGATCGATCAACATCTCAGCTGCTTTTGACATTTTCTTGTTTTTTCCTCAAGAACTCAACATGCTTTTGCTTTTTAACATGCAAAAGCAGAGAGGAGTATTAATAGTAGCAGCTACGTTCCCTCGGGTAAAGGTTTTGAATTTGATATTTGGCGGCTTCAAAGGGAAAAACAATGTCGTGGCAGATGCCGTGTGGAAAGAACGAATAAACCCAGCCTTGAAGTTATATGTTTTATTGGATATAGAAACAAAACCCAGCATTGAAGGATTTAGAAACAAAACTTAGCCTTGAAGTTCTTTTCATTTAATCTACAGAGGTTTAGTTATTGTTCTGATCTATTAATACCAACAAAATTCTAATTTTTTTTTACTGACATAAGTATATGTTTTATTTGTTAAAGGTTGTAAAAGCAAAGATCATGTGCACAATCTGTCGGAACAAAATTTATAAAAGCTCGTGGGCTTTATAAATATGTGTATGTGTAAATTGAAATAAGGTTTTTGGGCTAAAAAGATAAGCCTTGAAAAAAAGGAAAAAGCCTAAAAAAGGAAAAACCTTGTGAGGGACATGTAAAAAGTCCCACATTGCTAGTTGGAAATAATTTCCTCTATGATCTTCTCCTATATATAGGATCGCCTCTCTTGAGAGAAAGGTATCCGATTACACACAAAACCACACTTGCAAAAGAAAAGTTCCTTCAATTCTCTACTGCTAAGAGTAAGTCTTTTATTTCGAGAGTATCGTAGTATTAAGTTCGACAGATCCGTTATCAAGTGCTTGTGATAACAGATTCAATGGTTGTATCCTGGGACTCACGAATCTATTAAAACCGTCGCACTACGGGAGATTCTTTGAGTTAAGGAAAGAGATTAATCCTCGCCTCCATTGATATTGTTTCTGCTTCATCTCCTTTCTGTAGATCGTTTTATATTATCTTTCTTTAACATTTATTTATCATTCTGTGATTAAATCAATATCCTGTTATAGTGCAAATTTTTGGTCTTACAGTCTTAACTCACAGAAGATCTGATTTTCGTTTTATTACTTCAATCAGATCTTTAATCACGAGTAAATAAACGTTTTAAAACGATTTTTCAGAATGCTGATGATACTCATACGTTGTCAAACGCTAATTCAGCGACTCGAAACGTGAAGTAGAGGCAGTTTCTATTTTTTAAAGATTTTTTATAAAAGACGTTCAATCGCTTATGATACTCAAACGTTATCAAAACGCTATTTTAGCAACTTGAAACGTGTAGTAGAAGTGATATTGCTTTTAAACGTCTTTTACAACCGTTATTAATTGAGATTAATAAACGGTGAATTGTGGTTCAAATCTGGTTCGATTGCGATCGATACCGCTTGTCGTTTGCGAACGTCTAAGCATCGATCGATACCATCTGTGTATCGATCGATACCTGTGCTGCATCGATCGACACTGTGCAAAATTTGCATCGATCGACACTTAAGCAGCATCGATCGATAATGTGTAAAGTTCACATGTATCGATCGATACCATATGTACATCGATCAATTTTTCGTCGATCGTTTAGTTCGATATTATTAGAATTGCGATTCTCATATCGGTACTAATTGAAAGTTGTGTTCCTTTTGTCTTCACAGAAAATGACAGTCAACGGTAACAACAACTCAGAAAACGTGGTGAACAACACTGAGAAGACTCCTATTGTAATCGAGGAAGTCAAAGTGCCATCTGGGATTCATGTTGCTCCTCCCAGCAAATTTGATGGGACATCATTCAAGATGTGGAAAAAGAAGATGTTCTTCTATCT
The DNA here is from genome assembly GCA_002933915.1 of Eutrema heterophyllum. Lineage (NCBI taxonomy): Eukaryota > Viridiplantae > Streptophyta > Magnoliopsida > Brassicales > Brassicaceae > Eutrema > Eutrema heterophyllum. Next base: position 111,324 of record PKMM01029352.1, read on the forward strand.
TACAACACTGGGTCTACAGAAATTCACCGGTGAAGTGAAACATGTTCTCCCATAAGGCAACACTGATGCACGAGCACTTGCAAGTGTAGAGGCATGGGTACATGGCGACTTCTTGTGCAAGGGCTACATCCAGAATAGCCTGTCGGACCCTCTTTACAAGGTGTACGAAAACGCTGAAACTTCTAAGGAATTATGGGATTCCCTAGACAAGAAGTATCGCATTGAGGACTCTGGTACCCAAAAATTCACTGTGGCAAATTTTATGCAGTACAAGATGGTGGACTCAAGACCATTGATGAAACAAGTCGAGGAGTTACAGATGCTCTTTCACGACATCTTTGCTGAGGGGATGCGGTTGTGTGAAACCTTTCAGGGATGCTGCATCATTGAGAAGCTTCCACCTGGATGGACAGACTTCAAAAATTACCTCAGGCTGAAGAAAAAGAAGATGAGCCTTGAGGACTTGATTGTCCGACTTCGTGTAGAGTCCACGAATCGGGAACAGAATGCTGGTGTGAAGATTCGCGAACACCACGCGAATATGGTGGAACACCAAAACAACAATCAAGGCAAGTGGCAGAACAAGGGACGCCTAGACAAAGGCAAAGGGAAGATACCACCCAAGAACTTCCAGAAGTTCAAGAACAAGAATGGTCAGAATGGTCAGACCTCTCATAAGTTGTCAGGAACTTGTAACTTCTGTGGAAAGCAAGGACACAAATCCTTTGAGTGTCGCAGCAAGAAGGCTCAAGCGAACCTGACAGAAGCTGACATGTGTGCTGTGGTCACTGAGGCCAACGTTGCTGAAAGCCATCCGAAGACATGGTGGTTCGATACTGGAGCAACCAGACACATCTGCATGGATCGAGAGATGTTCTCGACATACACCAAGAACAAGAGTGGTGACAAGCTCTTGATGGGCAACTCCGCCTCGTCGACAATTGAAGGTCACGGAAAGGTTGTTCTGAAGCTCACCTCTGGACAGGAGCTCATTCTCACGAATGTCGTCCATGTGTCAGACATACGCAAGAATCTGATCTTAGGATCTCTCATGAGTTACATAGAAGATTGATGTTCGAAAAATTGACCCCCAAAAGTATTAAATATGGCCCTATTCTTTGAATTGTCACTAGCGATGTGTTCATCTTTGTTCGTCATACATTTATGTTTTTGTTATATTTTGTAAAAAAAATCATTTATGAATCCTCCATGTAATTATAGTTGTATTGTATCTATACTACTATTTATTTGCTTTTGGCAGTGATCGTGAATAACTTCAAAAAACTCCAAACTCTTGGGCCTTTTCCATCTTCTCTATAAGGTGACTAGGTCGCCTCTTCTTGGTTGCGACTATCTCCGTCGGTAAACTACCATCTTCCAGTCTTGGAACTCCCCGTTGTGTGCCGGAGCAACATCCGTTCTCTTAGCTCTTACCATTGCATAATGCCAAGATGAAGGGAATTTTGTGTGTCAAATTTAGTAAGTCTGGAAAAATTTCTATAAATACATCCTAATTTCAAATGAAAATCTAAAAAAAACACTTTAAAAAAAAACACTCTACCATCTCTACAAATATGGAGGTATATGCATAAGGATTCAGAGGGAGCGTTGACGAAAGAATTCTAAGATGGGCTTGAAATATTCATTTATCATACCGGAAATATGCAAACACCCATGGAAAGCGGTAAGATGTCATGTCCTTGTCGGAAATGCAAGAATACGAGATATATTCTTATTGACACGATGTGGAAGCATTTACTAAATTGAGGGTTTACGCCGCGATATTTTGTTTTGTATCAACATGGAGAGGGTTTTGAAAGGAATTATGCTGCTAGTATTAGTAATTATCTATGATAGAAGCTGAGGCTTGCATGGATGATTGGGCTAATATTATTAAAGAGTATTTTCCATGAGATGATAGATGTATGTGTTAGAATATCGATTTTGCCAAAAACAAAGATTTATGCCGCAAACTTATGGGCGTAGTAAGATACCATACCAACGGATGTGGTATCTTCCTATAACTGATAGGTTGAAACGATTGTATCAATCAAAAAGAACAGCTACATCAATGAGGTGGCATGCAAAACATTCACAAACAAATGGGGAAGTGACTCACCCGTCAGATGCAAAAGCTTAGAATCACTTTAACACGGTACACCCAGACTTTGTTAAATCTAAGCGGAATGTCTATCTTGGTCTTTGCACTGGTGGATTTAGTCCATTCGGTATGTCTGGTAGGCAATATGCTTTGTGGCCAGTAATCGTAACACCTTATAGCCTTCCTCCAGATATGTGCATGCAAAGGGAATTTCTATTCCTGAATATTTTAGTCCTTGGTCTCAATCATCCAAAGGGGTCCCTTGATTTGTTTCTGCAGCCTCTCATACAAAAGTTGAATCAAGTGTGGTATACTGGAGTTCGTACATATGATTGTTGGAGGAAATTTGTTTTTACGATGCGTGCGATGCTTATGTGGACAATAAGAGAATTCCCTGCATACGGAATGCTATCAGGTTGGACTACGCATGGGAGGTTATCTTGTCCTTATTGCCTCGGTCGGACAAATGCGTTTCAACGGAAACATGGTCGAAAATCATGTTGGTTTGATTGTCACCGCCGATTTCTACGAATCAACCATCCATATCAGAGATACAAACGAATGTTTAGGAAGAACAAAATTGTGCATGTCCCCCCACCAGATTATCTATCTGGGGAAGATCTTGAAGCGCAAATATATCATTTTTGGGCACAAGAAACGGTGATTCGTGGGGAAAATTGGTACACTCTAGCTAATATGCCTGATGAATACGGGGTTTCTCACAATTGGCACAAGAAAAGCATATTTTGGGAACTTTCGTACTGGAAAGATCATCTGCTGAGACACAATCTCGATGTTATGCACATTGAGAAAAACGTTTTTGATAACATCATGCATACAGTGTTGAACATGCAAGGAAGAACCAAGACAGCGGAAAGTCAAGGTTGGACTTGCCTGATATATGCAGCAGAAGTGAGTTGCGTATTATAAGCAATGGGAAATCATCAGTTCCTATATTTCGGTTGGGTGCAGAAGAATAGTCAGCGTTGTTCAAATGGGTTTCATTTGACATGAAGCTCCCTGATGGCTACGTATCCAATCTTGCTAAATCTGTTGAGAAATGACAAAAGTTTTTAGGGATGAACAGTCATGACTGCCACATGTTTATGTAACGATTACTTCCTTTCGCATTTGCTGAACTCATTCCAAGAAATGTTCATGAAGCAATTGGAGGTAAAATTACTTCATCTCATATAAAATTGTTGGTGTTTATGTATGTTTGATGCGAGCTCAGATTGGTTTCCGAAACTTCAGGTTTTTAATTTATAAACCTAAAAGTTCTGCAAGTGCACAGATGTGCGTTGTAGTAAGGAAGTCTAGAACGAGAATAAGTTTTTATAGGGTTTTTGTAACGAAAATTGTAAAGAACAAAAAAAGGAAAATTGCTTGTAAATTAAAGGGAAAACGACGTATTTCTCCCTCAAGTTTATGATATAGGTGCAGATCCACCCAAAGTTTCGACTTCGGCACAGATCTCCCCAATTTGAAAGTTTAAGACGTATTTCCCCCCAATTTGAAAGTTTAAGACGTATTTCCCCATAACCGTTGGTTTGAATGGTTAACATGCTTAACCTGATACGAAACCAGTTTTTGTTAATATCATACTGAATTATTACCCGACCCCAACCAGTTTAGTAAACCCGACCGGACCCCAACACTTTTTTTTTTTGGGTAAAAAATCTTCTTAATCTTCACCCGTTCTTCTTCTTCTTCTTCTTCTTTTTCACCCATTTTGTTGAGTATATTAATTCCCCGTTTTTGCTTTCAAAATCCCTAATTTTGCTTGATACGTTCGCTTCTTCTTCTCCATCGTCTTGAGGAGATGGCGAACGCATCGTCGTCATTATCATAACACACTGAGAAATTTCTCATTGAAGAGAGAGAAGAAGTTATGGTTTCTGAGAAAGGTCACAGCTTAAGAAAAACCCATTTTCTAAAACCCTTTGTTACCTCCATCGATGGCTCTGGTGTAGCCGAGATTCCCCGTCAACGTCTCTCTGTTCCTTCTTCGCCGGAATCCTTCTGGACATTCTCTGGGTTTTGGGTTGCAGAGAGTCATTTTGTATCTTGGCTTGGAAAAATGGGTATTTACGCCAGGAAGGGAAATCTGCGGCTAGGCAACGGTAACGCCAGTCGTCGCTGATTACGTACTCGTCGTCAATTGCAGCGGCGACGGAGAAAGGAGTCGGAAGGATGTAATTTAGCCCCAATTCAAAGGAATCATGTAAAATTGGGGATTTTGATTCATTCGAGAGATTTTATGGAACATATAACTTTGGTCCATGGTCTTGATCGAGAATTTTTTTTGTAAGAACGGAACTGAAATGAAGATTTGATGTGTTGTGTTCTTGGATTTGTTATGTAAAGTGAATCGAAAAAATTAAATTTTAAATGCTTTTGTTTTTCAATCGTTGGTTAATTATGTAGAGAGTGAATCAATGATCAAATGAGAAAGTTCGTAGATTTGGAAAGGGATCACCGAACATTGCATAATTCTCGCCTATGCTTTTTCTTCACTTTTTCTAAACCCAGAAATTCAGAAAGTTACAGAGAGATGTTGATAACGATAACGAAGATGATGAAGAATGTGTTTAGTTTGATTCAAAAAAAAAAAAAGAATGTGTTTAGCCGAATTGATATTTCGAGTTTCGTGACTGGTTCAACTGAACATTTCTAGGGTTCTAGGATTTGGGGATTTTTTATGTGGGGATTTTTATTTGGGGATATTTGATTTCAGTGTTCACAGCGTTGGAAATTACGGTGACAACCATAAGCTGCACATTTGAAAGAAGTTGGATCGGTGGAGATTGACGATGGAGACGGCATGAATTCGGGTTGGAGTTTAAGCGTCGAAGGAGAGGAAGGCGTCGAAGATTTCTTTTTCTTTTGTATTTTTTTATGTTATTAATTAAAATAAATATATAAAATAATAAGATTGATTTTGGTTTAGAAATTGGGGATTTTAGAGGTTTAGTTTTCGGGTGGGTCTAAATCTGGTATACCAATTATAATTGGGTTGTAATCCGGTTTATTTCTAAGATTACTTGGTTAAGATTTGTTCAGTAAATTGTAAACCGACATTAACCATCATTTGTGTGGATTTTAGGTTAGAACTTTCGTTTCGTGGAGAAATACGTCCTAAACTTTCAAATTGGGGGGAAATACGTCTTAAACTTTCAAATTGGGGGATTTGTGCCGATGTCGAAACTTTGGGTGGATCTACACCTATATCATAAACTTGAGGGAGAAATACGTCGTTTTCCCTAAATTAAACTATGAAAATCGATGGCATAAACTAAAAGGGAAAAAAGAAAAAACGATGTTGGGTCGACAGGGATATCTTATGGGATGTTCGATTCAATCACGGTACCTAAGCTCTTAGTAACTATATTTCTAGATTTTAAGTCCACAAACTGAACAGAATAAACGGCGTAGCCTACTTTCATACATCCTACGCACCAACAACCTATATACTCGACCAGTAGCTTTCGTCTTTGGCCACGCAGAAGGTCATGATGTTCGCACTGGTTCTTCTTAGTTCACGGCACTCCGTAAGTATACTTTCGTATCTTACGATGCGATACGCTCTTATAGATGAACTTTTTGGGTGGTTAGATTCAACACTTTTGGTGATTCTTATAACACCTAGGAATCAGCCTCTAGTTCATGACGCTAGATTCATGCATTTAACAACGATCTATAAGAAAGAGCTCTAGAAATCGGTTAGGGTTTTACCTTGTGAATCATTATCGAACAAAGAAATCCCCTTTGATAATCCCTTTCAAACCCAACGATAAAACTACTCGCACATAAACGAAATAAAAGACATAATTAAATAAAAGCAGGAGATGAAAGAAGAAGGCTCTCGAATTTAAGAACTAGGTCCGGAGAGAACTTCTCTACCAATCTCGAAAGTAAATAACAAAAAGTAAAGAGCAAAAAGTACGAACAAAACTAATATAAAATGGTGTAAAAGCAAGCACACGAAATTAGGGTTCCTAAAACACATATTTATATGTCTTCTCTTTTGCTTTTGTCGGTCGTTAGAGTTTTGAGTTCACGGGAATTGAACGGGCTTTGCAAATGGGCTTACGGGACCGAACAGGGGCTGGCCGCGGGTCCATGGACTCTGGCCGCGGTTGGAGAGCTTCTGCCCGCGGTGAACTGCCTCTTGGCCGCGGGTGGGGAGCTTCTGCCCATGGTAAAATTGGACGTCTTGATCTTGATGTATCTTTTGATTGAACTGTTTCTCCCTCAAATCAGTTGGAATGGAAAGGTAGCTGGTCCTTCTTGAATATCTCCAAAATTGGGCTGGATCAGACGGTGAGAAGAACCTTTTTGGCTGTTGAACTTCTGACGGTTTGACTCTGAGCCGAAAATCTGACTTTTCTCCAATTTGCAATTTTTTTACCTAAGTAACCTAAAAAGAGTCTTGAAACTACAAATATGCGAAAATCGTGATAAAAACATAGAAAAGCGAATGAAACACTTATTAAAGTGTTCTAAAATAGATAGTAAAACGGGTAAAAATACAGTGTTATCAACTCTCCCAGACTAAGACTTTGTTTGTCCTCAAACAAACCAAAACCAAAGCTGGGAAAGATCAAACAAAAATCATAGGGAACTCAAAATCTCAGAGACCGTCCTTCTAAACCATGACCATTGAACTACATCAATCGCAATCTAGCCTAGAAAATTCTCACCAGAAGTTTCCGTAACACTAGTCCACGGTATCCGTCATACAAAATCTAAACTTTCAAAATCCCAAATTCAGATTAACTAGCTCTCTAAATTCATTAAGTGCAAACGTGAACTTCACATCAAAAGGATCAAATCAAGATAATCGATGCTAGGTATTAAAGGCATTTAGAGATGAGGTTAAAAGTGTTTCGGGTTACCGTAATTTCACCGGAGGGTGCGAGATATTATGCAAAACAGCAAGAGAGGAAGGACATATTGATAACCACAGCTTACAGTCACTTCTTCTTGCGTAAAAATGTTGTACTTCCTCCTTTCTCCAAAAACAGAAGTTTTCTCTCATTCCCCCAGACTTAGAATTTTCTGTGGGCTCAGAATGACAAACTTCTCACAAACGAACCATGGATGCGTCATAAGTGTTTCGACCAACCTAGACTCTTTTTAGGCTCTTGTTTCCTTTCCATTTCGATTTTTTTTTTTTTGAAAGGGAGAAACACCTTTTATTGAGATAAAGTTTTAGCGGCACAAAAATTTACCATGATTTGAGTTATTCCAAGGCATAACCAAGCTCTCGTCTTTGTTGAATTCACCTCCACCGATCACGTATAGTCTTCGTCTTTAGTGACTGAAAACTGTGTCGTTCCTCCCTCTCCGGCGTTTTTGCACATATCTGCACATGAGACACAAAGAGAGAATGCATGAGGTTTAAAAAATGGTTAAGGTTCGGGTGGGGTACCAACTAAAGATGAGCTGGCCATTCAGGTACGACAAAGAGTGGTAAAAGGTAAAAGAACGTCCTGAATGTATGATTCGTTATCTTTGCCTAAACCTTTGATGAGAAAATTAAGTCAAGTTAAAGTCCATGTATAATAGAGCTAGTATATTCCATCCTAAAGAATCTCTACGGTCTAAATTCTTCTGGGGATTTTGCATTAACAGAAACTCTAGCTACCGCCTAGTCTAGAACCAAATTACGAAATAGCATGTTACTAGGAAATAGCGTAGAAGCACATTGGTCGATTATCGTCATGAATTTCTTTCATCATTCCCTCAAAATGTATTCATACTTTATTGAAAAACTTGAAAATTTTAAAAAGAAAGCACGAAAAATGCAAAATGCAAAGACTCATGAAAGAAAGGGTGGTTAGTAAGAGATGAAATCCTCCCCAAGACTTAAATCACACTGTCCCCAATGTGAAATAAATCGAGCAAGGTTGAGAAAATAGATGTATGTAATAATTGAAAAAGTTTAAGGGAAAAAGAAAACTTACCTGGAAGTGTTGGGGAATGGATGTGGGGATGGTATGGTGGTGAATGGGGGTTGGTAAATGGTGTTGTGATGATGGGGAATGGGTGTGGGGGTGATTGGGAATGGTTTAAGATCGATCGCGGATCGAAGAGAATCGTCCGGGATCGACATGGAGCTGGACGCAGGCCGGAGGTGCGCGACCGCGGCCAAAGGGGACTTCGCCGCGGGTCGGTGGGACGCGACCACGGCCGAAGGTTTTTTCGCTGCGGGTCGAGGTGTTGCACCCACGTTCGAGCCTCTTTTGCGGCCAAGTGGTTCCTCGCGGTTCATGCTGGACCGAGCAGTTCCGAACTGTGATTTATTCTTTTTGTCTTTTCGGTTTTTGATTTTTTTGGGGTTTTTTTATTTTTTAGAAAGCTGAAACTAAGAAACAGAAAACGTTAATAGAAAAAGAAAGAAAAACTAAAAAAAAAAATCATACCTAAGAATGGGTTGCCTCCCATTGAGCGCTTTTGTTTAAAGTCGTTTAGCTCGACGTTGGTAGCGAGATGAGCTTAGTCGTAGAAGGACAGTGTCTTTCGACAAGTCTTCTTCGATCTCATTTTGGTCTCCTCGTCATTTGAATCATCGCTCCATAGTGAGTCGGGATCGAGGTCTCTCAAATTGAGATATCCTTCCTTCTTGAACTTCAGCGGGACAACATTGTAGAAAACATTTTTGTTGACGTTAACAAAGGAAACACGTCGATTTGGCTAATCCATGATGGCTCTGATGGTTGACAAGAAAGACCATCCTAGGATCACCGGTGTAGAATCAACTTTCGTCGCCTTGGCAATGTAGAAATCGACGAGGGCTATGCAATCTCCAATCCTTATTGGCATGTCATAGGCGATCCCTTTTGGTGTAGCACAAGTCTCATCGGCCATGCTGATTTTCGTTCGGGTACGGTGCACGTGCTTAATACCGAGGCGTTTGGCGGTTGATGTTGACATGATGCTAAGGCAGGCTCCGGAGTCACAAAGAATGTCTTTAAACTCGACTCCACGGATGTTGCGAGTGATTAGAAACTGACCTTGTTCTTGGATCTTGTGGAGACTTTGAACGGGTCTTCCGTTCATAGCATTCGCGAAATGGTCTTCTATCTCCGAGATGGATTCTTTGCTTTCACAAAAGAAGTAACCAATCATGTGGTCCATGTAAGCTCTAGCAAATGTGGTTCCTCGAGGTAGATCACGAACCACGCTGTTGAATTCCTCTAACTTCTCCCAACTAATCTTGTTCGGGTATCTCTTGTGTTTCTCGGGATGAAATAGACGAATAGCATAAGACGTACCATATGGTGTAGTTGAATGCCTTGCTCTCATGAAGTAGGTACGAATGTCTTCTCTACTCACCTTGCTGTAGCGGAAGAAATCTTGTAGACGGCCTCTTTCCCACACGTCCGGGAAAGGTATGAACATCGGGATCGATTTCACAAAGTTGTTGAATTCGATCAATCTTTCTCGTGAGATGCTTTGTGTCTTTGGCTCTTTGGGTATTGGACTTGCAGGAGGTGTTGGTTCAAAGGCCGAGTAGGACTCACAGTGAGAGTATGTGGTGTCAAAGCAATGGTAATAATCGATATAAGGCGTATAGATCTTCCTTGGAGGGCTCCTTTGAAGTGTTGTTGAAGAAGAGGATGCGGCTTCGTCATGAGCTGTAATCACCTTGCAAGGTGCATATGAATCTGGTTCCATGTTGCTTGAGGGCTCTGTTGAAGCTTGTGTATCTATGGAGAAGGCAGCTTGCTCGAAGGAGGATGAACGGGACACAAGAGGTCCAAAGAGAGGCGAGCAGGAGCTGGTCGCGTGTAGAGGAGGCGCGCCCGCGGAGAAAGGCAGGTCGGCCACGGGTCGGGAGCACGCACCCGCGGCGAATGGGGGTTTGGCCGCAGGTAGGGGACTCGCGACCGCGGTGAGGGAAATCCGTGGGGATTTGCTCGGTTCGTCGTCTTCTTCATCTCCAAATGTGTTTTCTGGTTCTAGCTAGGGAGTCCTTTGGCTTCTCTTCAAGGTCAAGAGCAGGAACTTCAAGATTTGTATCATGCTCCTCGTGATCTTTAGATAGTTTCTCCAAACAAGTTTTGGTTGTCCTTTGAGTGTCGGATAGGTGACTCACCGTAGCATCGGTTTCTCTAGCTTTGTATTCGAGTATGCTGAGGCGAGATTCAATTTCTTAAAGTTCATCATCAGTTTTTTCCCTATACCAAGAGGCAAACTCGCTAGTCTCCTTGATTTCTTGCTTTGAATCGCGAATCTCCATGGAGTTTTGAATGATGTCGTATTTTTGCTTTGTTTGCTCTTCCTCCATGGTTTTCGTCTTTTCTTTGATAGTAGCAGCGTCCTTTAGAGTCTGTTCCTCGAGGACATTGATGTGGGCAGCAAGGTCATCGAACTTCTTGTTGAATTCGGTGTATATTGTGTCTATCTTCTTGTTCATGGCTGCCTCGGTCAAGACTTGACAGTCGAGGTATTGATTTAGCATAACGTTGAGTCGCTCCAAACGCATGCTAATGTCCGAGTTGTAGACGTGCTGGTCTGAGGGTTGGTGTTGATGATGGTAAGGGTTTTGTCGAGAGTTGACAAATTGAGACGAAAAAGGCTCGTCCCGGGAATAAGGATGCTCGTAGCGTCCTCGAGAGTAGATGGTCAGAGCCGGTTTCCGATCCATGTAGAACAAGTTACAGTTGGCGTGTGAATCGTGAGAGTAGTGAGCACAAGATGGGTCGTAGAAACCCTGCTCGTAGTAGTGATCTCGCTCTAGAGGCAAGTTCATTTTTCAAAGCTTGAAGCGAATAAAAACAAAAACGAAAATTAAAAAGAAAAAGTTTTTTCTAAAGTCGATTTACTAACCTCTAAGGTGTGACAGAACAGTAGCAATTGCCTTCCCGGCAACGGCGCTAAGAACTTGATGCGAGCTCGGATTGGTTTCCAAAAATTCAGGTTTTAAATTTATAAACCTAAAAGTTCTGCAAGTGCACATATGTGCGTTGTAGTACTCGATCCACAAGGAGGGAATGCTTTTCTGTGAGACTTTAGACAGAGAATTAGCAAGGAAGTCTAGAACGAGAATAAGTTTTTATAGGGTTTTTGTAATGAAAATTGTAAAGAACGAAAAACGGAAAATTTCTTGTAAATTAAACTATGAAAATCGATGGCATAAACCAAAGGGAAAAAAAATTGTAAACAATAATAAAACGATGTTGGGTCGACAGGGATATCTTAGGGGATGTTCGATTCAATCACAGTACCTAAGCTCTTAGTAACTCTGTTTCTAGATTTTAACTCCACGAACTGAACAGAATAAACGGCGTAGCCTACTTTTGTACATCCTACGCACCAACAACCTATATACTCGACCAGTAGCTTTCGTCTTTGGCCACGCAGAAGGTCATGATGTTCGCACTGGTTCTTCTTAGTTCACGGCACTCCGTAAGTATACTTTCGTATCTTACGACGCGACACGCTCTTATAGATGAACTTTTTGGGTGGTTAGATTCAACATTTTTGGTGATTCTTATAACACCTAGGAATCAGCCTTAGGAATCAGCCTCTAGTTCATGACGCTCTAGCTAATAACACCTAGGCATTTCAGATAATGAAATCAACGATCATAAAGATCGACACTTTGCTCCGTAAAGATAAGTCTTATTAATTTAAATTGTAATTGTTTCGTACGTATAATAAAAAAACCTATTACAACAAATAATTTTTATTTATGCTAAGTTATGAAAACGGACGTTAGTTTCTTACAACATCTAGATTTTGGAGCAGAAAAATCAGATAGAAAAACCAATCATATACGACATATAATCAACCCTATAATCAGATTTTATATATTTGTACATTCCGACAATTTTACGATGAATTAGATGCAATCGTCGTAAAATTGTCATAACATTGCAACGACTTTACGACGATTGCATCTAATTCGTCGTACAATCGTTGGAATTCTCAAACCCTATACCATAAACTATTTCATTAAGTGTTTAGGGTATAGGGTTTGAGAATTCCACGATTGTACGACGAATTAGATGCAATCGTCGTAAAGTCCTTGCAATGTTACGACGATTGCATCTAATTCGTCGTAAGATCGTCGGAATGTACAAAACAAAAATTTGAAATCTGATTATAGGGTTGATTATATGATGTATAGGATTGGTTTTTTTTTCATTTGTCTTGTTTTAGATAAGTTCTACTCATTTCATACAAAATTTGAGTTTTCACAAAACTCAATAACATTATATATTTCATGCATGTTATGGATACTTATAAGTATAAAAGTTATACATTCTTATGTAATATAAGAAAGTTTGTGATCAATTATATTGAATCGTCGTTATTGAATTAGTTGTTATATATGAGAAGTTCTGGATTCTTAAGTTTAATTTGGTGATACTTAGATAATTTTTTTACACAGAGAAAACATGATTATGAATAATTTTCAAACACTTTCCAACGAGATTACGACGATTCGATGTACATTCGTCGTAAACTTTTAAAAGTTTCGTTTTTACCGCCGCCGATATTACCGATGCGTTTATGACGATTCAATATACATTCATCGTAAACTTTTAAAAGTTTTGTTATTACCGCTGCCGATATTACCAACGCGTTTACGACGATTCGATGTAAATTCGTCGTAATGTGAATTTTGTTTTTTTTTGCCGCGTGCGGGAAACCCAATTGGTTAAATTTTTGGTTGATATTTTGCAACTATTTTACACGATTTGTAGTAAATATGTTGGAAATTACCAACGGATTTACGACGACCGTAAATTCTATATAAGTCCACTCCCATATCTCTCCTACGACGTTCATTCGTCACTCTCTCTAAAACAACTCTCTCTCTCATCCTTGAGAAACCCAAAAAGGTAAAAAGTTTTCTTTCTAATTCTATTAATTATAAATGTTTTATTGTAGAATATTATAATAGGATTGGAATTAGATAGGTTTGGATTTAGATAGGATTGATTAAATAAGATTATAATTATAATTTAGGATGATTTGAGTTGGAATTTTCAGATTCATAATTAGATTTTAGATTTTTTAGATGACTTACGACAGGTTTACATCGAATATGGCTTTACGACGAATTACCATCGATTTGATTTTCCAAGGATTTACCATCGAAACTATTACGACGAATTGCCAACGTATATCACGATTCAATAAAATCAAAATTTCGTTGTTAATCCGATGTAATTTTCCAACTACTTACCAACGATGTACTAATGACAGTGATTTCGTCGTAAGGTCGATGTTAAGGTGCCATCGACGTAACGACGATTTAACGACAAAACTGTTTCGTCCCAATATTCCCGACGATATTACGGCAATTTTTGAATAACGACGATCCCACTACGACGATTTGTCAATCGTCGCTTAGTCGTCCCAAACCCCGTTTTATATCGATTTTACAATGAATCTGACCGTTGTAATAGACATGTTTTCTTGTAGTGAACTCCATCTCGAATGGAGTGACTATCGACTTCAATATGTTTCGTTCTTTTGTTAAAAACGGGATTAACCGTTATATGAAGAGCTACTTGATTGTCACAGAACAAAGACATTGGTTGTCGCTGGTGAACTCCGAGAGATGAAAGCAGTGCCTTTGTCCATATAAGTTCAGCATATGTCAAGGCCATTGCTCAATACTCTGCTTCGGCGGAGGAGCGAGACACGGTTGACTGTTTTTTGGTTTCCATGAGATGATCGAATTGTCGAGCATGACAATGTAACCCGTGAGTGAATGCCTTGTGATAGGGCAAGCAACCCAATCTGAGCCGCAGTAAGCATATAGCTCAAGATTATCCTTTGAGTTTTGTAAACAAAATTTTTTTGAGTTTGAATAAAATTGTACATTCAATTCAAAAAAAATATTTCTACAAACACTAAATTAATTACTTGGTCCCCCAACAAAATAGAGAAGAAAAAAAACATACAAAACACGTGAAGTTACTCGTACTAATAAGTGCGAGTCAGAAAAAGACATAACACATAACTAACTATAATTTTCACGACAGTTAAAAAGACAGAAATTAAGATAGCCAAGAAAGCACTAGTAGCTAGAACATTCTTCATCAATCTTTGGCTATCATCTTTCTTGATGTGGACCGGATTCGGGATTCTCCGGCTGGAGGAGGCGGTGCCACTGGCGACATTCTTGATCCTGAACAATTCGTAACAATTCATTGTTTGCTTTGATCCTTTCTTTATACCACGTTCTGACCTCTTCTTACTCGATGATGCCTCGCTGAATATTGTTTCTTGTTGAGTCAGTCGAAATGCTTGGCTAGCTTTTAATGTCTCCTCGTCAAGCTTTATTATATCATCATTCATAATCTCGGCGTAGCAATCATCATCGGTGTCGGCTTGATCCTACACTCCAAAGAAAGAGATCAACTTCAGTTACAAAGTATAAACTCTACAATTAAAAAGAAATTCTTGAAAAAGAAAAACATATCTAAAAAAAATCTGACCTCAACAACGTTCGATGATTCTGCGATGTCATCATTTGATATCTGAAGCTCAGATTCATAAACCGAATAAGATTGTATCTGCATCTCCGAACCACTAGTTTGGCCAACGTATCCTTCATCATGCACATAACCATTCTCCATTTGTCTTTGGCTCGAACTAGCTCGAAAATCAGCATTTTTCCTTAACCGGCACACCACTAATGCGTCCTGTGAAATCCCGATTTCAGCATTTATTTTCTCACAACAATCAAAATTCTAAATTCAAAATTTTTTACCTGTGGGGCTCCATGGATGCAATATTCATGTATAATCCACTCGGTTCTTTTGCTTCGAGGCGCCCGACCGATGTGAAAAACGAGTGTTCTCTTGGTTCCAACAATTTGGTTCCCCGATTTCACGCTTCGCACTTTACCGGTAGCTTTCCAGTAACCAAACTGTGTGGCACGGCGGCTCTGTGACCCGTGTGAATATTTCCTTCCCCTTGCGCAGAAGTAAAACCACTCTTTCTCCGATTTCAATTTTGATTCTCCTGTTTAGTGTATTAGAGTAACCGGTTAAAATAAATTATGATTTGGTTTGATGTTACACCAAAATAGTCTCTGTAACAGAACAATTTAATAACAATAACAAAACTTTTTTCCATTTCATATGCTCCTTTCTTATTTAATAACAATAACAATAGCAAAATTTTAATTGTTAAGATAAATATATATTATTATTATTATGACTATATATAAAGAGTGAGATAATGGTAAAGAAACCTGGCAAGTCCCACGGCTCGAACTTGTAAATCTCGACCTCCGCGATCACGGCTACAGAGTTCTCATCGCCGTCGATTTTACGGCGTAGGTAGTACGAGATGAGTTCGATGTCAGTGGGAGAGAATCTGAATCCAGGGAACACCGCCATCAACATCTCAGCTTCTTTTGACATTTTCTTGTTTTTATCCGTTAGAACTCAAAACGCTTTTGCTTTTTCAACATGCAAAAGCAGAGTGGAGTATTTATAGGAGCAGCTACTTTCCCTCGGGTAAAGGTTTTGAATTTGATATTTGGCGGCTTCAAAAGGAAAAAGGATGACGTGGCAGATGCTGTGTTGAAAGGACGAATAAACCCAGCTTTGAAGTTATATATTATTGGATATAGAAACTAAACCCAGCCTTGAAGTTATATATTATTGGATATAGAAACTAAACCCAGCATTGAAGGATTTAGAAACAAAACTTAGCCTTGAAGTTCTTCTCATTTAAACTATTTATCCATTCAACTTATCTACTGTTTTTTCAATCATCATGTTATCCTTTTATTAAAGTTAATTTCGACTTACAATTCTATCTACAATTGAACTTTCGTTCTATAAAGCAATTTCCTATATTTTGACTACTACGTATGTCTTATTGTTTTATTATTTAACTAGCATATATGCAGATACATAGAAGATTGATGTTCGCAAAATTGACCCCCAAAAAAATAAAATATGGCCCTGTTCTTTGAATTGTCACTAGCGATGTGTTCATCTTTGTTCGTCATACATTTATGTTTTTGTTATATTTTGTAAAAAACATAAATGTCAGCAAGTTGTGTCTTTTTCGACCCAAAGCTTTCATCAAAATATCAGCAAGTTGTGTCTTTTTCGAAACATGTTTAGTTTCAATGGTTCTACGAATGATCTCATCGCTTATGAAATGACAGTCCAAACCCACATGCTTCGTTCGAGCGTGATAAACGGGATTAGCCGCGAGATTGATAGCCGAGAGACTATCTGAATGAAGTGGTATAGAATAGTTACACGGAATACCAAGAAAAGGAAGTAACTTTCGAAGCCAAATAAGCTCACTAATTGTATCCGTCATTGATCTATATTCGGCCTCAGCCGAGGAGCGAGAGACGACATCATCATGCTTCCGTGTCTTCCATGACAAAGGAGAATTCCCAAGTTGAATGACCAACCAGTTAATAACCAACGAGTAATGGGACAAGATGCCCAATCAGAATCACACCAAGCTGAGAAAACAAGCTTTGTATTGAATTTAAGAAGGATACTTTGGCTTGGACTTTTCTTAAGGTAGCGAACAACTCGAAGCGCAGCCTCCCAATGCTCAGATTTTGGACTATTCATAACCTGAGAAAGAATATCAATAGCGTAAGATAGATCGGGACGAGTTGTACCTAGATAAATAAGTCGTCCAACAAGCCGGCGATAACACGATTAATCCGTAAGATCTTCTCATTTGGCCAAGGCGAGCTCATGATTATGTTCAAGAGGATGTGAAATAGGTTTAACTCCAAGCAATCCAGTCTCGATGATGATGTGGAGAGCATATTTGCGCTAACACAAATACATTCCAGTTGGACTTTGAGCTACTTTAATACCCAAAAAGTATATGAGGACACCAAGATCCTTTATGTGAAAGCATTAAATCAAGTAGTGCTTAAACTCATTGATCACATCCACGGAGATACTGGTAATGATCAAATCATCTACATAAACGAGAACATGAATTATGATGGGATCCTTCTCAAGCGTAAATAGTGAATAATCGGGCACATTCTGCTCAAAGCTATAATCTTTCAAAGCTGATCCAAGCTTTGCATACCAACATCTAGGAGCTTGCTTCAACCCATACAAAGCTTTGCGTAATCTACAAACATTTGTTTTTTCATTTATTTGAAAACCAGGAGGAAATTTGATATACACCTCTTCATCCATATCTTCGTGTAAAAATGCAATATGAACATCAATTTGATGCATTTCCCAATTAAGAGACATGGCTTGTTGATGAAAAGCACAAACAGTTACCATCTTAGCCATCGGTGAAAATGTTTCGGTATAATCAATTCCCTCGGTTTGATTATTTCTGAGAACTACAAGGCGTGCTTTATAACGTTCCAATGTACCATTAGACTTCAACTTAATCTTAAATACCCACTTGCAGCCAAAAGCAAACTTGCGGGAGGTAAATCTTCCACAGTCCAAGTACCTCTATCTTCAAGAAAAACGATTTCGTCTTTAACGGCAAAACGCCAATTTTCATCAAGAATGGCCTCTTTGTAGTTCTGAGGTTCGATGGCTGCAGTCATAGCCATGAGATAATAATTTTCAGAAAATTGAGAACTCGAGATTTAGTTATCCAGCGGATAAGGTGTAGCAGAAGGAAGCAGCTCATGAAGTAAAGTTGCCACAAAAACTGCGAGTTTCACGGATTTCTGGTTCTTTCGATGACCACGACCAAGAGCTTCTGGTTCTTCTTCTATAATTTCAGCCATAGTTGATGGCATCAGTGACAGCAATCAGAGTAACTTGAAGTTCATCGGAAGAATCATCATCTACCGAAACAACATCATCGGCTGAAACAGAACTATCGGCTAAAACCTCATCAGCAGCAGATTCATCCTATGGTAACGTAGATGAAATCACGGCCGGTAGTGAAGGTGGTTCAGGCTGCGAGATCAAATGTGGAGAATTAAAATCATCATCAGCGTCTTGAACAGTGCATATCGGGACTGAGGAAGGCGATGACGAAGATGAAGCTTCCAAGATAGCAAAGTGAAAATTTGTTTCATGAAAAATAACATCCCTCGAAACAGAGACCACACCAGTTTTAATATTGTAAACACGCCATCCTTTCAAAGCAAATGGATATCTGATAAAAATGGATTTGTTGCTACGACTCTCGAATTTGTCTCCCCCATGTTTCTGATTATATATGAAAATAACAAACACACTCGAAAACTCTTATGTGATTCATTGGAGGAGCGTGGTTGTAGACCAATTCAAACGGAGTCTTTCTTTTAAGCATAGTAGTCGGCGTACGATTAATAGGATATGTTGCGGTAAGTAAACAATACCCCCAAAATTCGATTATAACCGAAGGGCACAAGCAACGTTGAGAATATGGCGATGCTTACACTCTACACGACTAATGTGTTGAGGCGTCCCAACACAAGACGTTTCATGAATAATTCCTTGTTGAGCAAAGAAATCCGATAAGCATATGCATTCCGAACCATTGACACTTCTTATTGTTTTTATTTGGCTCGTGAATTGCCTTTCAACAAGGCGAATGAAATTTTGGAGATGTGTTGGAGAAACGATCTATTTCCCCACGAGAACTATCGTATCTAGCCAGATGTCTCCCAAACTATGCTCTCTGTATAGATCCCCACGAAAAAAAGTTAAAGACATAAATCCCCCCCTCCCGAAAAAAAAGTTCGAGGCTTAAATCCCCAC
Organism: Eutrema heterophyllum; assembly: GCA_002933915.1. NCBI lineage: Eukaryota > Viridiplantae > Streptophyta > Magnoliopsida > Brassicales > Brassicaceae > Eutrema > Eutrema heterophyllum. Next base: position 130,122 of record PKMM01029352.1, read on the forward strand.
AAAATAAAAGTTCGAAACTCCAGACCCCATAGGCCTTGGTTTTAGTTGGTTTATTGTTTTCTAATTAAACCTAAACCATGTAAAACCAACCCTAAACCGGATAATGACCCAATTACAGTTAATAAACTGCGGATTATGACCCAGACCCGACTAAACCCCTAACCCAAATTCTCCAAAATCGAAAACCCTAAATCAAAAATCCCCAAATCGTAGAACCCTAGAAATCGAAATCAAGAATCAATGCTGAACGAGAAGATTGAAGTCGAAGACGAGATCAATGGAGTTAGTCCTTCGAGCTGAGCATGGCGAAGACGATTGCGATGAAGAAGCAGTGGACAAAACAAAAAGAATTGTTTTGTCAATGGTCACATGTCGAGACTAAGTTTCAAAATTACGATCAGAATGAACATCTTTTATTGCATTAATTTGAAGATGCGAGGCATCGGCTTTTGGCTTAAACAAGTTGCTTCTCTTGAGAAGAACTCTCCCGAGACACACAAGTTACCTCTGACCCATACTCCAGTTATCTCCATTCTCACTACTCACTTGCATATTGAAGTATTCTCTCTACCGATATGATTTTGTTCTTTAGATTCTCACTCTGGCTAGCTTTTACCGGTTTTTTAAAACTGGACTACAACTCATAAATAGTTGAATGAGAGTGAAAAATAAAGGACCTTTCATTGTAGAATATTGGTGGAGAGGTATATAAAGAGCATAAGCTCAATGAACCTTAGTTACCTATATCATATATATAACATACAGTATGATTTGGTTTTTGTTCTTACACAAACAGAAGTAAAAAGCGTAAACATGAATAAAAAACATAGATTCAAGAGGGGTTGAAGGAACAAGCTTGTATCGGAGTGATGATATCTTATAAACTACTTGAAATTTACACGGAACTTTGTTTTGTAGATGTTACCCATCGCATTGCATTTTTCTAGTAGATTTAGCAAGTTGTGTTCAGGGGCACTGAGTGATGGCAAGATGGAACGATTTGACGGGCTCGGGCGAGGCGGTTTTGTTGCTGATCCATCAGATTCAGCAGCAGACTCATCTTTCACAATCTGCAAATCACCTTTCCTCCTCATGGACGCCAAGACTCTCTCCTTCCAGATTCTTCCATCATGTTTTTCCATGAAATCTGAAACTATCACTTAAAAGATTACAAATTCAAAAGTTAAGAGCTTTCTATAAACAACATATAATTAGATAAACAAGGAACCATTTTGTTTCATGTATGGTTCGGGCAATGGACATTGAATCGGTTGATCATTGTCCAGAGACTCAACCGGATGTTCCACCGGTTTAAATTTGGTGGCTACTTCAATCCCATGAGTAGCAGTTGTTGCAGTTGCTGCAGTAAATCAGAATTTGGAGCCAATACTTCCTTATCGTCCTGATTCAAAGAGACAAAAGACAAGAAATGAGGGACGTATTTTTTACCAGTCTTAGTTTTCAGGAGATAGAAAGAGTGCGATTAAAAGGGCGATTAGTGGTGCTACAGTGTAAAGTCAATTTCGGTGTTTTCTTAGGCATCTCCTGCCGGCGCCGGAGAAGATGGATCCACCATCTGAGGAGAATCCGAGGTCGACTGGTGAAGCTGCTGTGATATCGGAGAAGTCAGAGGGCTTTGAGTAAAATCAGGAAAAAACTGGAGGGGGTGCTGGAGAAAGAATCAGACATCCCGACGGCGAAGGATAGCGAAGGCTCTGAGAAAGCGAAGTCGCCGAGCGAATCAATGGAGAAAGGAAGTCTCGGAGAGGAAGACGATAGTAAAGCAATGCAGAAAGGGAAGTCTTGGGCCTCTGTAGTCTCGGCTACAACAGGGCTACGACAGTACGAAATAGTAGTTGAAGAACTAAACGGCATCGAAACGATTCAGGTACTTGATTCTGTATTCGAGAACTCTCCACCTCTGTGGGAGGACTGTATTGTGGGGAAGTTCGTGTCCAAAGCTCCCCATATAGGGATGATCCATATGACGGTAAACAAAATCTGGACTTTGGGAGATAAAACTACAACAGTTGATGTGTCTGTGGTTGACGATTTCACAGTGAAATTCAAAATCCCATATGCTAAGATGAGAGCACGAGTTCTGCGTAGAGGAATGTGGAGTATCAAAAATATCCCAATGATTGTGTCAAAGTGGAGTCTTATTGTGGAGGAGGCTCAGCCAGAAGTAACTGTACTTCCCATGTTGGTTGTATTGAGGAATGTCCAAGATCGATGTTCTCTTGGAAAGGGCTGAGTTTTCTAACTAGTCCTTTGGGAGTGCCAGATAAACTTCACCCAGAAACATTGTGGGAAAAGAATTTTGAGGAAGCAAAGGTGTTTGTTGAGGTAAACATGATGAAAAAATTACCAGAATGTTTCAGCTTTCAATCGAAAACTTGAGTAGATTCGATCGTCCATTATGAATTCTCATGGTTACCCCCTAGATGTCAGACTTGCGCCAAATGGGGACATCCAACAACTGAATGCAGAGCAGGTTCTGGTGACAAGCGCATTCTACAAAGGGAAATTCATTCACACGTGAAGAAGACGGTTGATGAAACTGCACAAGGTGAAGAAAATAAGAGCGTGGAAACATTCACACCTGCTATAAAAGAGAATAAAAAGGAAGAGGAATTAATTTTTTTGGCTGTCAATGGTGGTGAAACTACTAAGTCGGAGAAAGATTTGACTACTACAGATTCAAAACATGAAAGCGAAACCAATGAGGAATGGGAAACCGTTAAATCACCTGCAAGATCAAGAAATCGTGAAATAGAGGCAGTAGAAGATATAGTCTCTACATCAAGATATGCATCTCTCTTGAACTCTGATGTTGAGTTACTTGAAGAAGAAGATTCTGGGTTGGAAGTGGAAAAGGAGGAGGCAGAAGAGGGTGAAGTGATAGAATCGATACAAAAGGAAAAGAAAACCCAAGAAACAGAGCAGAAGTCGAAAGCTGTGGGCAGAATTTCTCACCCACGAGACTCGAAAAAAACCCATAAGTTCATCAAGACTGCTTCAAACTCAACTTTTATGGCCCCGCCTATAAAGAATCCGAGTAAGGCGCAGAAAAAAAGTCCAAAAACAACAAACTTTAATGTCTGGATTTTTCTGGAATATTAGAGGTTTCAACAAAAAAAGGAAGCATAAAGTTGGGAAGAATTGGTGCATGGAGAATGATTTTCTATTTGGAGGTCAAATAGAAACTCGAGTTAAAGAAAGTAAGTCGGAGATTATTGTTGACAAGGTATTTCCAGGATGGTCGTTTATAAACAACTATGAACATCATCGGTTGGGAAGGATATGGGTGATTTGGCGGGACTCTGTTCGGTTAACCCATGTTTTCAAAAGTAGTCAAATGGTTACGGTGTTGATAAAGTTACAAGGGACGGGGGAAGAGTTCTTATGCTCGTTCGTGTATGGCTCTAATTTTGTGGGGATAGGAAAAATCTGTGGGAGGATCTTCGAAGTCACTTTGAGTCACCAATCTTCCGAAGAATGAGATGGATGATAATGGGAGATTTCAATGAGATCACAAAGATGGAGGAGCATTCGGCTCCTACGGGTTGTGTTAATGGTATGTTGGACTTTCAAGAGATAGTAAAGATGGTGCACTTTGCGATATGGGTTCTCATGGTCCTACCTTTACTTGGTGCAACAAGAGAACCGAAGGATTGGTTTGCAAAAAGTTAGACAGAATTCTAATAAATGATCACCGGCTTGATCAGATTCCGAATTTGTATTGTGTGTTTGAAGCGGGAGGCTGCTCCGATCATTTAAGATGCATATTTTATGTGGATGCAGAGGTCTCTAGACCGAAGAAGACTTTCAAATTCTCCAACGTCATTGCTTCAATGCCTCATTTCCAAGACGCTTTGAAAGATTAGTGGGAAAGAACTACACCTATATTCCATTCCACATATGCGTTATTTCGCTTCTCGAAGAAGCTGCAATATTTGAAATCCATTGTCAGACAAATCTCAAGAGAGGCGTTGAGTAACATTTCTCAAAGAGTCAAATCGGATTTCGAGTCCTTGTGCTCAATACAAGAGCAAAATCTGCATTCATCATCAGTGACTTCACAACGTGAGGAGAAGGAGGCACATGAACAATGGGAAAAAGTGGCAACTATAGAAGAACGTTATCTTCAACAAAAATCAAAGCTGAATTGGATGCTGGTGGGGGATCGAAATAACAAGGTCTATCACCGTGCGGTGAAGATTAGACAAGTAAAAAATGGGATTCGAGAATTGGAGAGGAATGGTGTAGTGATAAGTGAAAAGAATGAGATAAAAGAGATGGCGGTAGATTACTTCGACTCTTTTCTAAATCAGACCCAAGAGGATTACCGAGAAATAAGCGTAAGCGATATACATGAGCTACTGGAATTCCAATGCTCTTCAGAGGATAGACGAGGTCTAGTTAAGGAAGTAACAGATTCAGAAATCAAAGATGTTCTATTCTCAATGGCTTCAAACAAATCCCCAGGCCCAGACGGCTATACGGTTGAGTTCTTTAAAGAGGGATGGCATATCCTCGTGAAGGACTTAACGACCGCGATCCAATCGTTCTTCATCAAAGGCTTCCTCCCCAAGGGAGTAAACTCAACTATCCTTGCGTTAATCCCCAAAAAGGAAGGCGTTAATCATATGAAGGATTATAGACCAATTGCTTGCTGCAATGTTATCTACAAAATAATTTCAAAAATCCTAGCGAAACGATTAAAAAGAATCCTACCGAGGTTTATTGCTCCAAATCAGTCCGCGTTCGTCCAAGATTGCCTCCTAATAAAAAATCTTCTACTTGCTTCTGAATTAGTTGCTGGTTATCATAAGGAAATGATATCCTCTTGATGTGCTCTGAAAGTAGATATCTCAAAGGCATTTGATTCTGTCCAATGGGGTTTCTTGATGAACATACTTAAAGCTCTGAACATGCCATATGAGTTCATTTATTAGATTAAATTGTGTATTTCTACTGCCTCATTCTTAGTGCAGATAAACGGCGAAATGGTGGGATATTTCGGTAGCTCAAGAGGATTGAGACAGTGCTGCTCTCTATCTCCTTACTTATTCGTAATTTGCATGAATGTGTTGTCCAAAATGCTGGATAGGGCCGCAATGAATGGAGTTTTTGGTTACCATCCTAAGTACTCAAGCTTAAGTCTAACGCATCTTTCCTTCGCTGATGATTTAATGATATTTTCAGATGGAAAACTGCATTCTCTGGAAGGTATAATTGGAGTTTTCGATGCGTTCTCCAGAATTTCTGTATTCAAGATAAGCTTAGAGAAATCTACAGCTTTTCTCGCAGGGGTCTCTAAATTGTCAAAGGAGACTATTTCCCAAAGGTTTGATTTTGAATTTGGTACGCTGCCAGTTCGTTACCTCAGTCTACCGTTATTAACGAAGAAGATGAGATTTCTAGATTATGCCCCACTAATCGACAAGACTAGAGGATCTATCAATTCTTGGACTGTCCGTGCTATATCATTTGCTGGCAGATTACAACTGCTATCCTCAGTTATTGCGGGGCTAACTAATTTCTGGATGTCTTCTTTCCAATTACCCATGAGTTGCATAGAAAAAATAGAAAGCATTTGTTCAGCGTTTCTTTGGTCAGGACCAGATCTCAACCCGAGAAAGGCCAAGGTCGCTTGGAAGGAGGTTTGCAAACCTAAGGAAGAAGGCGGGCTGGGGTTGAAGAGCCTTAGGGAAGCAAACCAAGTATGTATTCTAAAGCTATTGTGGAGGACTCTCACGGCAAAAAATTCACTTTGGGTTCGATGGAATCATTCGATTGTATTGAGAGGCAAGTCAATTTGGTTACTATCCATCAACTCTCCGGGCTCTTGGATGTGGAAACAAATACTGAAATGCAGAGATCGCGCATCAAGCTTCATAAAAATCGAGATTGGAAATGGGAGTTCTACATCTTTCTGGTATGATAATTGGTCATCTTTGGGAAGAATTTTGAACTTATGCGGACCTCGGGGTTTCATAGACCTGGGAATTCAAGAAGATTCTACGGTGGAAAATGTAATAACAAGTCATCGGAGAAGACGGCATAGAAATCGAGTGCTAACCATGGTGGAAGAACAAATCGATTCGGTTAGACAAAGATACATAGAGCAGGATGAGGACAACATTCTTTGGCGTTCTAAGGGTGGCAAATTTAAATGCTTCTTCAACACAAAGAGCACTCGAGACCAGATGAGACCATCGACAACGAGAGTCCCATGGGCTGAGGGAATCTGGTTCATGCATCACTGTCCGAAATTCGGCTTTGTGGCATGGTTAGCTATGCTAAATCAACTATCTACAAGAGATCGTATGAGGGCATGGAACACAAATGCTTCTTCCGTATGTGTACTATGTCTGGATCCGGGTGAATCGAGAAACCATCTTTTTTTTCTCATGCCCTTATTCCAAGCAGGTTTGGAGAAATTTGACAGTGGGGGTTCTGCAACAGGAGTTCTCTGCAGAGTGGAGTTCAGTCACTCAACACATCTCTTGCTCAAACCAGAACGGGATTAAAGGATTTATAATCCGTTTTCTTTTTCAGATGACAATTCACGCTTTCTGGAGGGAACGGAATGCGCGAAGGCACGTAATCAAACCATGCTCGAAGTCAAGAATGATAAAATACATTGATCAAGAGATTCGTAACAGATTCACAACTATACGAATGCTTGGAGATAGGCGCTACGAGGAAGGAATGCTAACTTGGTTTGCTTCAAGGCCAATAAATTGAAATGTAATAATCTGTTCAAATTTCAGTAATAGCTCGTTTGCTTCTGGGTTTGTTTCTAGCCTAGTTATCTAGCTTAAAAGACCGCATATTTGATGTAGAAACGTTGTTTTTTCGCGATTGAATACAATTTAACATTCATCCAAAAAAAAAAAAAAAACAAAGAGACAAAAGACAATTTTCAATAACTCAAAAAGTTGTTAAATTAATCTAACAAACCCCAATTTTAAGGTATAAATCATTAATCAGTAAGGAAGTAACACAAAGACTAATCCTTTGGTCGAATCTGAAATGGAAACTAAAACGATTTTTCAAGCATATCATGAACAGTATATTTCAAGCATAGATTGAAATTCAAGAGCAGATGATCAATAAGAACCGATCCATAGCAAAAAAAAAAATTTAAGTTTTCTCGAACCGAGAAGAAAGCTTACGATTGCACTTTGTGTTCGTGGATGGCTGCTTCTACCAACAGAAAATCTGGAAAATATACCAACCATGGTTTGATTAAATCTGAAATCTTCTTTAGGACCTTTGAAACTACGAAATTCAAACCCTGACAATATACTTACACTAGATTTCGAGAATTCTAGATAAGAACAATCGAATTTGCGAAATCAATTTTAGGGTTCTTAGAATTTCAAAATTGGGGATTTTTGGGGAAATTGGGGATTTTAAGTTGATGGATATATGGGTCGGGTTTTAGCTCGGGTACGGGTTTTTAGTTTGGTTTCGGGGTTTAATGGTTTGCTCTCGGATTTAGATCACAAACCGTGGAAACCGACATCCGTGGGGATTTAAGTCTCAAACTTTTTCTTCGGGGGAATTTACGTCTTTAACTTTTTTTCGTGGGGATATATACATAGGGCATAGTTTGGGAGACATTTAGGTGGATACGATAATTCTTGTGGGGAAATAGATCGTTTACCCAAAGATAAATCCACACAGCTCTTGAATACTCATCAACAAGTGTAAGAAAGTATCTAGATCCACAAACCGCATGAGTTCTATACGGACTCCAAATATCACAATGAACCAATTCGAAAGCAAAACTTGTCTTATTATTGCTTAATGGAAAAGAATCCCTTGTATGTTTACACGTCTTTGAATCAAAATTTCGCACATCTTTGAATGAAAATCACTACTACTCAAATCAGAAAACCGCAACATCTTTAAAGTTTTCGAGGATGGATGTCCCAAACGACAATGCCACAAATGAATAGATGCCAATTACGTTTTCTTTCACCGTACCAAGGAGGATACCCGATCAAGCGAAAACAATTCTCCGATAAATGCCCAGCACGATCACAATGAGTGCACACTCTGTTGTCACCAGAATTTTTAGAATCGGTGAAGTTGTGCGGTCATGTAGTAGTCTGAACCGCGAAGCTAACACACCATCAACACATTCTTCATTCATTCTTCCCAAATTTTTCGATTCATGATCTTGAGTCAGAGTATTATACGCTTCCTCAAGTGTTCATTACAAGAAAACATAGTTTTTGGGACCCCTAAAAGAGTCTCAAAATGGTCGCAAAAGACTTTGCGACTATTTTGGGACAAAAAAAAATAGTCGCAAATATTTGGTCGCTAAATAAAGTGGTCGCAAAATTGTCTCTAAATTGCGATTAATATGTGACTCCTACTATCAGTCACAATATAGAGACTGATATGTTACTCCCACTACTAGTCCTAATTTAGAGACTGATTTGTGACTACCAATAAAAAAAAAAAAAAATAAAAAAAAATTAAAATTCCATAAATCCGATTCCGAAACAAATGCTGAATTTCAAATCTTTTATAGCAATAATCTTATATTCAAATTAGTCAAACATGTAACAAAAGATCCCAAACATAAATATATATATATATATATATATNTATACCAATCAATGATTAACCAGCTAAATACCAATTACAATCCAATTAAACCACAAAACCCAGATTAAACCAATTACAATCCAATACCGAATTTAAAACCTAACCCAACTGAAATCCGACCCAAAGATCCAACCCGACCCGACCTGTTTTTATTGTTCTTCTCTTCACCACTAATCTTCGATGGAAATCGAAATTACCCAGAAAAAATATATTCCTGCTGCAAACAGAGGCAAAATCGCATAAGAAAAAGGAAGAAGACAAATTGGAATCATATCAATTTGTTATGTGGATTGTTTTTAGAAATCATATCAATTTTACAAGGAAGATGTATGATTAAAAATCATTGCCCGAACAAAAAAAAATCATTGAGCGCTAAAAAATCTCCTTTCCCACTGGAAATTTTCATGATTCATGAACAATATATAGCTAATGAAATCGTAAACACCCATGAAATTGTACAATACCCATGAAATTGGAATGAGTCATTTGGAGATTTCGATGAATTGAGTACACAAAGAAACAAATTTTACAAATTGAGAATCGGGACATGCTTCATCGTCGGAGGATCAAGATGACTCAGCGGTGGGGGCTTCATCACCGCCGCCGACGACTCCTCCTCCGGAATCATCCAATCCGTCGCCTCCACCGCCGAATTCCTCGCCTTCACCTCCACTGCATCAACACCACCTACTTCAATGGCGGATCCGCCGGAATCTTCATCCTAGATGTAGAACCAGTCTCCGTCTCCCTACACGTCCGCGTAAAGAGTTTGTCTAACATCATCAACCAATCTCTTCTTATCGATTCCGCTAGATGCAGAACCAATCTCTTCCTTCAATCCAGCTTCTTTCAACACTTTTGCAGCATTCTCCCTCTCATCTTTCAATCCGCTCAAGTACCGACAATCCAACGAAGCAGCAATCGTCGGAGCCGCCACAGAGAGCTCCGAGCTCCGCCGCCTGCTGAATAGTCCATTTTCCGGTACCTTTCATGCCGGTTTTATCCAAGATCTTATCCACTAACTCTCCATCACTCACCTGATTCCACTCCGTGAAGATCTCTGCAAGCTCCTTGTTGCTCAATCCACCAACGTTCTTCAACACATTGTAAGCTTCCGAGATCAATTGCATATCCCCATACTCAATCCCATTATGAACCATCTTCACGAAATTTCCAGATCCGCCTTCTCCGATGTAAGTAACGCAAGGTCCATCTTCTACCTGAGCTGCGACTTTCCCCAAGATGTCTTTGATGTTATCATACGCCTGAAACGATCGTCCGGGCATTAGCGACGGACCGTTACGAGCTCCTTCTTCGCCGCCAAAGAGATTGGTTTCCCATACCGATTTGATGTTTTATTAACAATGTACAAGGGAATTAAAAATTAAAAAAATGGAATCGATTTTTGGCTTTTGGGTCGTTTTTGGGTTGAGTTTGGTTGAAATTGATTTTAGTTCGGTTTAGGATCTGGTTTGATTAGTTATGTTTGGTTTGTGAACAGTACCCGACATCAAACCGATAAAACCGACATTTGTGGGGAAGTAGGTTTGAAACTTTGATTTCGTGGGGAAATAAGATTCGAAGTTTCAAATGGTGGGGAAATATAACTATATGTAAACTTCGTGGGGATGTGTTATTATATGGAAGTTTTCAGGGGGAAATAGAACGTGCACCCTACTTTTTAAGATGAAGGAGAGGTTGAATCTTGGCGATGATGCCCACTTCCACGATCCTGAAGAACAGCACTTGAGCGAGCTTGGCTCCCGATATTGCTGTTCCTGCGGCTTGAACTGCTGTTACATCCGAATATAGCAGCATTCCAAGAATCCCTGCCATGGTAAGCTGATTGTCAAAAACAAAAAAGAGTTTAAATTTTGTCCAACAAAATATTCAGTAGTTGAAAGACAAAAGAGGAAAAACTGTAGATTCTTACCTTCCTTTGAGAAAATACATAAGCACATAACCAAGTGATTCCAAATCATCCCTTCGACTTTGTTCTGTTCAAACACCAGCAAATAATTAAGTATCGAACCAAAAATACAAAAAATATATAATACCACAAAACAACACCCTTACCAACTACAAGGTGAGTGTTGACACTTGCGTACGGAGCCGTCCCAGTGAGATTTTTGTTTTCTCTATCACAAAAATTGATCTTTCCTTTTGAGTTTACGGAAATCAGGATGCAAAAATGCAGACCCTTGAGTAAGGATAAAGGAAACAGAGAAACATGGCATATTCTTACCTGTAAGGAATGTGCTTGTGAGTCTGAAGGTCTCTGTATTTCTTTCCTAATCCGAAATCAATGATATACACCTAAAATATTTCGGGAATCTCAGAAGGTTGATGCATAAACCATGCACCATCACAATTACATATGATGTATAAGCATTTATATGGCTAAGCACAAGTTTTTTCATAAAGATAGATTTAAGCACCTGATTTGCTTTGCGTCCAAGGCCCATTAAAAAATTATCAGGCTTTATATCACGGTGAAGGAAACCTCGAGTATGCATATATTCAACCCTCTTAAGCTGAAACGTAAACAGAGAAAACAATACTCCTCCATTAGGAACAAATTCATAAAATTCAGCGAACAGAAGAACTGAAAACCAATTAGCAAGATAAATATACTCACTAATTGGTCGGCAAGCATGAGAACAGTTTTCAAGGTGAGCTTCCTGTTGCTGTAGTTAAACAAATCTTCAAGACTAGGACCTAGAAGGTCAATAACCATTACGCTGTATTCACCTTCAACTCCAAACCACTTGAGGCTGCAATAGCAAACATCAATTAAGAAATCACCATTATGCCACATAGGAGCTTAATACAGAGAAGCAACATAGAGTTATGCATTTATACATTTTCTAAAAGTCGAACTTTGGCAAATCTCCTCTTGTCAGTAACGAGAAAACCCAAGAATCAACCTCGAAAGCAAGTATTTCTAAAGTAAGCTTCAAAATACAGAGAAACAGTAATCCAATTAAAGCAAAACAATCGGGAAAAAGGCATTCAAAAGTTCATAACCAAAGAGCACACATTCATCTCCAATTCTAATACAAAAAAAAATTGTGAATAATGAAAAGGGAATTACCGAAGTGAGAGTAAGAATCGAAGTAGTAATCGGCCCTGGTGGGTATCATCAGCGGCATCAGTGCTCTCTGCGGCGTCGCACATGGATTCATCTCTGCGGCGTCGCCCCAAACTCAGGTGAAGAAGATTCGGCATCCCCACGAAGGGGAGCGACGGAGGAAGAGGGTTGTGGAGAAGATGGATCTGTCAGGTTTGGTGTTTGGGAAATCGAGAAGAAGAAACAGAGGGAAAAGTAGAAGACGATTAAGGAAGAAATTTTTTTGGAGTAGAAGAAGAAAAACCTCGAGGGCTGAATTCGGAGATTGAGAGAGATAGGGTTTCAGAGATTGAGAGAGATAGGTTTCAGAGATTGAGAGAGTATCGACAATACAAGGGAAGAGAAAGAAGAGAAAGACGAAGAGAAAGAAGAGAAAGAAGAGAAAGGAAATAAACTTTGCTTAGTAAATAACGGACAAATTGCTGGGATACATGTCGATTTGCTTAGCTTTGATTCGATCGTAACCGAGTTGCGGGATTGCTCACTTAGGATGCCTAACTGTACAGAGAATCCAAATTATGGTTTGAGAGATGATGTTGAAGGAGAGAATCCGATTGAAGGAGAGACACCATCTCGGATTGTAGATGAGGTTGAAGGAGAGATTCTGGTTGAAGGAGAGAGACCAGCTTCCGGTGACAACTTAGATTCAACGGTATGTAGATCGATTCTTAGTGGAACTACTAGGTAGAACTTGTGAAAATTAGTTGGTGTTGAGTATTATACTTGCGGAAACTATTTGCTAAAGAACGAACAACACGATTTATCACCGAGTTCCCGGCCTCCAACCGGTACGTCTCGGTGGAATACCCACACTCCCAACCTTCACTATATCTCAAAGGTTACAAAGAACACCACTAATACTTTCTGTGGTTTCTCTCTTGCTACAGGTATTGCAACACCCAAAACGGAAGATAGGAAAAAGACTTCTACTACATCTTAAAACCAAAAGAAAAAAAACTTTTGTCCTTCTGTTTTTTCCTCTTCTTTAGACTTGTATTCCTTCGACAACTCCCATACTGTATTGTCTATTCTTTTCCTCTTTTTTAGAAACGTTCTGCTTTGTGTCTTGTGCCTTGTACTTCCTGCACAACTTCTGTAACATAATCGATGTTTCTGTGCTTGGGCCAATTGTTGTTTTCTGTCACAATTCGATCTGGGCTTTTAAGGCCCAATTGCTTTGTGAGTGTTTGGCCAAACCCATCACAAACTCCACCTTTGGCAAAACTCACCATCGCGCAGACCCTAGCACATCAACCTCTCCTCTTTCCCTTCTCGTGAAACCAGCAACCGCCGACACCAAACCTCCATCGGCAGGGTACTCCGAAGATCACCCATCGTCTCCGGTGAGCCACCTCCCTCCTAGAGCTCTCACTGAAAACTCCGACCGCCGCACCTTTGCGATTCCCGGTACTTCCTGACTTGGACTGCTTCCTCCGAAATCTCTGCAAGTTCAGGCGAGGACTTGCATCTCCGGCGATTCCTCTCTGAAGACTCGAGCCTGCAACTTTCCCGAAGTCTTCTTCTCTTTCGTCTGTTTCGATCTGCCACCACCTCGGGCTCATGCGATGCCGAGAGATTCGCGACTCTCTCTCAACTTCCTTTCCTGATGGTTAAAGACTGCATATGCGATTTCGATCGATGATTGCTCATCCGGAAAGCTCTACCATACTCCCGACGCGCTCCACCACGTTTCCGATGAGCTCCACCTGTGACGGCGAACCGCCATCACCATCAAAACTCAGGTAACATTCTGAATTTCGTTTTCCCCTTTGTGGATTTCTGATTTCAGAAGCCCTAGCCTCCGATTTCACCTGTTTCAGTTTCTGCAATTTCCGGCGAAATCGACGCCAACTCCCTCTGCTAACTGCGACCCCTCGACCAAGAGAAAACCCGGAGCATCTGCTTTCTCGACGACAACCACCGATGGTCTTGGGATGCTGACGGAACCCTAGCAGCTCGACGACTTTCTGATTGAACCCGATGCTTAGTTTATGTCAGCCATCTCAGAGGAGAAGATTCCGACGAAACCTTGCTGTTCGGTCATGTCTACTCCTTCTCCACTCCGGCGATTTCCGTTCACCCGCACATCCTCCGGCGTTATCTTTCGCCTTCGTTACCTCAAATTCCGGTAAGCCCTTTCTCCTCATGTCTTCGATCTAGACCACGAATTTGGACTCAAGTTTGAGTGGGCCAAACCTTCTTCTTGGGCCTGAACAAAATTCCTTCTTGGGCCAGATAATAAAACTGAAGCCCAACTCTTTTTTTCTTTCAGGAGGCGAAGCTTTTAGCCCAATGCCTTACCACTCCTGGAGCCCATCATAAGCCCAGCTTCCAGTCAACAACCTCTAGTTGACTCCAACGTTGACCGATGTTGACTCCGGCAACGTTTTTCACCGGGATCCTGAATCGCTTGCATCCGAACAACCCGATCTTCAGGTAACCTCCTATACCCTGAATAAGAACCTCTTTTTACCAATCGACATAAGAACCTCTTCTGAAACTAACCTGTTTCCATGTTCTTCTTTCCTGCTCGAGCAACTTGTCGATTACAGATTCTCTACCAGCTCCACCTGGAACTAGAATCAACATCCTATGACTTCTGATTCCTCACAGGTAACTTCTTTTACCTCCCAACTAACTCTCGACTTCTTTTTTCAAATTCACCGAAGAACTAACCTGCCTTCCTTTGAATCTGCCAACAGCTCCACCTGGAATCAATGCCTCTTCATTGCAGTTCCAGATGCCTAGAGGTAACTCCCCAAACCTATTAATCATGTCTGATTTTTTTTTTGTTTTCTTATCGACATAAGAACAAACTAACCCTTTCCTTTGTTCTTCCTGCGAGAGTTCTATGTCGACACTAGAGTTACCTGGAGCTGAACCCTTCTCAAGCTGTGGTTGGAAGCTTGATGCAAACCTGACCCTTATGTCCAGGTACTGCTTTAGTTTCAAACACTGCTGGAACCTTGCTTGTGTGAACTTTAGATAGAACTGGATTTTCCTTAGCTCTGCCTCCAAAAATACACGTTCCCAGTATTTCTGAAACTTTTCCCAAGTTTCTGTCTGAACTCTCTTCTTTTCCAACACCCTTCCAATGCTTCTGCAATTCTGTTTTAGAATCACCCTTGCTCTCTTTACACTTAACTTCTTCAAAACTTCCAGATTCTTCTTATGAAGAAGAGTCTCCTCCTTGAGCTGATGACTCCCTAGTCAATTAAAACCAGTTTTACTTAGTTGTCCAAAATTAACATCCAAGAGCACAAACAAGTTATACTAGTATAACAAAACAAAAAACCAGTTTTCGTATTTGTTGTTCTTTTTTTGTTCCAGGATTATCACAAACGAGTTAGGTACTGGTTCCAGGATTATCACCAAATAAGCCCTGAAATACTCCACCACGCTTTCTTCTTCTTCGAGGTTCTCCAACTAATGGGTACCGATTTACTCTATTTCTTCCTTTTGTTTTGGTATAAGGAGGAGGTATGACGCAAGATGCTTTAACTTCTTCGGGAACATTCCATTCAGACATATGAGGCACTGGATAAATTGTCCTATGATATGCCAATGACCACTGCTCCATCAAATAATAGACGGAGCATAACTCATGCAACTCGAGTTGCTTCCCTGACTTTGCGTACGTGGTGGCAGCCGCTATAGCATGTACACACGGGTACCTGTCAATATCAAAATGCTTGCAGCTGCATGTCTTATTTGTCAAATCCACCAAATAATTTCTGCCATCACGTCCAAGCACAGTGTAAACAAGAGTAAACGAGTTCAGCTCGGTCACCGGTAACAACTTTGCATCCTGACATCTCTGGTGCAGTTCCTTGGCAACACGAGGCACCATCATCTCTGTCACCGGAACTTCAGCCAAAAGTTTTCTATATTTGTTAAACCATTCCGCAATTTTCCCAACAATAGCATCAAGCATCGGTAATAACGCGTATTGCCTTGCTTATCTTAAAACATTATTCATAGATTCAACACAATTCGTGGAATCTATGTTGTACCTTCCTCCTAGGAAATAACACCTTGCCCATTTGTTCTCAGTTGTACTTTCCTCTAGATACTCGACTGCTTTAGGGTACCTCTTCCTAAGAGAATCATAGAGCGGTGTGAACTCACCAACTGTATAAACCTGAGCCATCTCTCTGAACTTCGCTGTAACTTCTTCTTTGTTGACACCGTAAACGTGTGATTGAACATTATGGGACAAATGTTGTATGCAATAACCGTGCTTACACTGCGGGTAAACTTCGCCTATCATCCTGATGATGCTCTGATTTCTATTAGAAACAAACACAATTTCAGGATCCTCCGGCACCACTGTTTTCAACTTGTTTATAAACCAACTCCAACTTGCATTATTCTCACTATCAACTACCCCAAAAGCAAGGGGATAATGATAACGGTCTGGATCCTGAGCCATTACAACAATAAGCACTCCACGATGCTTTAAACTAAGATGCGTTCCATCCAGAATGATAACTTCCCTCATAGCTCTAAACCCTTCTATGCACGCCCCCAACACGATAACTAGGTACTTAAACCTTTGTTCTTCATCACATTCCACATATGTTACAGTACCACGATTTTTCTCCTTCAACATGTGTAAATAAGAAAGCAGACTCGTAAAACTTTCATCCGGACTTCCGCGCAAATCATTAATAGCTTTGTGTCTCCCTCTCTAAGCAGTAGTTACAGAAACATTAACACCAAGTTCTCTTTGAACCAAACCTATCAGACTTTTAGGTTTCAGAGTGTTGAATTGGCCTGGATAGAACTGATGCACAACAGATGCAACCAACCCCGGTGTGCCTTTTCTTGAAAACTGGGTGCTTGTACTTGTAGTTATCCGAGAACATGTATGCTTCTTCTTGTAAGTTCTAACCGACCATCGATCTGAATTCTTATACTTAGCAACTCGTAGAGACCATTTACAAGCACCATCACGACATTTTAGCACGTATAATATGGTTGTCGACTTCACTGTAGCAACCTCAAAACAATTCAGATGTACATCACTCTCAACTAAATCTTACACTTCTCGTTTACTCTCAAACTCCTAACCTAAAGTCATGTCAATACCATCATCCCATTCATGATGGACAACCTCATTTGCTTGTGCATTAGGTGTAACTTCAACATCGTCACACCTATCATAGCTATCCACGTAAGCAACTTCTTCATGTTGATCATTTTCACAATCTGCATCATGAGGAGCATTGTCCAATAGGAACTGTTCCGTTGGTTCAGATTCTGTGTTACGAGAAATCATCATACAATCATTAGCTCTAGCATTACTCACAATCTCCTCATTCCATACATCAACTCCACTTCCTCGATCCTCTCTTGAACGTTTCTCAAAATTATGGTTTTGCGAGACTCTTTCCAAGAGTTCCACATGCAAAACACTAGCACAATCATCTTTGTATCTCATTACATATGCTATAACATCTTCGTCATCCAAGATTATACTAGCATTATTCTGATCCGCTCTAAATGGAATGTAAGTTAGCTTCAGCTTCGTCGTATCTTCATCAACATTAATCTTCCTGCATATGATTAGTGCTATGTTATCTGGAAGCGGGATAATTTAATTTTTTGCCCCCGTAGGTTTTTGGTTTGGCTCGATAAAATACTTAGACCCAAAAAAAAATATTCAGGCTTATCGATTTTCTGGGTTGAAGTTGGAATTCGAGTTTCTGGGTTTGGGCTTATCGATTTAGGATTTTCACATGTCGGTTGCTAACCCTTTTCGATTTCTCTTCTCTTTTTGCAGGAAGCTTTGGTTCAGTCGAAGGTATCGGCGTCGAGTTTCAGACTCAGAGCATGGTCAACAACAGCAAGGAGGTCAAAGCACAAATTTTGGATATCAGGGGTCAGGAACGCTTCCACGCCGTCACATCCGCTTGTTACCGTGGCGCCGTCGGAGCACTCGTCATCTACGACATCACTCGTAGCTCCACCTTCGAGAACATCGGTCGCTGGCTCGATGAGCTCAACAGTATGTCTCCATCTCTCGATTCGACTTTCTCTCACACACAACCCTTACACTAAGAGACATATCTCCTCTGTTTTTATACTTAGGAATAAAATTGGTGACCAAGGAAGTCTAACTATAGTTTGACTTGAGTTAAACCTTGGTTCCTTTGTCTCTTAGCTGCATCAATGCACGGATTAGGAGGAGTTGCTGCAGACCTTGACCCTCCTACATCCGACAGCATGCTTGTGTCGCTGATTCTTCTTGCGAAGATAGTACTTGATTAGGTGAGAAGTCCTTTTCTTTGAATGTTTTTGTCTCGTAATGAGACACTTCTCCTCGGATCATAAACCCCATTCTGTTTCTTTTCTCTTTGTTCAAACAGATGAAACTCTCTGTCTCAGAATAAGGCTTCAATCACAAGCTTATTCTTCCACACATTTCACTTGTTGAACATCTTGGTTTGAATACTACACCGACTTGATTCTTCTCTTATTGTTCTTGGATTTTCCCTTCTCCGGATTCTTTTCTTTCACTTATTGACTTGAATTTCTGAGCTGCTCCAAAGCCTTTTGAAGCTTGCTCACTAGAACAATCTTTGTAAAGATGTCTACATAATTCCATAGTGTTGATACCTTAGAGACTTTGATTTCTCCTTCTGCAATCTTGTCCCTGATGAAATGCAGACTCACATCAATGTGCTTTGTTCTCTCGTGATGAACATAATTCTTAGAGAGAGATAACACTATGTGAATCACACATAATCTCTACATGTTCTTGTTCAAAACCCAATTTTGCAGCAAGATCTTTTAGCCATACTCATTCTTTTACTGCTTCAGTTAATGCCATATACTCAGCTTCAGTAGTAGATAGAGCTACTACTTTCTGTAATCCTGATTTCCAGCTTAGTGAAGACAAAACCAGTTACTAATCTTCTTTGGTCAAGATCAACTGCATAATCTAAATCACAAAACCCTTTGATCTCTAGACTGCCTTGTTTCTTGTAATTGAGCTTCAGGTCTTGTGTTCCACTAATATATCGCATAACCCACTTTACTGCCAACCAATGTTCCTTTGATGGCTTGCTAATGAACTGGCTGATGACACATAGAGGATAGGCCAAGTCTGGCCTAGTTCCAATCATGGAATATATGATACTCCCTACAGCATTTGGATACAATATATAATTAATGGGGAGAAAGGCTAATTCCTGCCTGAATCTAGGCCAATGGTACCGATTAGTGCCCGAACAATTTATATGTGCTAAAACATACCCAAACTCCTAAAAATTTGAATATCCATACACAAACTTTCTTTTTTTGGCCGAATCATGCATTGACCCGGATTCCGTCAGTCAACCCCGTTAAACCGCCAAGGAATCGAACCTTGGGCGATCGATTCTGGAGTGAAAAAAGATACTAGTATGTCAGATTCATTTATTGGGATCTATCATACAAAAAAATCTTAAGTTGAGAAGCTAAGATTAACAAAAAAAAACAAATACAAATCACACCATACGATGTCGTTGAGAAGCAAAGATTAAAAAAAAAACTGGAGATCCCCATTAAACTCTTCTTCGTCGCAAGTCGTGGTCAGACATTGAAGAACACAGTAGGCTAGGGTTAAGGGGAGCGACATAAAGAAAAGAGAATGGCTAGTTCGTCGAATCAAAAGGCTTCCTCAGCGAATTCGGGAATGTTTTTTGTTGTGAATTTTCTCAAAAGTAGAAGGAAAATTTTGAGGAAAAAGGGGGAGATTAGATCGGAAAACGCGGAAATCAAACCTGCAAGGAGAAGTTGAGATTGGGAAATTACCCTCGCCGAGCGTCCTCCCAAGCTTGTATTTCCCCAGACGCATTCCCTTCCTCGCCTCCTCCACCTTCTTCTTCTCCTCTTCCTTTCTCACCATCCCAATCACAAATCCCGATCTCACCAATTTAGAAATTTCCGAAAATCAGAGAACCAATTCGATCGAATGAAGGAAGAAGATTGTGGATATGGCTTTAGCTGTGTAGGTATGTGCGAGGGAGGGATATCTATATATATATATATATATATATATAGGTGTAAGTATATTTGAAGAGACGAAGATTGGGAAGAAGAAGAGATGAAGTGCCAGTTTATCCAAAAATCATCGACAAGTCTCGTATTTTATTTTTTTTTTAATCTCAACATAACTTAAGATTTTTTTGTGTGATAGATCCCAATAAATGAATCTGGCATACTGGTATCTTTGTTCACTCTTGTATCAATCGCCCAAGGTTCGATTCCTTGGGTCTACAAATTTTTTTTTTTTCAAACAACGTCGTTTAACATTATCGTTCCAACATAGATTCCACCGTGGCAGCTGACTCATCTCCGTTAACAATTTAACGGGGTTGACTGACGGAATCCGGGTCAATGCATGATTCGGCCAAAAAAAAAGAAAGTCTGTGTATGGATATTCAAATTTTTAGAAGTTTGGATATGTTTTAGCATAAATAAATTGTTCGAGCACTAATCTATGTTCAGGCAAGAATTAGCCTTTCTCCCATAATTCATGTATTTAGCTTGAGCAACCAGTTCTTCTTCAAATGCAAGTTGAAGTCTGAAATGAGTTCCCAATTGTGTTTGAACTCTGAAATGAGTTCCCAATTGTGTTTGAACTCTCTTTGACTGATCCATTCTATACATATGCAAAACCTTCTTCAGATAGTCTTCTTGTGACACTTCAAGTGTCCCATTCTTTATGTCTCTTCTAATTTCCATACCCACAATCTTTCTTGCTTCTCCCAAGTCTTTCATTTCAAACTCAGAACTCAATAAATCCTTAAGCTCTTGAATTTTTCCCTTATCCTTTGCTGCAATCAACATATCATCCACGTACAAGAGCAAATAGATGTAGGAGTTGTCTTCAAGCTTCGGATAATAGATACAAGTATCAAAGTTGCTTCTCTGATTACCTGAGTCCTTCATGTTGTTGTTAAATCTCTGATTCCATTGTCTTGGCGCTTGTTTCAGCCCATACAGAGATTTTCTCACAAACAGACTTCTTCTTAACTTCATGTCTTCTCTTGGTAGCCTTATGGTTGTTCCATTAGTATGTATTCATCAAGATTCCCATATAAGAACGTTATCTTGACATCTAGTTGCTCCAATTCCAGATCAAGATTAACCACATATGATAGAATGAGCCTTATGGTGAAAAGATCTCTTGATAATCTATTCCCTCCTTCTGCAAGTACCATTTAGCAACCAATCTAGCTTTAAATCTTGGTTGTTTAGTCCATGGTATGCCTAATTTTCTTTTGTATACCCACTTGCAGCCGATCACTTTGATGTTTTCTAGTTTTTTTATCAATGTGAATGTCTGATTCTTATGCTGTGAGTGCATTTCATCATTCATAGCTTCTTTCCACAATTTCCAGTCTTTGTCTCTCATGGCTTTATCATAGCTGCATGGTTCCGGATAACCTCCATCCTCTGTCACCATCAGTGCAAAGCTAGTCAAGCAATCTTCAACAAATTCTACTATATTTGAATCATTGAACTTTGCAGGTCGTTTGGTGACTCTCCTTTCTTTGTCTTTAGCCAATTGATAGTTTTCAAGATCATTGTTGGCCTGAGATTCTTTATTTTCTGAGTTCTCACCATGCTCTTTGTCATTTGTCTCTAAGTGTTGTTCTTCTTCCTGATCTTTCTATGAATTCATGTCAACTCCACCTAGATCCCTGAAATCACCATGATTAACTTCATAAATCAAAGGTAATTCAGTTCTTTGTACCTATGTTATTGTCTTTGGCTGTTGATTTAGATGTTTGTACATCTTGTCTTCTTGGAAAGTTGCATCTCTTGTAATAACACACTTTCTTTCTTCAACAAGCTAGAACTTGTATCCTTTTACCCCAGATTTGTAACTAATGAAAATCCCTTTCTTTTCCCTTGACCTTAGCTTCCCTTGATCACTATGATTGTAAGTTACTCTTAGTTCTTCATATATTGGCTTCACTCTTGTCCAAGTCTCTTATGGTATTTCAAAATCAACTTCAGCTGATGGTGATATGTTGATTTGAAATAATGTTGTTGCTGCAGCTTCTGCCCAGAAGCTCTTAGGTAGTCAGGGCTCACTTAGAACACTTCTTACCTTGTCTAGAATGGTTTGTTTCATTCTTTCAGCGATCCCATTTTGCTGAGGAGTGTAAGCACAAGTCTTGTGTTCTACGATCCCTTCATCTCTGCAAAACTCATCAAACTCTCGGTTGTAGAACTTAAGTCCATTATTTGTTCTAAGTGTCTTTACCTTCTTTCCGAGCTGATTCTATGTCATCTTCTTCCACTCAAAAAAACTCCCATAAGCTTCATCCTTCTTACTGAGAAAGTATACCCAAGTTTTTCTCGAGTAGTCATCTATGAAAGAGATGAATTACTGACATTTTTCGAGTGATAGTGTGACATTTGGAGATCCCCATAGGTCATAGTGGATGTAGTCAAGTTTTCCTTTGGTAACATGCTCCCTTGTTCCAAAACTGACTCTATGTGCCCATGTTTGTAACTTTTTCTCTGTCAAGATACCATTTTTCAGAGTAAAACTTTCATCCGCTTTTGATTCATGTGTCCGAGTCTCCTATGCCACAGTCTGGTTTCATCTTTAGGACCAACAGAGACACTTGCTTCTCCTGTTAGTCCCTTTGAGAATGTCGAGTGTATCTATCTTTTTCCATTGATAAGGGCCATGCATCCTTTGTTAACTTTCATAACTCCATCTTTAGACTGAAACCATCATCCATGATCTTCTAATGTACCAAGTGCGATAAGGTTTTTGGACATTTCAGGTACATATCTCACGTTTGTTAGAACAACAATTGAGTTGTCTTCATTCTTGATTATTATGCTTCTGATTCCTTTGACTGAAAAGTAAGTGTCATTAGCCATTCTAACTTTCCCTGAGTTTTACTCATTTAGCTCGACAAACCAATCTTTTCTTGGTGTCATGTGAAATGAACATCATGTATCCATGATCCACTTCTCTTACAGTTTATCCCCAAGTGACAATAAAAATTCTGAAACCATTAAAGTCGCTCCATCTTGAACTTGTCTTGTAACATCTCTTTGCTGCTTGTTTCTTTCTTTCCATACCAAACACTGCTTCTTGTAATGGCTATCTTTTCCGCAGATCCAACAATTCTTCTTTCTTTTTGACTTAGATTGTGGTTTCTGCTTCCTTTTGTCACTAGTCTTTTCTCTTCTTCTTTTTTCCAGATCTTCCCCTGTATTGAACGAACATACCCTCTGAGCTGTTCTTAGACAGCTTTCCACTTGCTATTAACTCAAGATCCTGACAGCTCCTATTATCTCATCTAAAGACAGTGTTGTCTTTCCATACTTTAGAGTATCTTTGAGTTGATCAAAGGCCTTTGGTAAAGCCATACGAAATATAATAGCTTGATCCTCATCTGAGACTGGCACTATGACATGTTCTAGATCCGTTATCAACCTCAGAAAATCATTTATATTCTCCTCAATTGTCATATATCATTCATATTGTAACCGTAAAGCCTTTGCTTGAGATATATGCGATTTGGTAAAGACTTAGCCATGTAAAGTTGATCTAGTACCTTTAACATGGATACAAATGTCTTCTCGTTGATGATTTTTCTGAGAACATTATCTCCAACACTTAGGATGATAGTGGATCTCACTTTCTTCTTCTTTTATGTCAATGACTTACTTGCAGTAGCTTCTTCTTTAATGTTAAATTAATTCAAGAAAAAAATCATTTGCTACATCAAGTGCCTCTTTCTTTTGAGTTTTCAAAATGAAACTGAACATAAACTATACAACTTTAGCTCCTAGATGCGAACCAAGCTTAGAGACCCGTCTCGGATCGCTTGTCTCCCATGGCGAGATAGTAGCTGATTTCACACTTGTTTGTCACTGAAATTGACAATGCGAGCTGCGGGGCTCGGATCTTCTCCATGTCTCCTCGCGTTTCTTTCCCTCGATACGTTGTGGACCACTGTTTGGAATACATATCGGGCTAGAAAACTTTGAACAAGGTCAAGATTTCTCGGAAGAGATTTTTTGTAAGCGATGTCCACATTTCAGAGGAATAGCTGCATGAAAAGAACAAGTGGTCTCTTGTCTCCATGTGGTTGCGACACAAGACACATGTAGACGTTGAGCCCACGTTCCAATTGGCCATATGATCCCTCGCCGATAAGCGATTATGCATCGTGAGCCAAGTGAAAAAGGAGTATTTTGGTGTCGCATGTGTGAACAATACTCCCTTATGCCAAACTACTTTGTTTGATGTGGTCCGAGTGTGATTCCAAGTGTCCTTGTCAAGAAGGATGGTTTGAATACATCTCCTTTACCTCTCCATAAGACCACGTTTTCTCCACCGTTGTTGCAGCCTTGCCGTTGTAAGGCTAAAACATCCTCTATAACGCATTTCAAAGTAAAAAATAAGCTTCTTTATCTTTTATTTTTCTAAATCGATCGAGAAACTCTTGGAACCGAATATTATCATTCTCTGCTATTTGGACTTCTGCAGGTGGAGCTTCTCTTCCAACTTCAATTGGTGCATCGAGATCACGCTCATCCTCGATTATCATATTATGTAAAATTATACATGTTGTCATTATGTCATCTAACACATTTTTTATGACATACTTGGGAAGAATTTAATTATGTTATTTGGTTAGGATATCTCGGTTTGAAGAATTTATAAACCAACTAGAATCAAATTTGGTTCGCTTCCACAAAATTATATTTTAATTGTGTTGGGATCCAAGTATGTCATAAAAAATGATTACTCAAGAATAACATATCAAAGTACCGAATAATCGAATATTGTCAAATATTTATAATTGTTTTATTGTCATTACAATATTTACCATTACAATATTTATGACACAGGTAAACAAATGCCAGAAGTGCTTTGGGCTATTCCGCTTCAGGTATGTCCCGTATTTCAACTTCCTCTTTTGTGGAGAGATCGTCACTAATTTTCTCACTCGTGGAGAGATTGCTTTTTTTTTTTTGTCAAACTGTAAATATCATATTAATGAAATTTGAGTTTTACAAAAGAGATTAAAACCCATACATTTGCTATCAAGGCAAAAAAGAAAATAAAAAACTTGATAGCAAAATTTTTGAAAGAAGCAGTTCCTACGATCATTAGAGCCACTTAATCATTAAGTCTCCATAATTTCTTCGATTCTTGTTGCCATAATAGTGTTTTTGACCTGCCTATCAATATTTTTGAAGATCTGAGATGGATGAATAACCTGGTTGTTGAATAACCTATTGTTTCGTTGTATTCAGATGTTGTAGACACAAGTATGAGCCACAATTTTCCGAAGCAGAGAGAGAGATCGATCAGACCTTTGTTTTACCCAATCCAGAAGATCTGGCCATGATTGGAAATTAAGAGGTAGTTGTCCTAGTCTTCGTCTGGAACTGCTCCATATTTCAGCACTAAAAACACAACTTAGCAACAAATGATCCCTTGTTTCCTCGAAACCAGAGCAGAGACAACAATTTGTGGGGATGTTTAATCCCAAGATGCTAAATGAACCTTTGTAGGTAACCTGTTCAAGAGGTCTGATCGCGTTCCAAGTCTGATTCGAAGAGAAACCATTGCACAGTGTACCGTCGACATTCCAGGAGGAGCAATCCAATCTTGAGCTTAAGGTGGGCAGGTGCACCGTGGTTAGGTGAGCGTGAAGAGCTAGACTAGCCTCAGATCGGGGCGATGCCAGCTTCCATCCTTGGCTGTCGCACGCAGTAGCGACAACTGAATCTAGAGGGATGCGCATGTTCCTTGGTCCCTCGTCCCCCAGCAATTTAATTAATGGTCCCAACGGCGTCCAATTATCGAACCAAAACTTAGCTAGAAGTCCATTCCCAACTGAGCATTTGATAAACCTCTCAGCCAAGGATCTAAGCTGAAGCAGGGACTTCCAGTTCCATGAATCAGACTCTTGTTTTTCCAAAGCCCAGAAGCTCTTATTTCGCAGGTGGTGGTAACGATACCAAGCAACCCATAAAGAGCCACTGGTGGAGAAGAGTAGCCATATTAGGCGGAGACAGAGGGTTATGTTCCAAATTGAGAATTTTTTCAGGCCAAGACCCCCTTCCTTCTTCGGTAAGCACACTGATTTCCAGGCCACTTTGGCCATGAAGGTCCCTCTATAGCACCAGACCACAGGAAACGAGAGCACATGGATTCTATTGTCTTAATGCAACCACGGGGCAGCAAGAAAGTGGTTATCCAGAAGTTGACTGTCCCAGCAATAACGGAGGAGATCAGGTGAAGTCGCCCAGCGAAAGAAAGAAGCCTAACTTGCCAGGATCTGAAACGATTTGCAATTTTCTCCACTAGAGGCTCATATTCAGAGATCTTTAACTTACGGTACATTAATGGCAACCCCAAATAGCGAATTAGAAAGGAGCCAAGAGGGAAGCCGTATCTCGTCATGGATTCAGTCTGGTTTAAACCAGCAGTAAAAATCTGAGTCTTTTCCTGATTCATTTCCAGCCCTGACCAGCTTGCAAAAGCATCCAATGTTTCACTTATTCCGTGGAGAGAAGAGCTACTTCCATCGAAGAAAATCATAACGTCGTCCGCAAACATCAGATGCGAGATGCGAAGTTCTGACAGATTTGGGTGGAAGCATATATCACCTGATTCAAAGTGAGGAAGCAAAAGACGGGAGAACACTTCCATGGTCAACACAAATAGGTAAGGAGATAGAGGATCTTCCTGTCTTAACTCCCGAGAGATTGCTTTCATCACCTTCCTCCGTTATGAAGAAAACCATTTCACCAAACTTCTCCTTTACGGAGAATGTTTTAAAATGTTCAGCCTTGAAGGCATCATGAGCTAAAATATTTTTTCGATCGCCTTTATTGGTAGAAGAACTATCGCCATCCTCGGAACCCATGTAGGTCTGAGAGCTTCCGGTTATAATATATGATTGTAACTGTTTATCTTATCTTTATCTTGTTTTGTATTTCATTTTATGTATCAATTTCAAACTTTCGAGAAACATACTTTTTTGGCAAAAGAGTTCCGGGCTTCCTCTTGTTGTAATCGATTGCTAAGATTAATATAAGTAAGATGTTGCACAGAGGTAAACAAAACTTCTAAATACATATTATTTTATTGTCTCTACCTCATCACGGGAAATAACCGAGTTATACTACGTTTTTTTAGTTGTAACCATATTTTTACTATCTTTTTTTTTTTTTTGGATTACCAGTAGGTTCTGGGCCTAAACCCGTAATCCTCAGGCCCGGAACCGCAACATGTAATATTAGTTCCGTCCCAAACGTCACTCGATCCTGTGACCTAAGGTACTTTTTCAGTCGAGCTAATGACACTTGGTTATATTTTTACTATCAACCTTTGTTAGATTTGTTTTGTTTGATTATATGTTGTTTGTTTTCTAAAGTCTGACGATGCCTTTGTTGGAAATTCAAGACAAGAACGTCAACAATCTATAATATCTAAATAGTATTTATCAACTACATGCACTTTAACACAAACAAAAAGAAGTAGATCAATTGCATAAAGTTAATGAAAGTATCCATCACACAGAGAGAATCAGAAAGCCTGACTCATTAATAATTGTAACTCTACTATTGCACTAAACTAAATTAATGAGACAAAGCAAAGAGGCTAAAGGATTTAGTCAAAAAGGCGTAGAACGGGGAAGACGGTGAACTTCATGTTGTGGTTGCTGCAATAATCACCAATGCTCGCCCGAAGCAAAGAAGTAAGGCTGTATTTTCTTTAGTGTAAACTTGAAGCTTTCTTCGGATCCTTTATTCGTCGAACCAATCTTCTTTCCAATCTTGATCTCGCAGTTCATGTAACTCCATGGGTCTTGGAACAAATACACATTGTTCCTGCGCTTGGCAGATTTGTCATACTTGAAAACTGCACCATATCAAAAACATAAATAAATTATAATTCATTAAAGACCAACTAAAATTATTAACATATGGTATAGTTTCTATAACCAAATAAGTTTACTTACCAAGAACATCATCAATATAGAAAGGAGCATTCTTGGAAGCCCACTCTTTGTAATCCAACCCTTATGTCCATGTGTCGGATCCTCCCACTAAGATGTTTCTTGGCGCTTCGCTGTCCGCGACCGAGCCCGAACTAGAACCGGAACTGCTTGAATCGTTATGGTCCGAACCGCAACTCCAACTCCAGCCTGACCTAGGATTCCAGTTCCAACTTCAACTTGAACCATCAGGGTTAGAACCCGAACCTGAGCCTGAGCTGCTTGACCCGTCGGATCCCCAGCCCCAGCCCCAACCAGAGCCATCAAAGTTTGAACCTGAAACTGAGCCCGAATTGTCTGAGCCATCAGAGTTTGAACCTGAACCTGAGCCCGAATTGTCTGAACCTGAAACTAAAATTATTAGCATATGGTATAGTTTCTATAACCAAATAAGTTTACTTACCAAGAACATCATCAATATAGAAAGGAGCATTCTTGGAAGCCCACTCTTTGTAATCCAACCCTTTTGTCCATCCGTCAGATCCTCCCACAACAATCTTTCTTGGCACTTCACTTTCCAAGACCGAACTGCTTGGTGCTTCACTTTCCGAGACCGAGCCCGAACTGCTTGGTGCTTCACTTTCCGAGACCGAGCCCGAACTGCTTGGTGCTTCACTGCCTGAAACCGAGCCCGAACTTCTTGGGGCTTCACTGCCCAAAACTGAGCCCGAACTGCTTAAATCTATGGTCCTAACCCCAACTCCAACTCCAGCCTAACCTAGGATTCCAGTTCCAACTCCACCTTGAACCATCATGGTTAAGACCCGAACCTGAGCCCGAGCTGCTTGACCCATCGGATCCCCAGCCCCAGCCCATCCAGAGCCATCAGAGTTTGAACCTGAACCTGAGCCCAAATTGTCTGAGCCATCGGATCTCCAACCCCAGCCCCAACCAGGGCTCGAACCCCAACTCCAACTTGAACCGTCAGAGTCTGAGCCAGGACCTGAGCTAGAGCTGCTTGACCCGTCGGATCCCCAGCCCCAACCTGACCACTTGCTCCAACTCCAGCTCCACGCCTGATGAGGAGAGACATGCAAACGCCAAGACGAGTAGGAGCAGCTTCTTTTGTGAACAAGAGAGAGCCATCGTTTTTCTTCTTCTTACGAAGTTACGTGCTTCGTTTAATAAAAGATGAGAGCGATTTGTTGTAACTTTGCGTTGTTAATGATGGTTTCTCTGAGGGTTATTATTATGAGACTCCGTATCATGATGCTTTTAACAGGAGACCTAAGATTAGTTTAAGCACAATATTTTTTGTTCGAAAATGTTTTAAGTAAAATAGTTTTTAAAACATATAACATATACATAGCAAAATGTTTTTGGCTCTGATACCATATGTTTCTTCTTTAAGTATAGTAAACATTTGTACAGTTAAAATTATGTATTCAAACAAAAATGTAATATAGAAGGTTGAATGATTAAAACTTTATTTAAACTTGGTTCAATACAAGATTGAAAATACAAAGCTTGAAAATACAACGATGAAAACCATAGAGTACGAAAGAGTAAAGGAAATTTATAAGTTATCGCTAACTGAAATTCACTCTGCCTTTACAAACGTTTTCTTCCTTATTTATATAACAGAGTTGATAAGAACCGTGATAAAGTAAAGGATAATGTGTCTTGATATTGTGATTGTAGATGCTAAGCAACCTTGATGTTTTTGTCTCTTAATATTTTTAATCTTTTTTAACGAAGGCAAACAATTAACCATAGGTTATAGAATCACATAGTAATAGTTTTCCTCCAACAAATAATTTTAATTTATTTATTCCCCATCTGTAAAGTAAGATGATAATCATACAATAAACATTTCTTTCCGGAATGGTTGATTTGGAATAAATTAGTTATAAATATATATATATATATATATATATATACATTTTAAAAGATATTTTCATGTCAACAACATATAACCATTTAGATATAAATTATTGCAATGAACTAATTCCCCATTATTATTCCTAATTCCTTTTTCTCATGTATAAGTTGTTTACTTATATGCGCAAGATATAGTAAACCGATTAGTTATGCTATTATAATAGGTTCAAAAGTAAAAAGACTAAGTTATTCTTATAGAAAAAATACAAATTGTAAAGAGATAAGCTATGTTTATTTAAGGAAGTTAATAAGTCAACTCCAAAGTTTCCAAATCATGAACACATTATTTAAAATTCTCTGAATAAATAATAGTTGGTGAATAAAAAAAATTATTTTGATAAATAGTCTAAATCCCCGCAAAAATAAAAAGTTGGATGACCCTAACAATTCTATTCTTTTATATTAATTCCAAGGATTTGCTACAAAGCTTTATCAACCTCAACTAGGGATGATATCCAATTTGGCACACTAGAGTACAATTTGTGATCAAAATTAAGAAAAGAAAGAGATTCTCTTGCAATTCTATCTGCCACTCTATTACTCTCTCGGGGAGAATACACAATCTTCACCATTTGGAAGCTGTGAAAGAGATGATGCATGTCTTGAATGATTGGTAATAAACACGACCAGATTTCCTTCCCATGTAGACAAGGTCCACCACAGTCATAGAATCAGTCTCGAAGATCACCTGTTTGTAGTTCAATCTTGCTACAGAAATCACTGCCCATCTCATTGCCTCCATCGCAGACAATCTTGTCGTCTTGAGAGGCCAGCACCACTCCCCCCAAGCTTCTCCATTCATTGTTCATACATAGTGATATTCCATAAACGAACAAGAGAGAGAGAGAGAGAGAGAGAGAGAGAGAGAGAGAGAGAGAGAGAGAGAGAGAGAGAGAGAGTTTACCAGTTAGGGTCGTGGGAATCAGTGAGCTTAGGATTAGGAGGTGGATGGAGGAAGATTTTGTCATCGATGGTGATCTTAGGAGATGCAACTTTGGCTTTCTCCGTGTACTTCTTTTTAGCATCCTCGATGACCGATTCAACAACCATCTTGTCCATCTCTCTGCATCTCAGTACCACTGATGGCTCTTTCAGGCGCAGCAAACTCTAGGTATACACACACAATACTGAATGGAAAAGAAGTGTCCATATTGAGGAGAAAAGGATGATAGATAGATAAAAAGAAACCTTAAGGTTGAGACCCTTGAGAAGCTTCTTGTAAGTGTTCTTGTTGTTGGAGACACGGAGAAGGTCCTTAGCCGCAGAGTCTTTCATGGAGGTGACAACATCGTCCTATGCTTGAAGGTACTTGATCCTACTTCCATTCAGCTGCGTGGAGTAGTCGCTGCAAAGAAAACATGGAATGGACTTAATCGCAAAGCCTAACAAGAGAAAGAATGTGACAAACTTGAGCTTGCGGTCATACTCTTGACATAGATTTTGCTTGGAAGTCTCGAGAAGCTGAAGTCTCTCGATGTTGAATTCCTCCTCGGCGGAGATGGAGATCTCGTTAGCTTTCTCTTCCGCCTCTTGCCAGATGAACCGGACCATCTGTTGTATGTGCTCTGATACATCCTCGTCGTTTATATCTCTATATCTCTCTGTCTGTTGCACATAACAACAATCATCAATCTCATTCTTAGTCTCTTTTATAACTCTTCTGAGAGGAGCTAGTCCCCGCTTTTTTGTGCCAAATCTTAGTTTTATGAATAGACCATTGACTATTTCTTCATACCAAAACACAGCCGTTTAGTTTTAGTTTTAGTTTTAGTTTTATGTAACCACCTTTTCTCTACATATATCGATCAGCTGTAATAGTCCATAATATCTGTCGCACAGTTATTTTAATTTTTGACAAAAAAATTGGATCCTAACCCTTCTCTCTAAACAAAAGAAGTTGCCGCCACTGTGTTTTCTTTTTCTCTGGCCGACGGAGGGAGGCTCCCTAAGCTCCGATGTCGGTTGGGTTTTATATCTAGGTTTGTTTGCTGTTTCAACCCTCCCTTTCGTTGGAGCTTCGTTGGCTTTAATCGGATCGACCCGCCATCCACCAGGTTTGTGTTTGGTGTATCCGTTGGCCGGCTCCGTTGTAGTCTCCTCCACTCGATCCCACAATAAGATCCGGTCGAGATCTAGTTTAGCTCTGATGTGTCGTCTGTGGTGGGTTGAATTTGTGCGATTTGTTTTTTGTTTGGGTTTTTATCTTTGTCTCTCGGGGTTTCATGTCCCGCCGGTTCGGTCTCGAGGGGTTTCATATC
The DNA here is from genome assembly GCA_002933915.1 of Eutrema heterophyllum. Taxonomy (NCBI): domain Eukaryota; kingdom Viridiplantae; phylum Streptophyta; class Magnoliopsida; order Brassicales; family Brassicaceae; genus Eutrema; species Eutrema heterophyllum. The sequence continues at coordinate 162,068 of PKMM01029352.1, forward strand.
CCGCCGGCTCTGTCTCCGGGGGTTTCATTTCTCGCCGGCTATTGTAATGTTTTATGTTAAAATCGTTGTTGGTTTGTGGCATTGGACAAGGTTCGTAGACTTAGCATCTGCCTTGAGAGAGTACATCGTGATGCACGGAGGCGGCTTTAAGTTCCATGATTGGTACATGGATGAGACGGTCCTTGCAATCAATGGTTATTTGGGTTGAATTTTAGCATCGTTTAGACCTTATTGTTAGGCTTTGATGCTAATTATCCCTGTAATTCTCTGTAATTCTCAAAATGTTTGAAATTTACATCAATAAAACATCCAAAAAAAATAGTGTACCTTAATTCACTTTGCTTTTCGCTTGTTAATACGATTTCTTAGTTGTCTTCTTTACAACGTTTCATTATTAACATATAGTTATTGTGTTTGTTTCTTTGGCATCTCAAAAACCCAAACAAATAATTCAGAAAAATCGTATAAAATATCTTCAAAGTGATATTTATTGACACTTTAAACCTTCAAAGAATTTCGCGCACGCTATAAACCTTCAAACTATATATAATTAACACAAAAACATTCAAATTAGATTTTAAGTACACTCCGTTAAATGTTTTAACGGAACGGATCATTTCCGTTACGTGCCTTTTTTTAATAAGCAAAAATTATTTTTAATTATTATTTTAATATTTATTATAATTAATAAATACAAAAGCTATTAAAAAAATGAAAATATTTTTCGATCTTGCCCTTTGAAAAATCTAGGGAAGATTCGAAACGGTTCATAACGAAGATGTGTTTCTGCATCTTCTGGATTCGTCGTTTGGAGATATAGTGTTGTAGATCTCCGGTTTTAAGGCGGAATCGGACGATCGGGAAATGAAATTGTTACAGTTTGGATAATGTTCCGTAGCTTGATATTCCGATGACTTCTCCGGGAGCTTCGAGGATGTCGCAGATCGTGAGATCTTCTCCGCCGACGAAGATGACGAGCTCCTCCTCTGTTTCGGATCCGATGTCGGAGAATTCTTGCTTCTTGTAAGGAGATTCGACATCGTATTGGGATTCACTGGTCTCTGTTGTTGTTCTTCTGTAAAGGATGAAGATCACGATTATGGCGATTCCGAGCAATAATGTTGTTGGTAGAGATACTGCAAGTATCAGTTTTAGCAAATGGGTTTTTCTCATCTCATGGAAAAGTTTCTGTTTTCCGGATTTCAGTTTACATTATCCAAACAGAATGGCCTTCGATTTGCAGCCAGAGAAACAGATCTGACTCGGAATCATATATGGATCTGACGATTGATCCCAGATCTGACGTTTCCCCAACCAGCCTTCTACGAGAGCCCGAGTCGTTGAGTTGGAAGGAGGAAGAAGAAGATTTTTTTTTTTTCATTTCTTTTTCTTTTGTTTTTAATATTTATTAATTATAAAAAATAACTAAAAACCAAATTTTTATTAAAAAATATATCTTAAAGGCACGTCATCTTTTTTTAACTGAAAATGAACAATTCTGTTAAAACATTTGAAGGGATATACTTAAAATCTAATTTGATGGTTTTTTGTGTTAATATTTCCAGTTTGAAGGTTTATAATACGATTGAAATTCTCTGAAAGTTTAAAATGTCAATAGATGTCACTTTGAATGTTTTTTTATGCGATTTTAGAATCATAAAAACGATAAAAGCAAGAAATAAAATACTTTATCATATTAATATCATCAAAGTATCGCATAATTGAATGTTGTTAAATGTTTAGAATAATCTTATTTACATTACAATATTTACGACACATAGGTAAACAAATGGCGGAAGTGCTTTGGGCAATCGCGCTTTGGGTATGTCACTTATTTCAACTTCCTCTTTCGTGGAGAGATCGTCACTAACTTTTTCATTCGTGGAGAGATCTCTTTCATCACCTTCCTCCGTTACGAGAGAACCACTTCACCAAACTTCTCTTTTACAGAAACGTTTTAAAACGTTCAACCTTGAAGGCATCAAGAGCTAAAAGATTTATTCGATCGCCTTTACTGGTAGGAGAACTATCGCCATCCTCGGAACTCATGCAGGTCCGAGAACTTCCGGTTATGATATATGATTGTAATTGTTTATCTTATATTTATCTTGCTTTGTATTTCATTTATGTATCAATTTCAAACTTTTGAGAAACATACTTTTTGGCAAAAAAGTTCTGGACTTCCTCATGTTGTAATCGCTCGCTAAGATTAATATAAGTAAGATGTTCATGGTGGCAAACACCATCAATACTCGTGTTTCAGACCTTAATGTGTATATGCGGATCTTAAAACAAAACAAAAAAGAACATGATGAGAAACAAGTCTGGGGGAAAGAAAACAATACCAAAAGTGTGAAAATCAGCTGGTTCTTTTGTCATGATATTGTATGGGAACGAATCTAGAAAGTTCTTGGTATTGGGTACAGCGATGAAACTGGCGATGAGGGCTTTATTGGATAATGCTGAGAAATAATATGTGTAGTCTGGGAAGCTGCGAATGTCTACAGAGAAGTACATGGTGGTTAGATTTGGAACTAGTTACGTGATATGTGGAGCACTAAGGAAAATGGTCATTGCAATGTTTCAAGAATAGGTGAGTCACCGTGTTTTTCAAACCTTTTTCTCTTGTTTAGCTTTCTGTTTGCTTGAGGGCAAGCAAAGGCTAAGTTTGGGGGAGTTGATATATCATGGTTTTTACCCGTTTTTAACCGTGATATAAGTCTTATTTATAGAGTCTTTCTAGTATTTTGGAGTCTTTTCGAGTCTTTACAGGTTTAGGTACGTTTGGAGTTGAATTGGAGAAATTGGAGCATTTTGGAGCCAATCAAGGATCATGTAGCTGAAGGATCGAGTTAAAGTCCTGGTGTCGACTGACACCAGCCTGAAGAGTCGACACAGAAGCTTGGTATCGATCGATACCACTTATGGTGTCGGTCGATACCCATCGCATGAAGAGAAATATCGCGACTTTTTACAAGTTTGATGAAATTGCACCTTAGCCCAGAAGACTTCAATAATTACAAGAAGCCCCATAACGTGTTTTAGGATTATAATTAGGTTTTTCAGCCACTTTTGTGGGACAAAATTATTTTACTTTGGTTTTCTGTGAGAGAGTTTTCTGAGGGATACAAGTCTGAAACTCTGTTCGTCCGAGAGAAGATTTCGAACCCTTGTTTACTCTCATCTTATATATATATTTCAGAGATTTATTCAGTTATGTTTATTGTTTCAATCTCCATGTCTGAGTAGATCTCATGTTAGGTTTAGGGTTCTCATAAGGGATTTCATTGAATACTAGGTTAATTAGTTGGTTAGGATTCATAATCTGAATTAGTTCTTCACCTTAGGTTGTTCTTAAAGCTAATTCTAGATTGATCACCTGGAACTTAGATCTTAGGTTAATCGATTAGGCACAACAGTGCAATTGATAATCTGATAGAATCTAGGGTGAGCAAAATAACTATTTGCAAAGAAATTTGGTTTAGTTGTTTTGTGAACAGATCAAACATGGACTTAAAGCTAGTTTAGTCTTTAGGATTTGCAAAGAGATTTAGAATTCTAAGATTTAGACTTAAATAACTCTCGCACGACAGTTGGTTAGTTATAGCTTAGTGATTTGAGTTCAAGAACTGGGCTTAACCTGAACCCTGACTAGTTAGTTTATCTGCATTCTCTGATTTCCTGAGAAATATCCTGAACCTATCTTTCCTCCATCGAATTTACAACCATTTAATTTACAATTATTGCTTTTAATTACATTGATCACTTAGCTTAATTCGAACCTTTAAAATCTATTATGTGATTCTTGAGTCTTTGTGGATTCGACTCCTAAATACTACAATCGACAAAGCTGTTAGTACTTTAGGGTATTACATTTGAGCTTATCAAACTTGGCGCCGTTGCCGGGGACTCTAAATTCGCCGTTAGATTTCAGCTTAAGAATTTCAACTAAGTTTGACGGTATCGATCGATACCCAACTGGTGTCGGTCGATACTCGTCGTATTCTTTTTTTGATTTTTGTGACTTACGTGCTTTGACTTTTGTGTTTCAGGTGTATGCCTAATCGCGAAACCAGAAGAAACAAGAGCACTCAGCTAGTTAATCTTTCCAACGAGGAACTAGCACTTTTGGAACGCACAAACAAGAAAGCAAAGAGGCCAGCAGAGATGAACAATCCAGTGGTTTTGGTTCGTGATGACGCTGGAGCTTTCAGAGACCAAGAGGGTCATTTGTGCAATGAGAGAGGGCAACGATTTGATGGAGAGGGAAAATCATTCCCCCTCTAGCTGTTGTTGAGGAGATTGTCGCTGGGAATGTTGGGAATGATGTGGTTGACCGTGGTATGACGATTGGTGAGTACAACAGGCCTGATCAATTATATGCCAATCGATCAGCGATTCGCCCTCTTGGTTTTCCGAGGAATGACTTTGAGCTGAAACCTCCACACTTCGCTCTTGTGGGTCAGCACCCTTTTCATGGTCTTTCTCATGAACACCCTATGGATCACATTGAGAGGTTTGAGGACTTGGTTACTAGCATGAAGTACAATGGAGTGTCCAACGATTACCTCCTCTGTAAGCTTTTTCCATACTCTCTTGGTGGAGATGCAGCTTATTGGCTTAAACAGTTACCTCCTGGATCACTAACTACATGGGAAGAGACTAAGAATGCGTTCTTGAACAATTTCTATGATGATGCAAGATCCGAGGAGCTTAGGAACAAGATCTCCCAGTTTTCTCAGGGAACGACTGAGGCATTTAAGGCTGCTTGGGTGAGATTCATGCCGTATCAGAGGGATTGTCCACATCACGGTTTCACTAAAGTTCAGTTGTTGGGTCTCTTCTTCAGAGGGATTGATTGGAGGTACCAAATAGCTTTGGATGCTGCGAGCAATGGAAATTTCAACACCATGTATCCTGATGATGCTTATGTGCTTATTGAGAACTTGGCGTCTAGCAATAGCACCAAGAATGCAGACATGGAGCGCAAGAAGCAAGCTGGTAGCATGGATGGATCGCAGATTGCTGAGGTTCAAGCTAAGTTGGATTATGTGCACAATCTTTTGATGGGCAAGGCTATGAAGGCTGTTCATTTTGCTGATGAGGTTGAGACTTTCAATGAAGATGAAGTGGAAGATGTTAACTATATTGGTGGTTATGGTTTTCAAGGTCAGAGAAATCAATACCACCAGAACAACAACAGAAACTTCACCAACAATGCTCATCAAGGAGGGTAAAAGTCTGACGTCAATCCAACTGGTTTTGGGTCAAATCAATTTTCCCAGAAACCATTCCAGAGCAGTGGCTATACCAGGAACTATGTGAGTTCGTCTTATCAACCTCTGCTTGCTAAAACCCCAGAGAGCAAGGTTGAGTCTATGCTTGAGCAGCTTATTCAAGGACAACAGAAGATAACAATGGATTTCAATGGGAAGAGGGATGCTATGTACACAGATCTGAGTGGAAAGATCGAGGCTCTCAGTATTCATCAGAAGAACCTGGAAACTTAGGTTGCCCAAACTGCAAGTGCTGTGAAGAGACAAGAAGGTTTTCTTCCAGGGAAAACAGAAAATCCAAGGGCACACATCAATGCAATCACCTTGAGGAATGGAAAAGAGGTCAATCCAGGAGTGAAAATTGGCCTAACTGCAGGAAATTTCGTCGATCTTGACAATGAGGATTCAGAAAATCCCAGGGTATCGACCGACACCACCCAATGTCGATCGACACCAGTGCAAATACTTTCACGGGACATCTCAAAACCCCGTGTATCGATCGATACCACCCCTGTATCAATCGACACTGACCCTGCACTCGAGAAGACACATGAGTTGACGCCATATAGGGTTTACAAACCGAGGATACCTTACGCTAGGCCTATTGGGAAGACTAAGAAGGAGGTGGAAGACTCTAGATGCAAGGAAATAATGGATAAGTTGATTGTTGAGCTTCCTTTTATCGATGCTATCAAGACTTCCCCAGCCTTCAGGAGATATGTCAAGAGGATGGTATCAAGCAATGTGAACCTTGAGGAAGGTGTCTTGATGATTACTCATGAGTGCAGTGCGATTCTGACCAACAAGATCCCAAAGAAGCTACCAGATCCAGGGAGTTTTGTGTTGGATTGTACGATCTTCACCGAAAGATTTGAGCGTTCTCTATGTAATCTTGGCTCAAGTGTGAACCCCATGCCATACTCAGTTGCTCAACGGATGGGGATGACATACTTCAAGTCCACTACGATCTCACTGATACTTGCTGACCGCTCAGTTAGAATTCCCGAAGGATTGCTCGAAGATGTTCCGATTAAGATTGGGAATTGCTTGATCCCAACTGACTTCATTGTCCTGGAGTATGATGCAGAGCCCAGAGATCCTCTTATTCTGGGAAGGCCATTCCTAGCAACAGATGGTGCTTTGATTGATTGCAGGAATGGGAAGATAGCTCTTAACATCGGTGATTTGGTCATGACTTTTAACATGGAGAAGATGATGAAGAGACCAACCATCGATGGGCAGACTTTCTTTGTTGATACCTTCAGTGACATAGCTGAAGAGTATTTTCTAGAGATGCATCATGAGGATCCATTAGAGAGGGCGTCGGTCTGTTCAGCTGATTCAAAGGTGTACTTGAGTGATGTTTCTGCTGGATATGCCAAGATTTTCGACACAATTGGAGCAGTATCGACCGACACCACTGAGGGTATCGATCGACACCATCTGCGATCACTAGAGAAGTTGGCCGAAACTTCTGCAAAGGCTGATGTGCTTGGTGATTGGAGTGAGGAGAAGGCTCCTAAGGTGGAACTCAAACCGCTTCCAGCCAATTTGAGGTATGTCTTTCTTGGTCCGAATTCCACATACCCAGTGATCATTAATGCTTCCTTAAACAACGCAGAGATTACCTTACTGATGAGCAAGATGCGCAAGTATCGCAAAGCTCTTGGCTATTCTCTTTATGACATTTCAGGTATATCTCCAGACTTGTGCATGCATAGGATTCACCTTGAGGACGAGTCAAAGTCTTCGATTGAGCATCAGAGGATACTGAATCCGAACCTGAAAGAAGTGGTCAAGAAGGAGGTGATAAAGCTCTTGGAAGCAGGGGTTATTTATGCCATTTCAGAGAGCTCTTGGGTCAGTCCAGTTCACGTTGTGCCTAAGAAATGAGGGATCACTGTGGTGAAGAATGAGAAGGATGAGTTGATCCCTACAAGGACAATCACTCGGCATCGAATGTGTATTGACTACAGGAAGTTGAATGCAGCCACAAGGAAAGATTACTTCCCATTACCATTCATTGATCAGATGCTGGAGAGGTTGGCGAGTCATCCATACTATTGTTTTCTCGATGGATACTCAGGTTTCTTTCAGATTCCGATACATCCAGATGACCAAGGGAAGACAACCTTAACATGTCCTTATGGCACTTTCGCCTACAGAAGAATGCCCTTTGGATTATGTAATGCTCCAGCCACCTTTCAGAGATGCATGATGTCTATCTTCACAGACATGATTGAGGACTTCATGGAGGTATTCATGGATGATTTTTCAGTGTATGGATCATCATTCAAGAGCTGTCTGGATAACTTGTGCAAGGTGCTACAGAGGTGTGAAGAGAAACACTTGGTCCTTAATTGGGAAAAGTGTCACTTTATGGTTCAGGATGGCATCGTTCTTGGGCACAGGGTTTCTGAGGCTGTGATAGAGGTTGACAAAGCCAAGATTCAAGTCATGACAAGCCTCCAACCACCGACATCTGTGAAGGACATTCGAAGCTTCCTTGGTCATGCTGGGTTTTACAGGAGATTCATCAAGGATTTCTCAAAACTAGCCCGCCCACTCACCGCCCTATTATGAAAGGAGGTCAAATTTGACTTCACCCCTGAGTGTCTTGCAGCTATTGAGGAGATAAAGAAGGCGTTGGTGAGTGCTCCTATTGTGCAACCTCCGGATTGGACTTTGCCTTTCGAGATTATGTGCGACGCTAGTGACTTTGCAGTTGGTTCTGTTTTGGGTCAGAGGAAGGATAATAAGCTGCATGTTATCTACTATGCCAGCAGGACGTTGGATGATGCTCAGCGTAACTACAACATCACAGAGAAGGAATTACTTGCAGTCGTTTTTTCCTTTGAGAAAATTCGGTCCTACTCGATTGGGAGCAAAGTGATTGTTTATACAGATCATGCTGCTCTCAAATATCTGCTGTAGAATAAGGATCTCAAACCTCGCCTTTGTGGTTGGGTCCTTTTGCTTCAAGGCTTTGATATTGAGGTCAAGGACAAGAGGCATAGAGAATGGGGTAGCTGACCATCTCTCGCGGATAAGGATAGATGAGGACGTGCCTATTAATGACTTCTTACCAGAGGAGAACATCTACTTCATCGAGACTGGATTTCAAAGTGCTCCTGCCGAAAATCTGCAATTTTCACGAACTGCTGGTGTCGGTATCGATCGACACTCACCTAGTATCGATCGATACCCTGCGATTTTTGGACCTATTTTGTCTGTGGATCACGCTGGTGTTTCTGAAGGGTATCTAGCTGTTGTAGCTGTTCCAGATCAACCATGGTATGCTGATATTGCCAACTATCTTGCTGTAGACATCGAGCCAAAGCATCTCAAGAAATATGACAGGAAGAAGTTTGTGAGTGACATAAGGAGATTCTTTTGGGACGAGCCTTACCTATACAAACACTGCTCTGATGGGATGTACAGGAGATGCATTGCAGAATCTGAGGTACCTGACGTTCTGTTTCATTGTTATGGGTCTGAGTATGATGGACACTTTGCTACTTTCAAGACAATGTCCAAGGTTCTTCAAGCAGGCTTCTGGTGGCCTACTATGTTTAAGGATGCTCATGCTTTTGTCTCGCAGTGTGATGTTTGTCAGAGAAGGGGGAAGATCAGTAAGAGACATGCGATGCCACATAACTTCATCGTTGAGGTTGAGGTTTTTGATTGTTGGGGCATCGATTTCATGGGTCCCTTTCCTTCATCATATGGGAACAAGTACATCTTGGTTGCTGTGGACTATGTGTCTAAGTGGGTGGAAGCGATTGCTAGTCCAACCAATGATTCTTTAGTGGTCCTTAAGCTTTTCAAGAGTATCATCTTCCCTCGACTTGGAGTACCTAGGATTGTTATCATTGATGGTGGCACTCACTTTATCAACAAGGTCTTCGAAAAGCTATTGAAGAAGCATGGTGTGAATCATCGCGTGGCTACTCCTTATCATCTTCAGACTAGTGGGCAGGTTGAAGTCTCCAACAGGCAGATCAAGGAAATTCTGGAGAAGACAATGGGTACTACTAGGAAGGATTGGTCTGCAAAGCTAGATGATGCACTGTGGGCTTACAGGACATTTTTCAAGACACCACTTGAGACTACACCGTTTCACTTGCTGTATGGGAAAGCGTGTCACCTTCTAGTGGAAATCGAGCATAAGGCAGCATGGGCTACAAAGATGATGAATTTCGACATCAAGTCTGCTGCTGAGAGGCGATTGATCCAGCTGAATGAGCTAGATGAGATTCGGCACCACGCCTATGAGAACTCGAGGATGTACAAGGATAGGACTAAGGCGTATCATGACAAAAAGATCCTCTCCAAACATTTTGAACCCAATGACCAGGTACTTCTGTATAACTCTCGTTTGCAATTGTTTCCTGAAAAATTGCGTTCTCGTTGGTCAGGTCCTTTCACAATCAAGGAGGTCAGACCACATGGTGTAGTTGTTCTGATGAGTTCTACAGGCGAAGATTTCACTGTCAATGGACAAAGGGTGAAACACTACTGGGCGAAACCCGAGATTCCAAGAGGACACATAGTGCCTCTGGATGATGCACCCACCGCCTGAACGTACGCAAAGTCAAGCGCTTGGTGGGAAGCAACCCACTGGTGAGTCTGTATATAAGTCTTTTATTTTTTTCATTTTTCGTTTTTGTGTCTTGTGTCTTTGTGTGAATCAAATGAACAGGTGTTGTGTCGACCGATACCATTCTGGTATCGATCGACACAAGGAGGAACAGAGATTGCATCTACCCATGATCCGCGTATCGATCGATACCCCACGCGCATGTAATGGATCCCTTCTGACACTTAAGAGCAACAAACTCGATGAAAAGAGTTACTTGTGTCGACCTACGCTTGGTATCGATCGATACCAGGCTGTGTGTCGGTCGACACCCATACCCCAATCCGGTAATTTCTTGTTTTTCACGATTTCACTAAGTTCTTTTGGTTTCTTTTACCAACTCTAGGCTAAATAACACTGGGGAAATTGTTGTTCAAGTCTGGGGGAGGTGGTTGCTGACAATGTTTTTGTTTTTCTTAGAGTTAATCGTTTTTGAGTCAAAAGTTGTTTTATTGAGTCAAAATTTGTTGGAGATGGTGATCTTTTTCTTGAATCTATTATTCTGACTTTACTTCTAAGTGACCATTGTTACAGGATCAGTTCTAGATCGGACTAATGAAAAATCCAAAGGCTGACCAGTTAACTAGAAGACACCCATGTTTCCAGCAGAGTCCATTAAAGCCTGAGCCAAATTTTTGCACTTCATCGATGTGGTTGATGTCCATAGAGCTTGATTCCACATTCATATCTGACAAAAGAACCGATGTGTTTAAAGTAATGGTATCTCTCTCCCTATTATAAGTTAATAAATAAGAGCATAAAAATATGAAATGATTTTCTTCTGAGTAGAGGGCTAGGAAAATTTCCAGCGATCCCATTATTCTACTTGTGAAGGAATGATCACACAAAGGTTGGAAGCGAGGTTAGGAAAATTTCTCGTGATACCACTATTCGCCTACGCCTTTGATACATAGAGAGGGAAGAACCGGGGATTCGGTGGCAAACACCATCAATACTCGCGTTTCAGACCTTAATGTGTATATGCGGATCTAAAAAAAAAAAAAAAAAGAACATGATGAGAAACAAGTCTGGGGGAGAGAAAACAATACCAAAAGTGTGAAAATCAGCTGGTTCTTTTGTCATGATATTGTATGGGAACGAATCTAGAAAGTTCTTGGTATTAGGTACAGCGATGAAACTGGCGATGAGGGCTTTATTGGATAATGCTGAGAAATAATGTGTGTAGTCTGGGAAGCTGCGAATGTCTACGGAGAAGTACATGGTGGTTAGATTTGGAACTGGTTACGTGATATGTGGAGCACTAAGGAAAAGGGTCATTGCAATGTTTCAAGAACAGGTGAGTCTCCGTGTTTTTCAAACCTTTTTCTCTTGTTTAGCTTTCTGTTTGCTTGAGGGCAAGCAAATGCTAAGTCTGGGGGAGTTGATATATCATGGTTTTTACCCGTTTTTAACCGTGATATAAGTCTTATTTATAGAGTCTTTCTAGTATTTTGGAGTCTTTTCGAGTCTTTACAGGTTTAGGTACGTTTGGAGCTGAATTTGAGAAATTGGAGCATTTTGGAGCCAAGCAAAGATCGAGTTGAAGTCCTGGTGTCGACCGACACCAGCCTGAATAGTGGACACAGAAGCTTGGTACCGATCGATACCACTTATGGTGTCGGTTGATACCCATCGCATGAAGAGAAAGATCGCGACTTTTTACAAGTCTGATGAAATTGCACCTTGGCCCAGAAAACTTCAATAATTACAAGAAGCCCCAGAACGTGATTTAGGATTATAATTAGGTTTTTCAGCCACTTTTATGGGACGAAATTATTTTACTTTGGTTTTCTGTTAGAGAGTTTTCTGAGGGATACAAGTCTAAAACTCTGTTCGTCCGAGAGAAGATTTCGAACCCTTGTTTACTCTCATCTTATTTATTTATTTCAAAGATTATTCAGTTGTGTTTATTGTTTCAATCTCCATGTCTGAGTAGATCTCCTGTTAGGTTTAGGGTTCTCATAAGGGATTTCATTGAATGCTAGGTTAATTAGTTGGTTAGGATTTATAATCTGAATTAGTTCTTCACCTTAGGTTGTTCTTAAAGCTAATTCTAGATTGATCACCTGGAACTTAGATTTTAGGTTAATCGATTAGGCACGACATTGCAATTGATAATCTGATAGAATCTAGGGTGAGCAAAATAACTATCTTCAAAGAGATTTGGTTTAGTTGTTTTGTGAACAGATTAAACCTAGACTTAAAGCTAGTTTAGTCTTTAGGATTTGCAAAGAGATTTGGAATTCTAAGATTTAGACTTAGATAACTCTCGCAACGACAGTTGGTTAGTTAACTTAGTGATTTGAGTTCAAGAACCGGGCTTAACCTGAACCCTGACCAGTTAGCTTATCTGCATTCTCTGATTTCCTGAGAAATACCCTGAACCTATCTTTCCTCCATCGAATTTACAACCATTTAATTTACGATTATTGCTTTTAATTACATTGATCACTTAGCTTAATTCGAACCTTTAAAATCTATTGTGTGATTCTTGAGTCTATGTGGATTCGACCCCTAAATACTACAATCGACAAAGCTGTTAGTACTTTAGGGTATTACATTTGAGCTTATCACTTTGTTAGATTGGTTTTATTTGATTAGATGTGGTTTGTTTTCTAAAGTCTGACGATGTCTTTATTGGAAATTCAAGACTAGCACGTCATGAATCTATAATATATGACGAGTATATCCAGGGGCAGAGGCAGTAAGGTGAGAGGGGGTCAGCTGACCCAGTCATTTAAAAAAAAAATCATTTATATGCTTTGAAAAAAAATTATACTGACCCCAACTTAGAACAATTTTTGACCCCAATACAAAATTAATTTAGATACATAAGACAAAAAAAACCAAATTTATGAAATAAAAGAGCCCAAATATTAGAGAGTTTGGCTTCAGCTAAAATTTTATCCATGTGGCTAAACCAAAAGTAAAAAATATAGCCACCAAATATTAGTTATGTTTTTACGAAACACACGAATGATATATATTGAATTCTTAGTGTGTTTAATTTTTTATTAAGAAAAATTTTGTCCCCGATAAATAAAAATTCTAGCTCCGTCACTTAGTATATCATTAACTACATGCACTTCAACACACAAAAGAAGTAGATCGATTGCATAAAGTTAATGAAAGTATCCATGACACAGAGAGAATCAGAAACCTTAGCTCATTAATAATTGTAACTCTAGTATTGCACTAAACTAACTTAATGAGAAAAAGCAAAGACGCTAAAAGATTTAGTCAGAAGGGCGTGGAACGGGGAAGATGGTGAACTTCATGTTGTGGTTGCTGCAATAATCACATTCATGCTCGCCCGAAGCAAAGAAGTAAGGCTGTATTTTCTTTAGTGTAAACTTGAAGCTTTCTTTGGATCCTTTATTCATCGAACCAATTTTCTTTCCAATCTTGATCTCGCAATTCATGTAACTCCATGGGTCTTGGTGTTGGTGTTGTGCTGACAGAGTTGAAGTTGTGCCAGTCGTTGTACCAGTGGAAGTAGTACACAGAGTGATACAAGGAAGCGTTGCGGAGAAACCGATGACGTAGAGCCAAAGCGTGGGCTGGATTGGACTTTTAGAAGCTTCCAGAGACGTGCCAAGAGGGGTAGCTGAGCTGGACAAGCATCTTGGAGATTATATTGAAGATTGGAAGATTTTCTTATTCTTAAGGGAAGAAAAATGAAATATGACATATCCGTGGAGATTTCACTTTATCCCCAAGGCGAGTATAGTCTAGGGTTAGCCACGTGACCTATTATGTATAAATATATGTGTTTACCCTTTGTATGAAGTCAACACATATGAGGGAAAATTCTTAGCATAGGGTTTTTGGTTATCTTGTAAGAGATCAAAACTAAGGTGCTAAGGGGTTTTTCAATGGGGTTCTTGGATTATGTATAGATCTTTGAACGTGTTAGGCTAGTTAGATGATATACTTGGTTTTTACCATTTTCTATCGTATGTTTTGGTGTTTCTTTTAATCATTTTATCGAGTCAAAGTCCATTTTAGAGTCTTTTAGTCTTTTATTTAGATATATCAGGTAAAAAGGCGTCTAAGGAGGAAATTGGAATTACGGGAGCAAAAACGCACAAAACCGTGAAGAAAGGAGCAGAATCGGTCGATGCAACATCACAGAGATTTCTCCATCGGTCGATGCAACATCACCAGAGATTTCTCCATCGGTCGATGCACTCCTTGCATCGACCGATGCAACAGACCAGAGATTTGGCAATCGATCGATGCACTGAACCAGAGAAACAGCCATCGACCGATGCAAGAATGTGCATCGGTCGATGCAGGCCAACGAGAAGAAAAAGGAAATTTCTGATTTTCCTATTTTGCTCTGGAAACTCCCTATTTTTGACATAATTCGACCTAGACCTATATATACTATATTTTTAGTCTCTTTGACGGCAACTAGCTGGATACACAACTTTTACAGACACTTTTATTTGCTTTGTTCCATGGAGACTTTTGGAGATCATTGTAAGCTTTGGAGAAGAACCTTTGTATCCATTGAGAAGATTTCTAAACCCTTTCTCTCTTAATCTATACTATGTCTTCTTCATCACTTTGTTCGTTCTCTGTTTCCATGTCTGAGTAGTTCATTAGTTAGGTTTAGGGTTTTCAAGGGGATCCATGAATCATTGAATTAGACACAGATAGGGATTTATCTTTTGAGGTTTTCGCTTATTGTTGTGTTTACTGCTTAGGCTTGAGCTGACCGCTAGGTCTATGAACTAGGGCTTAATCTAATAGCGCGGAAGTGTGAAGATTGCTAGAAAGAACATAAGCGAGCGAATTGTCTAATAGCGCGGAAGTTTATTAGGTTGATTCGTGAACATATTGAACCTGTTCGTTAAGGCTGATCTAGAATTTCTATGAGCACGGAAGTGGATTAGGGTTCTAGGTTTAGTAACCATGAGCACGGAAGTGGATTGGTTAATATTTAGGTTTGAGTTCGAAACTTGTGTTTAATTGTTCCCTGAATAGTTGTCTGATTCATGATCTTTGGATTCCTGAGAAATAACCCTTGACCTAACGCTTTTCCTTTTTGAATTTACATCGTTTTAACTGCATTCGTTACTTAATCAAAACCAACCATATTTCTGTCTTAGCTTAATTTCATAATTGTGAGAATTGTAGTGTACCTTTGGTCTCTGTGGATTCGATCCTAAAGTACTGCATTGACAACCGTTATGATTGCGGTAGTGTGAACTTTAGTATTAATTGACTGAGTGAAAACGCTTAAATCATTAGACAAGTCAAGGTGTGTCTTGAGCTTGTCGTAGATCGTGTTAGGTTCAACTTGTATGGTTACTTAACAGATTGGCTAGTAATACATTATTGTAGAGAAATCCTCTGTCTCAGATTGTGTTCCAGTTTCTGTCTCAGTAGCTCTTGCACTTTCAATTGGTATCAGAGTGGTCACTTGTATGTAATATAAACAAGTGTGATCCTGTGAAGAGCTATCAAGATTCGGTGAACTGTTAGAGGGGGAGTTTGAAGATCAGCCCTACAACTCAGTCATCAAAGGGGAGATTGTGGGTGTTGTGCTGACAGAGTTGAAGTTGTGCCAGTCGTTGTACCAGTGGAAGTAGCACACAAAGTGATACAAGGAAGCGTTGCGGAGAAACCGATGACGTGGAGCCAAACCGTGGGCTGGATTGGACTTCTAGAAGCTTCCAGAGACGTGCCAAGAGGGGTAGCTGAGCTGGACAAGCATTTTGGAGAGGATATTGATGATTGGAAGATTTCCTTATTCTTAGGAGAAGAAAAAGGAAATATGACATATCCATGGAGATTTTGCTTTATCCCCAAGGCGAGTATATTCTACGGTTAGCCACGTGACTTATTATGTATAAATAGGTGTGTTTAACCTTTGTACGAGGTCAACACATATGAGAGAGAGTTCTTAGTAATAGGGTTTTGGTTATCTTGTAAGAGACCAAAGCTAAGGTGCTAAGAGGTTCGTCTATGAGATTCATGGATCGAGTATAGATCCTTGAACGTGTAAAGCTAGTTAGACAAGTCAAGGTGTGTCTTGAGTTTGGTCTAAAATCGTATTAGGTTGAACTTGTATGGTTACTTAACAGATTTTCTAGTAATACATTCTTATAGAGAAATCTTGTCTTATATTGTGTTTCAGTTCCTGTATCAGTATAGCTCTTGCGTTTTCACGTGGAACAAATACACATTTAACCTGCGCTTGGCAGATTTTTCGTACTTGAAAATTGCACCATATCAAAAACATAAATAAATTATAATTCATTAAAGACCAACTAAAATTATTAACATATGGTATCTTATTATATAGCTGAATTCTTAACGTGAGTGTGACACGTATGATAATTCTTACTCACGAGAGCATGACATGTGTCGTTCGCATATTCCTGCCAAAACGTGTAAACATGATTCTGTGTTTTCCTGCCAAAAACGTGATTCCGCAATTTCCCACCAAACACTTGATTCCGCGTTTTCCCGTCAAAAACGTGATTCAATATTTTCCTTCCAAAAAAGCGATTCCGTGTTTTCCCAAAAAAAATGTGATTCCGCGTTTTCCTGTCAAAAACGCAATTCCGCATTTTCCCGCCAAAACGTGATTTCACATATTTCCGACAAAACGTGATTATGCGCTTTCCCACAAAAAATGCGATTCCACATTTTTCCCACGAAAATCGTGATTCCGTGTTTTTCCAACAAAAACACGATTCCGCATACTCCTTCCAAAACCGTGATTTCACATATTCCCGCCAAAACGTGATACCGCGTTTTTCCTTCAAAAACGTGATTTCGCATTTTCCCGCCAAAAATGTGATCTCATAGTTTTTCGCTAAAACCTCGATTTTCAGTTTTTCCGCCAATAAGTGATTTCACATTTTCCGGCCAAAAAACCGCAATTCTGCGTTTTCCAAAAAAGTTAGTTCGTTCTACATTTTCTTGTCAAAAACATAATTAATGGGTTATTGGATCAACCCATTTAACTATTTAATTTTAACCCAATAAAATTATTGGGTCATGGGTTGACCCATTACTCATTTAACACACAACCTATCGAGTTATTGGATTGGGTTGGGTTGGGTTATCCGACATCCCTAAATATAAGTAAAATAAAATAAGTAATGAAAATATTGTATGTAATAAATTTTTGGTTGACCAACTATCCACGATCTATCAATATTTTTTTGATCAATATTTTTAGGCTTACGATAGATGGTGGATGGTTTGTTAGCGTATTTAGTTTACGGTGATGTTGTCGTAGATGGTATTTGGTTTAGTAGCAATTTTTTTTAGTTATTTTTTATCAAATTAATTTATTAATTCTTAATTGTTTAGAGTAAATTTAAATTGAGTGTTGACCAAGAAAATAAAAATAAAATCTAAATGGATTAAACATTTTTTTTAATTATTGTATTTTTATTTTATATACATACAAATATCTAATTCCCTAATCTTTTTATGGTAAATTGAGTAAATATCTTTTTCTGATTCTATTTTGTTTTTGTTTTCAAATTCGTTTATCTGTTTTATTTTTACTGAATGAGTATATTACTATATTTTAATATTTTGAGAGTAAACTAAAGTGAGTAAAATATTTTTCTTTGTCAAAATTTTTATTTTATATCATTCCAAATAAAAAATTTAATTTTATATCATTCCAAATAATTATAGCGTGGGGTAATTTTTTTTAAAAAAAATTGTTTTGAAATTTAAGAAAAATTGCTTTTATTTGAATTTTATAATATATCTAACTCATTATTATAGATAGAGTTGTCAAACGGAATAATTTGTCTATTTAACCCGTTTTGCAGTGGACTAAAATATTATTCAGGCTAACCCGCAAAATATATAATATTGAAAACATAACTTTAATATGCACCGTTTAATGACTCTAATTTTGTAGTTAGTTCACGAACTCTATAAAAAAAAAAATCAATTTTCTTGTGTCTAACTTTTTATAAAATTAGCTAAATTTTTTCAACTTTTATTTTGATATATATTCAAATAAAATATAATAAATTATAGTGAAAAATATAGCAAGATTTCGAACTCTAATTTTGTGGTTAGTTCATGAACTCTTAAAAAAAAATCACTTTTCTTGTGTCTAATTTTTTATAAAATTAGTAAAATATTTTTCAACATTTATTTTGATATATNAATAATATTTTTAATGATAAAAAAATATTTTTCATATTTTCATCAATAATTTTAAAAGACAATTATATCTTTTCCTATTTCAATTATGTTTTCTTATTTGTAATGGCATAATATGTAATAACTTACAAAACAAAATTCATTTTCAAAAATGTCTTCTTAAATAATAATATTATAGAGATATAAATTGAGTAAATATATTATTTTCTATTTTTTAATGGTAAATGTAAATTGAGTAAATATTGGTACAAAATATTGGTAAAAAAAAAAATATCTTCTTTTTTTAAGATAAATCTAATTTGAAGATAATAATGGTACAAAACATTTAAAATGTATCTATTTATCAAATGACTACAAAATTAATCATTGTACAAAGATATACAGCCTAGTGGTTTATGCTAACATCAACATGTGTCTGGATATCGGAATTCAAATTCAAATAATGCATTTTGCTGGAAAAAAACTATTCTAAGAATAAATACATATAAGGTTATAATTTACGTGGATAACTATATATGTTGTCAAACATATACTTTTTTTTAAATAATCTACATAATATCTTTATTGTTAGATATGGATATTCTAATTAATTATAAATAACGTTTAATCTTTATTTAATTGATTAAAGTATTTAAAATAAAATAACATTAATTCATTGTAGAGATTAAATTTATGTTTTATGTTTGTATGTGGTTGTCTTGGTACCTAAGAGAACGGATTTTAATCCGAATTTGAAACTTTAAGTGACGTCTAAATTTAAAAATTTATGTTTGATTTAATATGTTTATTTAATTGAACCATAATTAGACCAAATGATATATATCATATTATTTAAAAAATATTTTAACTTGATAAAATTTCAAATATTCAAAATTAGTAAATATTTATATTATACGGTAATATGGTGGACGAGTTAGGGTTATGTTTTTACAATTACGGTTCTTTGTGTGTTGGTTTGTTAAAACATGCAAGATAGCATGCTGATTCGAGGCAGATTAAAAGGATGGGGTAACCCATTTTAGCACTCATAAATATATATGTGAAATTTGATTTTAATAAAACAATAAAATAATTAGTTGTGTGGTAATCTAAATTCACATAATAACAAAGTTTACAGTTAAGATTACATTGATATATACTTAACTAACTCATACTCATATTCTACTAATATCCACCATATGATAACATCATATAACTTTTATAACAATTTCATTTTTTGTCAGATAGCAAACTTTGCTATCATTTAAGATTACATAAATCACATAATCATGAATTTTTTCATTAAAATTTAAGTCAAACATTTTCGTTAGTGTTTGATCAATATAAATTTCACAAAATAATGTATAAAAATTATTGTCATGCACACAGCGCGGATTAAAATCTAGATTTCGCATAGCACGAATTAAAAATATGGTATAAACATCAAAACACATATTGCATAACAAATCAATAAAATATTATCCTCTCACTAAATACTTAAGATTTAAAAATTGAACATATTTGAATCAATAATACTTAAATTATATTTTATTTCTCATTTCATCTTTTATATATTTCAAAATTTAGTTTACAAAAAACTTTATCATGCGCGGGTTAGAATCTAGTGATACTTTGAAACAGTACTCATTTAAACAATTTTCTCTATAAACTGTTTATTAGAAATTCATTTATTAGATGCATTTGATCTTGAAAGATAGCTTTCCATAAAAAAAACATTGACAGATTGACCATAATAATACCACTTTTCCAACATATATATAGATTGAACCATAAGAGGTGGTAAGTTATCAAACTCAACATTGTTTTTTATTCGATCACTCTCTTCCTAACAAAGCTTCTTATAAGAATGAAGAAATTTTTGACCATTCTCATTTTCCTTTCTATCCTCGCTATATTTTCTGGTAAGTTTTTATTTATATTGATCGATTTTTAAAAAAAATAATAATAATAATCAAACAAATTTATCGATGTAACAATCTAATGAATTTTATAAACTACTTCTACTATATAATGATATCAATTAATTTATTATACTTTAAAAATGTTGTAGAAAAAACATTTTCAAATATTGGAGCGGCAGCAAGTCGAAGTTTGCTGCTGCAAGAATCCATATCGCATGTGATCCACCAGGAGGCCTTTAGGCCCTTTATGCATGTCGTACATCCACAAAAACATCCAACATGCCCAATTGGATGCGAGTGGACATGCGGCCTAACAATTCCAACAGGCTGTACATGCATATGTTAAATTTACTTATTATGTCTAATATATCCATCATAATATATTTAAACCTTTGGTAAAACAAAAATAAAAATATAATTCTTGTAAGCTGTAAGAAGTATAAGATCGTGAATTTATATCTCATAACATTACAAATCGCTATATGATGGTTTTTGTTTGGGGAAAAAACTCGTTGGTTAGGTACAATTTATGATTGCATTGATATATCTTATAGAACAAAGTATTATTGAGTTATTGTGATATGAGATTAGAGCATACATATATATTGCTAACACGGACATAATGTAATTTTCCTAATTCAACTCTAATATATAAAGAATACATGTTAAGAATAATATCGAAATCTAGAGAATTTTTTTTTCCGGGTTTCACGGGCTTCAATTCATACAAGAGATTTGATGGTCCACGATATTTGGTCCGAAAGATACACATCTTGCTTCCCAAATTATCTCCAATACTCTACCCACGATAAAGGTGGGACGCAAAACACAAAATCTGCAATCACCAAACATAACACCTATGTCGTGGACAACATATCAAGGACGGATAAAAGAAGTCAACGGACTCTTTCTAGTATAAACTGCAATCTTGAAAATTGGAATAAAATTTTATCTTGAGTTTGGTCTTGAAAAAAAAAATAACATCATGTGGGTGAAAAATCTGGCAACTCCACAAACATTTGTCTTTGTCTCGGACAAATCAAAAAACAAAATACAAAATAATTGACCTAAAAACATGAGCATTCCAAGAAAAAACCCCTCGTAATAGTAAATCAATCCGCTAGTCGATTGCCAGTCGTACCGCTTGACCAACCACTACCAAAAAAACCTATGGACCCTTTTTGGTGGATTCTGGCCCAACCACAAAGAGTCCAACCGAGACCCAACTTGGTCCACAATCCTTATCCATTAATGGCACGCGGCAAACCAAGCTTGGTCCCAAAACGACGGACATAAAACATACCCGATTTGAAACTTATCGTGCTTGGAACTTAACAAAGCTTTGTTTGGCGCCCATGGGAGTTTCTACTATAAATAGAGACTCCCAAGTGTATTTGAGTGTATCAACAGCAATTGGATCATGCGGATCAAATTGTGCCCCTACTTTACTTATTCGGACTTAAATAAGAAAAGTTGTTTAACCAATTGGTTCATTTTTTTGGAAAATCACATTTTAGTGGAAGGTCATGTTGGTCGTGATAGAACTCTTCAGCTCGTTTCTGCATCTTATTATTGGCCTACTCTTCAGCGTGATGTCGAGCTTGTCAGTTGGCTAAAGGTTAAGCCTCTAAAACTGATTTGTATCTTTCATTGCCTATTTGAGCATGGATTTTGTCTTAGAACTTTCACGATCACATCGAGGCAATGATTCCATATTTGTGGTCGTTGATCATTTTTCGAAGATGGTTCATTTTGCGAACGACGGATGCGGTAAAAGTAGCTTAGCTATTTTCCCATGATTTATCGTCTTCGTGGTATGCCAACGTCTATTGTTTCGGTTAGAGACACGAGATTCTTGTGCCATTTTTGGCGCTCTTTATGAGAAATGTTACAGACAAGCCTTGATATGAGCACGGCGCATCACCTTCAGATGGTAAGACCGAGATTACTAATCGTTCTTTGGGAAATATGTTGAGATGTCTGGTTGGTGAGAACATTCGTTCATGGGAAGCTTGGTTGTGTCAAGATGAGTTTGCCCACAACCATGCGACAAATCAGAGTTATGGTTTTAGTCCATTTCATGTGGTTTACAGCTTACCTCCGCGTGACCCACATGTAACAGTTGTACTGATACCCGACGAATGCATGGGCAAGCTGTGGAGTTTGTCGAGTCCTTACGAGCAACGCACTAGGCCTACAAAAATTATCCGGAACCGAAAGAACCAAACCAAATTGGGATGAACCGGACCCGATTAGGATAGTCATAAATACCCGAATGGTTCCTTGTTTAATATATTTTGGTTACCCGAACCGAACCGGAACCGGAATCAAACCAAAAATCGAATGGGTATCTGAAATACAATTACATAACAAAAAAATATTAGTTATACTCAAAATTACAATTA
Organism: Eutrema heterophyllum; assembly: GCA_002933915.1. Classification (NCBI taxonomy): domain Eukaryota; kingdom Viridiplantae; phylum Streptophyta; class Magnoliopsida; order Brassicales; family Brassicaceae; genus Eutrema; species Eutrema heterophyllum. The sequence continues at coordinate 184,443 of PKMM01029352.1, forward strand.
TAACCCGAAAATATTAGTTATGTTTATACCAAAATAACATAAATATCCTAATGTCCTTAGTTATATTTTTCAAAAATTAAATAATTTTTTGCAAAATTGGATCAAATTTCATTAAAAAAATTTAACCAATTTTTTAGTTTTTTTTGGGTAGTTTGAATAGTTTTTAGTTTTTGGGTATTTCGGGTAATTCGGATAATTTTAGATAGTTTGAAACTGATCCGAACGGAACCTAAATTTATTTCGGTTCTATGTCGGTTTTTACTTACACTACCAGAACCAAACGAGACCCAAACCAAAAAAAAATTGGTTCTTATATGGGGCTTAAACCCTTCGGACCTAAAACTCAAAAGAATCGACCTGAAAGCCCGAATGCCCAGGCTTACAACACACCAACAGGCACATCATCAACTTGAGGTGTTTGGCTCATAAGTACAAAACTCCAGCTGATTCTAAGAGTGCGTTAATTTTTGAGCTAGGAGAGATGGTTTGGGTTGTTTTAACTAAAGTTTGTATTCCTTGGCATGAGTATAACAAGCTTTGTTCTAGGAAGAATGGTCCGACTGAGGTGTTGGAGAGTAATAACAAAAATGCCTATTGTCTTCGTCTTCCGCCCCACATCAAGACTGCTGAGGTTTTTTAATGTCAAATACCTTTTGAAGTTTCATGGCGACAATACTGTTCCATATTCAGAGACGAATCTTCTCCTATTCAGAGAGACCTGATTCAGCGGATCTCATCTATCTTACAATTTACTTATCTATCTATTAATATCGTTTGAACTTTGTTTTAGTTTTCGGGTTTTAAGTTATTTCTTGGATCTTATATTTGGATTAAATTTATTTCCTCTTCCTTAAGTTTTAAGGGTTTCTCCTTTTCCATGTTTGTATTTAAAGTCACATTTGTGTTAAAATGGAAAACCGATCATTTAAATTATGAACTTACACGATTTTGCTAAAACAAATGTACGAAATCTTTAATGAGCCGAAAAATAAACGAACTTATGTTAACTTAACCAAATTAGATATTAAATTAGTCAACATTAATTACCGTGTATTTGTGTTAAGTGTTGTTAGTTTTCCGTTACAATTAAAACGACGTCGTTTCATCAAACAAAAAACACAAATCATCTTCTCAAATCTCTAATTTTTCTAATCTCTCTCGCGACCTACTCCTCTTCTCTTCTCCAATCTCCAGTCACGATCCTCCAAGGATTCTCCGGGATCCGATTTGAAATCCTCGAAGCGAGGCACTGAAGTAGCAGAGCTCTGACTAGAGGAGGAGATGAGTAGTTTTAATTGTAACGGAAAACTAACAACACTTAACACAAATACACGGTAATTAATGTTGACTAATTTGATACACAAATACACGGTAATCTATTTTGGTTAAGTTAACATAAATTCGTGTATTTTTCGGCTCATTAAAGAATTCGTATTTGTTTTAACAAAATCGTGTAAGTTTATAATTTAAATGAACGTTTTTCCGTTAAAGAATCATCGGTTGTTTTATTGAATAAGATTCAGAACTTTAAACTTCAACGCACATTGGAGTTTGTTACGATTAGGCTGGCCAAGTTGTAAGTGGTAACAACCTCAAAGTAACACTTTTATTACACAAGGGAATCTCTTTGCTTTTGAAGTGGCTAAATAAATAAAAAAGAACCTCAAAATAAAATAAATAAGAAAGCAGCTTGTGCAAGTGCTCTCCAACCATGTCCCAATCATTCGCAAGTCCAAGTTTTTCGGTCTTATCCAATTTTTTATTATTATTTTCCAAATTGTGAAGTGGTTAAAGAATAATAATGATCTGATACTATTGCTATATGATAATAAGCAAAGGCCTTTTTGGATTAGTCCAAAGAACAGTGCGTCTTTATTAGTATCCGTCTCTATTCATAGTCATATTTAGACGATTCTTGTCCCATTCCAAATTTGTCGCTAACATAGCAAGTTAACAACTACAAGAAACATAATCTTCTAAACATTTACAATAAAACTCCTTTTTTAAAAATCGTACGGTGATTTGGGCTTTTATAATATGAAGAATTTTCCGAAGATGAAGGTAGCTGTCGACTAGTACACTCACAAAGTTTTTGTAATAAACATGAAATCATTTCGATTAATCAAATAAAAATAATAATTAGATAATTTTACATTTGTGAAAAATCGATTATTGATCTAAACCTACAACTCTTCCACAAAGAGAACTACTAGTCCACTGTCACTTTGTAATAAAACTAGCCAAAATAAAACACTAAGATGTGGCTTAAAATTTTGATAGACCGTTAATTACTAATAATTTGTTCAAAACATTTGATTTTGGCTTAAGCGTTGAGTCATATTCTTGTACGTATGGAAAGACGCGACCAAATGGTAAACCCGACCTCCACACGTAGACTTGCCTTTTATATAAAGATGTAATACTCTTTTAACTTCTTGACATCATTCATTCACACAAAAACACTTAAAACCAAAACTATGACTTCCATTTACTTCCTCCTCCCCCTCCTCTTCCTCTTCTCCGCCGATGCGCTGACGTCGCCATCCGACGTGTCAGCTCTAAAAGCCTTCAAAGCCGCCGTGAAACCAAACTCAATCCCTCCATGGTCTTGTCTCGCAAGCTGGGACTTTGCTACCTCCGACCCATGCGCATCACCGCGTCGAACACATTTCACGTGTGGCATCACTTGCTCGTCCGACTCCACACGTGTGACCCAACTCACTCTTGACCCGGCCGGGTACTCGGGTCGTCTCACGCCGCTCATCTCTGGTCTAACTGAGCTCCTCACGCTCGATCTCGCCGACAACAACTTCTATGGTCTAATCCCATCTTCCGTCTCCTCCCTCCTCAGCCTCAAGACTCTGATCCTCCGGTCCAACTCGTTTTCCGGGTCTTTACCCGAATCGGTAACTCGTCTTAACTCGGTCGAGTCCATTGACATATCTCACAACTCACTCACCGGTTCGCTTCCGAAATCAATGAACTCGCTATCGAGTCTGAGACAACTCGATCTTAGCTACAACAAACTCACCGGATCCATCCCAAAGCTTCCGAGAAACCTCATAGACCTTGCTTTAAAGTCGAATTCTTTATCAGGACCCATCTCGAAAGAATCTTTCACTGATTCAACTCAGCTTGAAATCGTCGAGCTCGCTGAGAACTCGTTCACCGGAACACTCGGAGCTTGGTTCTTCCTTTTACAATCTATCCAACAGGTCGATCTAGCGAACAACAGTCTAACAGCCATCGAAGTACTCCCTCCGAAAGTCGCCGGAGAAAGCGACCTCGTGGCGGTGGAGCTAGGGTTCAATCGAATCACCGGATACGCTCCGGCAAGTTTCGCGGCGTACCCGAGTCTTTCTTCGTTGTCTTTAAGATACAACATGCTTCACGGCGTGATCCCGTCGGAATACGAACGGAGCAAGACTCTGAGAAGGCTTTTCCTCGACGGGAATTTCTTGACGGGGAAACCGCCGGCGAGATTTGTTAGACCGGAATCGGAAGTGATGGGAAGTTTGGGGAATAATTGTCTACAGGGATGTCCAGGGAAAGTGAAGATGTGTGCTCCATCGCAGAAACCATTTTCCATTTGCAGGCAAGCTTATGGTGGAAAACCAAAGTCATAGTTTTGTCGGTGACCTTTTGTGTCAGTGATTTTGTAATATAATGCTTTTATATATTTGTTTAATCTTTTTCTGAGTTTACTCTATAGTATTGGAGAAATACTAATTAAGTAATATTCATCGAGATCTTCGTATGTTGGCACAAAGTAAAACTGCGTTGAAGGTACACAACCTAACTTTAAAATATGTCTAAAATGAAGAACGGGTTTTGTAGTCTAGTTGGTGGTCTTCTTGGACGTTTTTCGAAGTTGGAGTTTCAAAGTTTCTTTACTTTGAGTGCTTCAAGTTTTTGGTCGTGTTTGGAGTAGATATTGTTTATGTTCTCGTTTGGATCTCGCGTTTGTTTCTGTCGATCTTGTTGAGATCGGTTTTCTATCAATTTTCCGTTTTAGTTGTTTTCGAGTCTCATGTTTTCTGGTATAGCTCAAACATCTAAATATTCATTGGAAAAGGTCATGGATAAGAATCAGTTCAGCAGTTTAGTTCTAATGTCTTTGGTTCATTCGCTATGTTTATGTTTTGTACATCTCTTTTGGACTTTGTGTTTACATTTTGTTTCTTTTTTTTAGGCGTCTATCTTCGGGGATATATATTTTTTCCGCCGGCTTTGTCTTGCGTAAAAGTTTCAGGCTAAATTTTTGGTTTATCCGGTTTTATAACATATTTTGGTATTTTAATATATAATTCAGATCACCAAAAAAAAAAAAATTGAATAGGTTACACTAGGATCGTTATTCTGTTATAATGCAAATTTAAATTTGATAAGTGTGCATGAGTAAGTTTGTAGATGGTTTAATATAAAAAGGTCTAAAGTGACATAAAATTCAACTGCGTTAGTAAACTCATTAAAAATTGATGATTCTAATACCACAACATTAGAAAACAGGTCACACAATTAGAATCCCCTCCAAATAAAAAAAGAAAAATTGTATAAAAAAGTAACACGAACTACGACAATGGAAGTTTAAATCATATAATTTTGTTGACTTCAAATTTAAAACCTGAATTTTTGTTGACCGAGCCATAAAAGACACGACGTTAAATCCGATAACGGACCTCATAAACGGGGTTACTCACCCGTTTGAATCCACAGTTAAACAAAACGATGTCGTTTTGTGAATAGATCTAAAACAAAAAATCGATTAAATTCCCAAAATCAATACCCTTCTAACCCTAAATCCCCAAATTGATTTCCCCACTCTCTCAACACCAAAATCCCGATTTCTTCTTCTCTTTCTTCTCCTTGATCTTGTCGACTTCTCTCTGCGAAATGGCGAAAGGAAAAAGGAATAAGCATCTTTCAACCCGTCGGAGCACGCGAGCCACAACGAGTGGAGGAGTTGGTGAAGCACCTGAAGCCGGAAATGACGAATTTATCACAGTGCGAGTTCGAGAGGCACCTGAAATTCAATCTCGTCGACCGTACATACCACCGTGGGATCGTGATTTCGTGGAATACATGAGGGAGATGAGTGCGATGGATAAGGAAAAAGTCGGGGAAGTAGGTGACGCGGTGAATAATGAAACTGAACGTGAGGCAGACAGTGGAGATGACTGCACTGTTGCTAGTGATGATGATTGTGAAGAAGCTGATGAGGAATCTGATGACAACGGTTTAGCTGTCGAAGAAGAAGGAGAATTACAAGCAGACTTTCAAGATACTGCGAGAGATGAAGAAGCCGACAGTGATGCGGACAGCGGAGATGATATTTGGGATGATGAGAGGCTTCCAGATCCTAAGTCAGACGACGAAGACGAAGACGGATATGGAGACGGAGACGAGGCAGAGCGTAGAGATAATGAAGATCCAAAGGAGTTGATAGCGTTGGGGAAAACTTACAATTCTCCAGAAGATTTTAAGCTTGCGGTACTAAGGTATTCTCTAAAAACTAGATACGATATTAAGCTCTATAGGTCTCAAGCTATGAGGGTCGGTGCAAAGTGTTGTGACACTGATGTGAATTGTCCGTGGAGAGTATATTGCTCGTATGAGAAGGGAAGACATAAGATGCAAATAAAGGTCTATGTGAATGAGCATATATGCATCATGTCAGGTTACTCTAACATGTTGAAGCGATTAACAATTGCCTGGTTGTTTTCGGAAAAGCTTAAAGTGAATCCGAAACTTTCAAAACAAGAGATGGTTGCTGAGATTAAGACTCAATACAATTTAGAAGTGACTGAAGACCAGTGTGTGAAGGCGAAGTCAAAAGTTATGAGAGAAAGGAGAGCTAGTCATGAAGCCCATTTTTCACGGATATGGGATTATCAAGCAGAGATTTTTCAGCGGAATGAGGGGACTACATTTGAGATTGAGACAATTCCAGGGCCAACTGTTGGAAGCAAACAAAGGTTCTATCGGCTATATGTTTGTTTTAAATCACAAAGAGATTCTTGGAAACAAACATGTAGACCTATTATAGGTTTGGATGGTGCTTTTCTGAAATGGGATATAAAAGATCATCTCTTAGCTGCTGTTGGAAGAGATGGAGATAATAGGATAGTTCCAATTGCTTGGGCAGTATTGGAAATCGAGAATGACACTAATTGGGACTGGTTTGTTAGACATCTCTCTGCTGATTTGGGAATCGAAAATGATGGCAGAAATGTAGCAATCATATCAGATAAACAGAAGGTAAGTAATGTGTTTCTCATCTCGGATTTGTTAATTTGTTTCTCATCTCAGATTTTATTTGATTGTTTCAATCACTCATTAGATGTATTCCTTTGCAGGGTTTAGTGAAGGCTGTCCAAACCATTCTTCCAGAAGCTGAACATCTACAATGTGCTAGACACATAATGGATAATTGGAAGAGAAACAACCATGATCAAGAACTACAACGCCTGTTTTGGAGGATAGCTCGCAGCTACACCACAGGAGAGTATGTGGCCAATTTGGAAGCATTACAGAGGTATAATCCTCAGGCTTTCACTTCTCTTCAAAGCACCAATCCTCATCATGGTCTAGAGCTTACTTTAGGATTGGAACTTGCTGCAATGACAACCTCAACAATCTCAGTGAGTCTTTTAATAGAACCATTCGACAAGCAAGAAAAAAGCCTTTACTTGATTTGCTTGAGGATATTAGAAGACAATGTATGGTCAGTAATGCGAAGAGATCTATTATTGCGGAAAGGCTGAAGACAAAATTCACAAAGAGAGCACATGCAGAGATAGAGAAGATGATAGATGGGTCACGACATTGCACCAGATACATGGCCATGAATAATCTGCATGAGGTTGGGCGTCTCGGTGTTAACTATGTGGTTAATATGAATGAAAAGACTTGTGGTTGCATGAAGTGGCAGATGGTTGGAATCCCATGTGTTCATGCAGCATCAGTTATAATAGGGGAAAAAGAAAAGGTTGAAGCTTATGTGGATGACTGTTACACAACAAAGAGATGGAGATAAACATATAAGGATGGTATTAAACCTGTCCAAGGGATGCCATTGTGGCCTAGAACGAATAGGTTAGCTGTCTTGCCACCACCATGGAGAAGAGGCAATCCCGGTAGGCCAAGTAATTATGCTAGGAAGAAAGGAAGATATGAGACTGCCTCTGCCTCAAGTAAAACTAAGTTGACACGTGAGAAGAGAGTTATCACTTGCTCAAATTGCAAAGAAGATGGGCACAATAAGCAAAGTTGTAAGAATCCAACTGTTGAGAGTCAACCAAAGAGACCAAGAGGTCGGCCAAGGAAAGATCAGGTTTGTTTCTGTCTTTGAAATATTTTAAATAATTGTTTACTCTCGGATGTGTGATATATGTTTATTTCATTTGAATTAGGGAGTAGTCTCATTTCAACATGGACAAGGATCACAACAAGGATCACAAACACAAGCTCAAGGATCACAAGCACAAGGTCAAAGATCACAACAAGGATCACAAGCACAAGGTCAAGGAACACAAGGCCAAGGATCACAAGGTTGGAGATCATGGTTTGAATGACCAAAGTCAATCTCGGATTCTGGTTTTTGAACTCATTCTGGTTTTTGAACTCAATCTCGGATGTTGTTTTTTTTGTAAGTCTCATTTTGTTGTTTTCGGATCATGTCAGTTTTATGACTCATTTTGTTGTTTCAGATCATGTCAGTTTTATGACTCTTTGTTTTATGATTGACTCTTGGTTTTATGACTCTCAGTTTCATGTCAGTTTCGGATCAAACACAGCTAAATAGAAAGAAAACAAAGTTTCATTGCATAAGACACAAAACCATAACAAACTAAGACACAAAACAAACCAAAACATAAAACTAAGACACAAAACAAGAGAAAGACACAAATCAAATACACTAGTGAGAACAAAGACACTACTAAGAACTAATAACACTTTTCTGTTCTTTTGCTTTACCAAACATCAAGTAGACAATAATAATGATCATCAAACAAAGACACACAAAACACGATTTGATCATCACTTTGCAATTCTGGATTTCCCTTTTGCTCCACAACACATCTTCCTCCAATTCTTTGATTGTATCCTTTAGCTCTTCAACCGCCGATTTCACATTGCTGATCTCACTATCAATGACTCCTAATTTTGGTAAAGCATCTTCAACCTCCTCATACACAGCATCCTCCACCCATTTGAACAAATGATCCTAGTGTATAAACAAAGAAAATGTTGTTAGTTCTCTCGGTTCCAGTTGATTACTTTCAAAACCACATTATCAACTTACCTCTCGTTTGGTTATGCAATGGAAAAAAAGGTCTTCCCGGATTCTCTTGCGTTTTAGATGTGTAGATCGTTACAGCCAATCCACACATACACTTCGATGGAAACCCGCGATCGACACAAACCACACATTGCTCAGATTTGGGACTCATCTGTAAGAAGAAATCGTTATGTCTAGGAGAAAAAGAAGAAGAAGAAGGTGTCGACAAGATCAAGGAGAAGAAGAAATCGGGATTTTGGTGTTGAGAGAGTGGAGAAATCGATTTGGGGATTTAGGGTTAGAAGGGTATTGATTTTGGGGATTTAATTGATTTTGTGTTTTAGATCTATTCACAAAACGACGTCGTTTCGTTTAACTGTGGATTCAAACGGGTGAGTAACCCCGTTTATGAGGTCCGTTATCGGATTTAACGTCATGTCTTTTATGGCTCGGTCAACAAAAGTTCAGGTTTTAAATTTGAAGTCAACAAAATTATATCATTTAAACTTTCATTGTCATAGTTCGTACTTTTAATGGCCACAATTTGAAAGTTGATGCTTTTTTATACTATTTTTCCAAATAAAAAAGATGACAAATTTAATTATAACAGATCGAGAGTCGAATTCCGTGTACGGTATATCAATTTGGTGGATATAGGCATACAATATATATATATATACTTATGTTTAACATATTAAAAGTTTTAGGAAATTCTGCATATACGATATACGGTCACTTAATTAAAATGCAACTTAATTAAAATATGTATTGGAAAGTAACATTTTCTAAAAAGTCTTGCAACATTTATGTTAATACTATTCATTACGATTATACCCTTCAATCAACATAATATTTACTTCGTCTTTTTCGACACCAAACGGTGGAAATCTCGACAGCCATGCCATGACGCTAATAACGGCGACAACGCCGGAAAAAGAAGGGGAATAGAACATAGTCGCCACGGACCTCCCCATTTAACCAGTAATTAATCTGATGTTGATATGTGAGATCTAATTTGTCGATCGATTTTGCGACAGTAAACGAAAATTGCGAACCCATCCCAATCGCAATGTAGAAAACTCTGGCATAAGCTCCGGTTGTGCACCACCGTGTTGGATCTCCAATTAGTGGTTGGGAGGGCCATGTAGATGAAATTGGATAGAAAATTAAAAGGCGATAGATGACCGGAGAGAGTTTCTGGTTACTCCCACAGAGAAGGAAGAGTTTTCCAGCGGCAGATTCTTCTTCGCTTCGCCGGCAATGATGCCGCAGTGGCGATAGCCATTGATGCATGCCATTTCAATTTCATTGATCTAGACGAGAACATTAAACATGTTGTTGATGGAGAAGGGTAAGACGGTTAATTCACACATCAAAAATGCCAACTTGTGTCTGACATTTTGGAAAATGTTAGAAAACTATCGAAACTTCATATAAGTGATACTATGTGCAATTAACTCAAAGTTTTATGTAATATTACTAATTGGAAGTTTTGCATGTAAGATCTTAATTGAAGTTTTATTAGTATGTTAACATTTTTTAAAACCTTAGTAAAATATAATATTTATTTCATTGTTTAATCTAATTTTATCCATGTACGATATAGAGTGTACGATAATGTACGGTATATGATATAGCAATAAGAAGGGTAAAATCGTTTTTTGCACACAAAAAGCAATAAATATTTTAACCCTTTAAATTGAAATAAGTGACATTGTGCAATTATGTCTTGCTAATTTACTAGCTTGCAGCCAAATAGTCGATATTAAATAGTATAATGTAAATCAACAAACATATGCGTAATTCACACTATCCAATTCAAGTAAACCGAACCGGATTGAGAATATCTAGAAAAGTCCTGATACCCAATATGAATCCACAATTTTATTATTCAATGCATGGTTACAATAAAGTGATTTTCTTAACATGAATTCGCATTAACCAAGTCTTCCACTGACCTTGACCCTCTTAAGATTCTGTGATTCTCTCTATAAACTAGTGTGTTTCTATCGTAATTTATCGTATTTTATTTATATACACGCATTATGGACCGCCGTTCCAAAGCTTAAATGAGATAAGCATCGATATCAATAATCATGAAACCGCATAATATGTTTAATTTTATTCCAAATGGCTATACTATATTAACGCTTAATCACTTTTAAATGGCACCGATTTTTCAAACTTTCAGTTTTAAAGAAGAGTTAATTAGCAAAAATGCAATAAGTTGACGAGCAATTAACGAGAGATAATAATTGTTTGAGCAATTTATCTCGTTTAACTGTTACGAAACGTGTTATTTTGTTATATAACATGTTATTAATTTATGTAGATGTTTAATTAAAGTGTTGGACGCTAAGATGATAGGAATTAGGGGTGACCAATCTAAACAATTCAACCCAATTCAATCCAAAAAAATTCAATTAGTTTGGATATGAGTTTCTATAAAAATCTATTTGGATCTAATAATTTTTTTTGTCATCTGGGCCACAACGGACCGACCCAATAACCCAACACCACAGAAGGGGAGGATGGAGTCGTACTCTACACCGATAAGATGACAGCAGAGGTGTGACAACCCGCTGGCCCACTTACTACTTCTTTGATCTAATAATTTTTACTAATTTGGGTTTGAGTTATTTAAATTGATCTTTAGATTACTAAGAACTCAAATAAAATCCAATCTTGTTTTTACATATATTATTTATATAGTATATACATTAATAAACATAAATGTAAAATTAACAAAACTAAAACTAGTAATTTACGATTCTAGAGTTCTAGTTTATTATTGGTTTTTTTTGTTGGACTACAAATCTTTTACAATATCAAAAATAATATTTTTGTTTTATTTCTGGATTTTATATTTTATAATATCAAGGATAATGGTTTTGTTTTATTTATTACAACTGACGTTAAGAATTTATTTTAGATATTATTGTAATTTTTATTTTATTTTATAAACATTCAATAACCAAACCTAATACAAGATCTAAACAACCCAAATAAAATTAGATATAAATTTATTTTTGTTAAATTATTTACGATCTAAACAACTTAAACCTGATCTAAAACCTAAAAAACTTGATCCAAATTTTATGTAGATCGAATTTGGTCAAATAATTCTCAAACCAAATAATCCAAACCCAATCCAAAACCTAAGAAACACAAACCAAAACTTGGATTGGCCACCCCTAATAGGAATAACAATTTATCAGATAATTAAATGTTCACATAATAAATAAATAACATAGCATGGAACAAAATTATGTGCTAGTTCCATTTATAAATTACACATCCAAATAAAAATTTAACATGTTACAAGAAAGTTCAAATACAAATTTAACATGTTACAATAAAATCATGTATCCTGTAACAGTTACATGAAATATACCAAAAAAAAATTATTACCATTATTTTGTTAATTAGTCTTTAAAGAATAATCGTTATACAAGTTACCCAAAAGGAAAAATTGCACGAACGGAATAAATTATTAAAGAGTTATGAAATAGCAGAAAACACCGATGTGTATTTTGTAAGATACGCACATGAAAGAAGGCAGCTGTTATTTATATATTTGGTGAAACAAACAATTATTTGTGGTCTTGGTACCAACCAACTTTTGTCACTATCAGTATCAGCGGCTTAACCCGGGAACAGCTGTTTCTTGGCTATCCCATTTTCAAGTGCCAAACATGATAATAGTTAATATAATAAAATCAACTATAACTAATGGTTTATTATTCCACTCATAACATAGTTTTATGGGACTCACCAACAAGGTTGGTAAGAGCCGCATCCATTATCTAATTATTACAGAATTGTTTATACATCAAGAATAAACAAATAATGATAATGATCGTATTCGGTTTGAAATTTAATGAAAATAACTGAGTTCATCTGGATAGAATTTGGTTTTTTTTTTGTAACTGAAGAATTTTGTTTTTTGAATACTCGTATTCGATCTAAAAAGATCATACATCGCTTGGTCCAGTTAATTACCAAACAAATTAACATAAAAAGGAATGGAGAAAGAATCCTATAAGATCATATGTGTAATATACCGATCTTCGATCCTTAAAAATCGGTATGTTTCCGTTATTTAATTTACAGTTTAAATCGATTTCTTGAGGATATTCCATCAACTAAAGATTTTTTTTAATTTTATTTTCAACCAAAAGATTATATTTCATTTTCAGATAATATCAAATCTTTTTTTTTTTCTTTTTGGGAGAATCATTATTCTATAAATACATGTCTAATTTTTCATTCTATTTTCCAGAAATCCTAAACACTTTTTATTTCATCTCTCTCTCGCGATTGCCTTTCTCTCTCCTCCTCCGCCGCGAATTCTCTCTCTCCTCGCCGTCTCTCTCCTCCGCGAACCCTAGCCGCCGCGAGATGACCTTCCCACTGCCTCATCCTTCGTCGAGCTCTTCCACAGATTCCGATGATGAGCTTTTCTCCTTCTCGTCGCCTCCATCTGTACCAAGGTGAGTACTCGTTGCCCCTCACTTTCTTTAAGATATCGTTTTATTCTTTTTGATAAGTCTTTTCTTAAACCGTAACTTTCCACTAAGCGAGCTATCTGATTCGTTTGGTGTTTCTTGTTGTTTGCTAATTTGACTATATTATATTTATAGCCATATTCTTAGATCTGCTATTAGGATCTGATAGATCTGCTAGTGGTTATGCTTAGATCTGTTTCTAGGGTTTATTTACAAATATTGTTTGTTGCTTATTTCACAAGTCTCCAGAATATTGACTTAAGAACTAAGGAACCCTAAAACCTTGTGAATTGATTGATATGAGTGTGATGTCGAGATCCCATTGTTACAACTTGGTTGAGTCATGTTTGTGATTCCTCAACCTAGAGTTGATGGAGCGTTTAGGATGTAAACCAGCATTGCTTGGATTTATACTTTAGAATTGTGAGGAGTCCGTCACATGGCGAGAAGGACGCTTGCGATACGGATATTGTTTGCTGGGGCTGATGGGGTGCTACCGGGGGCATTAGTTCTCAACGTCAGGAGGTTATGGCGAACCTCAAGAATGTTTGTGTGACATATGTGTGGTGGCAGGCCAATTCGTCTATTCCTCGAAAAGGCGGGGTCGGTGTCACGAGTTGATCAGAGGTGGAGCCAAGGGCTCGTGATGGTCGTGGACCAAGTGTGGTGGTGGTGATCGTGGTGTATTTGCGTGTTATGATTGTCTATTGATTGTGCTTGTTTTAGGATTAGACTTTCATGAATAGTAACTTGTGTAATATCTGGAAGTGAACTGTGAGTCTCCCCTAGGCTCATCTTCACTGAGTAATCTCCATTACTCACCCCTCCTCTTCCCTTTGTTATGTATGTGAGAGTCGAAACTCACACAATCAATTTTTGTCGTGACTTTTAGAGGGAACAAAAGTTCAGACGAAAACACAGAGAGAGAGATCCAAATATGGTTTTTTTTTTATTGCTGTTCGAGGGCGTTTCAATACAAGAGTTGAGTTGCTAAGAGTTTGTGCCTAGGGTTTTTCTTATCCCATTTACAGATGTGGCTAAGAGCGATATTTATATGAATCTTCCGGCGAGAATCATGGAAGAAAAAGAAAACTCCCTTTTTCCTTTGCGCGGCTACTGACCTAGGGCAAATGGTGATGTGAGCCCTTAGTCCGGCCCGATAGGATTGATGATCGAATTGTCTCTCGGCCCATGAACGTTCTTCTCGGCCCACACATTTTTAGGTTGGCTCGGCTTTATCTTGCTTCACCTCGGTTCTTACGAGACGAGGTGAGAGGTTTTGAAGATTGTTTAGTCGTCAAGCTTCGACTTCGGTCGGTATCCCCTATTTCCTGAGGTGTTAATCTCTAGTGGGTGAAAACTAACCCCAACAGTTTGCCCCCCAGCTCGTCAGAGTCAAGAGTAATTGTGACGAGGTAAGAGTCATCAAGGTCGAGATTAACCAACGAACCAAAACCATGCCGAGCCATGTTTTCCAAGACGTCCTCCATTTGAGAATAGTTTCTTTGAAAATAGTCGGGTACGCCTCGTCGTCCCTTTTCCATTGCTCTGAAGGTCCTATGTAGTTGTTGTGCTTATTCGTGTTCACGCGCTTTGCTTTAAATGTCTCGAAAGTTGTAATGATTCACGTTAGTTTCCGAGGTCACGCGCACCCACGCGCGGGTAACCTATAAAAGATGTGGTTTTTCAGCATTTCTCTTCACTACTCCCAAACTCCCGAAATTCAGGTAGCTCTCCTCTCTCTTCTCTTCCTTCTTAATTTATTATCTCCGAGGTGATATGTTGGATTGTGATGTTCCGAACGGCACGGTTGGTTCGACCACTCGTATCCCGACCATCCATGATTCCACTTCGGGAACCGAAGCGAAGAAATCGGCTAGAGCAGACGAGGAATATGCTCCTTGTGCTTCGGCCGTGGGGATCGGTGCCGAGGGTAACGTATCGCCCGAGGTTAATAGTTTTCCCGAGGCGAATCTCCCCTTGCCGAGGTTCACGAAACCGCCAATCGATGTCTCGACATCGTCCCCTTTGAAGGGTTGATTCGTTCTGTTGCCGGGCCCGACGATGTGGTGATGTCTGAGGAGATAAAGATTGAGGATGAGGACTTCCATTGGGACCCCAACGAGGCGAGGGCAGAGATAGACCGCTTGATGAGTACGTATCAGCCGGTCCCACCAAAGCGAAAATCTGCGAGGATACCTAAAAGGAAACGAGCCGTTTGATATATCATGGTTTTTACCCCTTTTAAGCCATGATATAAGTCCGTTTTGTAGAGTCTTTCTACTATTTTGTAGTGTTTTAGAGTCTTTTACAGGTTTTAGCACGTTTGGAGCATAATTGAAGATATTGAAGCTTTTTGGAGCATTTTGGAGCAAAACAGAAGTTCGTGTAGTTGAGTACCCGATTTGAAGCCCTTGTATCGACCGACACCACCTGGTGTCGATCGATACTGACACCATGAAGGAAGGAAGCGCGTCATTGTCCGAGTATCGATCGATACCACTCATGGTATCGGTCGATACCGTCGACCATGGAGAAGGAAACACAACTTTTATGAAGAGTTGAAGAATTGCAAAATTGCCCAGAAGACTTTATTATTTACAATTTGGCCCAAAACGTGTTTTAGGTTATTAATTAGGTTTTTGAGCCACTTTTGTTGGCAAGACTTGATTAAGCTTTATTTTACTCTGGTTTTTGAGAGACAACTCTGAACTCCTGTTTCTTATTGATTTCTTTGATGATCTATTCAATCATATGTTGCTTGTTTCAATCTCCATGTCTGAGTAGATCCCTTGTTAGGTTCATGGTTCTCAGAAGGGTTTTCTCTGAATGTTAGGTTAATTAGTTAATTAAGATTCACCATCTGAATTAGTTCTTCGCCATAAGTTGTTCTCATAGCTAATTCTAGGTTGACGAATCTGGAACTTAGATATTAGAATAATTGATTAGGCACGAAAGTGCGATTAATTACCTGACAGAACCTAGGGTGAGCAAAATAACTATTCGCAAAGAGATTTGGTTTAGTTGTTTTGTGAACAAATCAAACTTGAACTAAAAGCTGGTTTAGACTTTAAGATTCGCAAAGAGATTTGGAATTCTAGGATTTAGACTTAGATAGTTTTCGCAACGAGAGTTGGTTAGCTATACTTTAGTGATATGAGTTCAAGAACCGCGCTAAATCTGAATCCTGTTAGTTAGTTTATCTACATTCATTGAATTCCTGAGAAATACCATGAGCCTATCTTCTTTCCAATTGACTTACAACACTTTTAATTTACGTATTACTTTCAATTACATCTTTTGGTTTAGCTTAATTCGAATCTATATAATCTATTGCGTGATATATGGAGTTCTTGTGTTCAACCCCTACATATACTACAACAACTGCTTTAGTACTATTAGGGTATTAATTTGAGCATATCAAATTTGGCGCCGTTGCCGGGGACTCAATTTCGCCATTAGATTTTAGCCGAGAATTTCGACTAAACTCGTCGGTATCGATCGATACTACCCAGTGTCGGTTGATACTCGTCGTATTTTTTTTATAAAAATTTTGGTTACTTACGTGCTTTGACTTTTGTGTTTCATGTGTATGCCTAATCGCGAAACTATAAGAAACAAGAGCACTCAGCTAGTTAATCTTTCACTTGAGGAACTAGCACTTTTAGAACGCACAAACAGGAAAGCAAAGACGCCAACAAAGATGAACAATCCAATAATTTTGGTTCGTGATGATGCTGGAGCTTTGAGAGACCAAGAGGGTCATTTGTGCAATGAGAGGGGGCAACAACTTGATGGAGATGGAAACATCATTGTCCCTCCAGCTGTTGTGAATGTTGGGAATAATGCGGTTAATCGTGGTAGGACAATTGGAGAGTACAACATGCCTGATCAGTTCTATGCCAATCGATCAGCGATTCGCCCTCCTGCTTTTCAGAGGAATGACTTTGAGCTGAAACCTGCATACTTCACTCTTGTGGGTCAGCACCCTTTTCATGGTTTTACTCATGAGCACCCCATGGATCATATTGAGAGGTTCGAGGACTTGGTCACTAGCATCAAGTACAATGGAGTGTCCAACGATTACCTCCTCTGTAAGCTCTTTCCATACTCTCTTGGTGGAGAAGCAGCTTATTGGCTTAAGCAGTTGCCTCCTGGATCACTGACTACTTGGGAAGAGACTAAGAATGCCTTCCTCAATAATTTCTATGATGATGCAAGATCCGAAGAGCTCATGAACAAGATCTCCCAGTTTTCTCAAGGACCAACTGAGGCATTTAAGGCTGCTTGGGTGAGATTCAGATCATATCAGAGAGATTGTCCATATCACGGGTTCACTAAGGTTCAGCTGCTGGGTATCTTTTTCAGAGGGGTTTGGAGGTATCATATGGCTTTGGATGCTACGAGTAATGGTAATTTCAACACCAGGTATCCAAACGATGCTTATGTGCTGATTGAGAACTTGGCGTCTAGCAATAGCACCAAGAATGTAGACTTTGAGCGGAAGAAGCAGGCTGGGAATTTGGATGGTTCGTAGATTGCTGAGGTTCAAGCCAAGCTGGATTCAGTGCACAATCTCCTGATGGGTAAGACGAAGAAAGCTGTTCACTTTGCTGATGAGGATGAAGTGAAATGTGTTAACTACATTGGTGGTGCTGGATTTCAAAGTCAAAGGTATCAATACCCACCTCACCCACCCAAAACTCCAGAGAGCAAGGTTGAGTCTATGCTTGAGCAGCTTCTTCAGAGACAGCAGAAGATGACAGTTGATTTCAATGGGAAGATGGATACCATGTACACAGATCTGAATGGGAAAATCGAGGCTCTCAGTATTCATTCGAAGATGCTGGAAACTCAAATAGCTCAGATTTCAGCAGCTGTCAAGGGAAAGATGGTTCATGCACAAAATGAACACGTCAATGCAATCACTTTGAGGAGTGAAAAAGAGGTCAACCCAGGAGAGAAAATTGGCCTAACTGCAGGAAATTTCGTCGATCTTGACGATGAGGTTTCAGAAATCCCCAGGGTGTCGACCGACACCACCACCGGTGTCGATCGACACCAACCAGAAGATAACGACGATGAGGCTCCCGAAATTTCCCAAGTATCGATCGATACCTCCCAGCATCGGTCGATACCCGTCCAAGGATCTGCCAAGGACGTTTCAAAGCAACAAGCATTGATCGACACCCTCCCAGTGTCGACCGATACGGAGACCGGGATCCAGGAGCCTAGTATCGATCGACACCAATCTGGTATCGCTCGACACCCTTCGCAGACCGACCCAGAAATTGCGAAGAAGCCGCATATGACGAACAAGCCTAAGGTGCCATATCCTATACCACCTAGACATCTAATGAACCCCATTTCTGCGGAGAAGTTGCTCGCTTTTGAGAAGATGGTCATGAGGATCCCCCACACTATATCTTTTGAGGAAGCTTTTAAGAACCGTCCTATGGCGTGTTACTTCCAAAATTGCAGAGAAACTGAGGAAGAGATCAAGGCACTATTTATCAAAGCCAGAAGTACACCACCTCCGATGAAACAGCTGATTATGAGGGAAGACCCAAGAATATTCTCAGTTCCATGCTCTATCTCTAGAGTTAAATTCAAAGAGTCTATCGTTGACTCGGGGGCTGGCGTCAATGTCATGTCAAGGGCAATTGCAGAGAGATTGAAAGCTGATATTCGATCTCCCAAGGCATCTCTCACATTCGCGAACTGTATCACCTCACTTCCATACGGTACAATCCCTGATTTGATGGTCACAGTAGGAGATTGTCTGGTTCCTACTGATTTTCAGGTTGTGGAGATGAGTGCAACATCTAGTACGCAGCTGATTCTTGAACGACCGTTTATGGCTACGGTTGGTGCCATTATGGACACACCCAGCAAGAGAGGCTCGTTCTCATACATTGACAAGGAGGTGTACTACGACGCCATTCCTACTAGAGGTACTCCCACACGTGTCTCTTGCATCGATGTTGTCACATGAGAGACGTTGGCAGCTGATCTTTTGGAAGAGCCTCCTGACATACCAACTGTCATGGACATTCTAGATAGTCCTTCTGTCATCACCAAGAAAGACGTCAAAACAGCTAAGGCAAAGAAGAAGGTAAAGAGCAAATGAGTAAAAGGTGCTCCCTCTGTGACTTTAATCCCTCAAAAGTGTGATGGGGATTCGATTGAGTACAAGGTGAAGTGCAAAGGAACCTCAAAACCATTCTCCAAGGCTAGAATCATTCTTACTCCAGAGCTGAAAGAGAAAGGAAAAAAGGTTATAGAGAGCATGCTGAGTAGAACTCTGAATCTGCAAGTGTCTAGCTGTAGAACTTGCATGAGAGTGAGTTCTCAACCTCGCTCCGACTAATCACCTGAGCAAAGTCAAGCTCGTGACTAAAAACAAGCGCTTGGTGGGAGGCAACCCACTGGTAAGTCTATATATAAGTCTTTTGTTTTTGTTTTTATTTTTGGTTTTATGTTTTGTGTCTTGTGTTTCACGTGCAGCAGATTCAGAAGAGCAGCATCGATGGACACCAACCCGATATCGATCGACACCATCCACGCGACAAAGGAGCAGAAACTTGCTACGAGTATCGATCGATACCAGTGCTGTATCGGTCGACACTCATCACCATCTCGGGTAACTTCTTCACTTTTGACCAATCCACTCAGCTCTTCTGTTTTTCTTTTACCAACTCTAGGCTAAATAACACTGGGGACAGTGTTGTTCAAGTCTGGGGGAGGTAGTCGCTGACAACGTGTTTGTTTTTCTTAGAGTCAGTCGTTTTATTGAGTCAAAATTTGTTTTATTGAGTCAAAACCTGTTGGAGATTATGATCTTGTTCTTGAGTCTATTCTTCTGACTTTGCTTCTAAGTGTCCACTGTTACAGAATCAGTTACACATCGAGTAATGAAAAATTCAAAGGCTGACCAGTTAACTAGAAGACACACATGTTTCCAGCAGAGTTCTTTTAAAGCCTGAGCCAAATTTTTGCACTTCATCGACGTGGTTAGTATTCATAGAGCTTGATTCCTCATTCATATCTGACAAAGGAACCCATGTGTTTAAAGTAATAGTATCTCTCTCCCCTGTTATAAGTTAATAAATAAGAGCATAAAGATGAGATGATTTTCTCCTAAGTAAAGGGTTAGGAATGTTTCCAGCGATCCCATTATTCTACTTGGTGAGGAATGATCACACAAATGTTGGAAGCGAGGCTAGGATTTTTCTATGATGCCATTATTCGCCTACACCCTTTGATACATTGAGAGGGAAGAACCGGGGATTCGGTGGCAAACACCATCAATACTCGCGTCTCATACCTTGATGTGTATGTGCGAATCTAAAAAAAANAAAAAAAAAAAAGAAGAAGAGAATATGATAAGAAATAAGTCCGGGGGAGAGAAAGTGATACAAAAAGTGTGAAATTGGGTGGTTCCTTGACATGATATTGTATGGGAAAGAATCTAGAAGGTTCTTGATATTAATCACAGCGATAAAACTGGCGATGATGGGTTTAATTGAATGAAGCTGCGAAATAATGTGTGTAGTCTAGGGAACCTGCGAATGCCTAAGGAGAAGTACATGGTGGTTAGTCTTGGACCTGGTTAGGTGACATTTGGGTGCTTGGGAAAAGGGTCATTGCAATGTTTCAAGAACAAGTGAGTCTCCGTGTTTTCAAACTTCTTTCTCTGGTTTGGTCTTCTATTTGCTTGAGGGCAAGCAAAGGCTAAGTCTGGGGGAGTTGATATATCATGGTTTTTACCCCTTTTAAGCCATGATATAAGTCCGTTTTATAGAGTCTTTCTACTATTTTGTAGTGTTTTAGAGTATTTTACAGGTTTTAGCCCGTTTGGAGCATAATTGAAGATATTTGAGCTTTTTGGAGCATTTTGGAGCAAAACAGAAGTTCGTGTAGCTGAGTACCCGATTTGAAGCCCTTGTATCGACCGACACCACCTAGTGTCGGTCGATACTGACACCATGAAGGAAGGAAGCGCGTCATTTTCTGAGTATCGATCGATACCACTCATGGTATCGGTCGATACCGTCGACCATGGAGAAGGAAACGCGACTTTTATGAAGAGTTGAAGAATTACAAAATTGCCCAGAAGACTTTATTATTTACAATTTAGCCCAAAACGTGTTTTAGGTTATTAATTAAGTTTTGAGCCACTTTTGTTGGCAAGACTTGATTAAGCTTTATTTTACTCTGGTTTTTGAGAGACAACTCTGAACTCCTGTTTCTTATTGATTTCTTTGATGATCTATTCAATCATATGTTGCTTGTTTCAATCTCCATGTATGAGTAGATCCCTTGTTAGGTTCATGGTTCTCAGAAGGGTTTTCTCTGAATGTTAGGTTAATTAGTTAATTAGGATTCACCATCTGAATTAGTTCTTCGCCATAAGTTGTTCTCATAGCTAATTTTAGGTTGACGAATATGGAACTTAGATCTTAGGATAATTGATTAGGCACGAGAGTGCGATTAATTACCTGACATAACCTAGGATTAGCAAAATAACTATTCGCAAAGAGATTTGGTTTAGTTGTTTTGTGAACAAATCAAACTTGAACTAAAAGCTGGTTTAGACTTTAGGATTGGCAAAGAGATTTGGAATTCTAGGATTTAGACTTAGATAGTTTTCGCAACGAGAGTTGGTTAGCTATACTTTAGTGATATGAGTTCAAGAACCGCGCTAAATCTGAATCATGTTAGTTAGTTTATCTACATTCATTGAATTCCTGAGAAATACCATGAGCCTATCTTCTTTCCAATTGACTTACAACACTTTTAATTTACGTATTACTTTCAATTACATCTTTTGGTTTAGCTTAATTCGAATCTATATAATCTATTGCGTGATATATGGAGTTCTTGTGTTCAACCCCTACATATACTACAACAACTGCTTTAGTACTATTAGGGTATTAATTTGAGCATATCACAGTTCCTCCTGGTTCTACGCTTTCTAATTCGTACTCCCCGAACCGTCCGATCGGGCCGATAATCCTCCTCCAGATTGCTTCACTATTTATGAGGCCTTTTTCAACCTATGTTTTCTTTGGTTTCCGATCCTCGAGGTGATCCTTCGCTATTTATGGTTTCACAGCCTTGCTTTAGCTCAAATCAGACTTCGGGGGCTTCGTCACCTCCTAGGGATTCTAATTCGCAGCTACAAATGCGATGTTGAAGTGACTGTTGAACACCTCCGAAACCTGCTGGATATCCGAAAGGTTCTGAAATCGACATCTGCCAAGTTTTATATTGGCAATAAGAAGACGAGGAAAATCATCACAAGGTTTCCGAGCAAGGACAGCGGTTGGGAGGATCATTTTTTCTTCGTTCGTATCTCCAAGGCGTCCATTGACAGCGACTGTCTCCACTTGGTCAAGACAAACTGGGGACCGCTTGGTAGCCGACCCGTAGATTTTGGCTCGGTTTATCATTCGATTTGGGTTTTCTGATCATCTTTATTTTTGCAGATCGCGACTTCCTTCCACCAGCACCGTATGATCTAGACGAAGTATTTGACGCTTTAAAGGCGAGGAAGGTTCATTGGGGAAAGCACTTCTCGCTTCAGAGAGTAGAAAGGGCCGAAGCTCTTATTAGTGGTGCTCTACTTAATTCGGATCTTTCGTCTTCAAAGGATTTGAGGACAACAATCAAGGACAAGATATCCGCCCGAGATAAGAAGGCGTGAGAAGCGAGGGAAGCAGCAAGGCGAGCTGGTGGAGGGCCCGTAATGATAACTCCCGAGGCGACTCTTCCCGTTCTTAGAACGAATGTTGCTGAGACAACCATAAGTGATGATGCCGAGATGAATCCTGTGATGTCTCCCGAGGTCGACGTCTCGAATGATGGAGAGAGGACTCTCGTGTCTCGACCTTCTGCTTCGGCTTTGACAAAGCACGTCGATAATCGGAGTAAGAAGCATCCTGCATCGGGTGGCGGACGAAGCGAAACGGCGAAGAAAAAGAAAAGGGACACTTCTGATTCCTCTGATTTCCTATTTGCCGAAATAGCTGTTGATGATGTTGTTGCGTCGAACGCTATCCTTGCACTGATTAGTGGCCCTGAGGTTCATCTCCCTCCCTTGGGCGTCCTGATTAACGATAATGTGTACTCTGATCTGTCGCTGAAACGCATCTGTCCGATCGAGGCAATAAGGACAAGATAACCTCCCATGCGTCGTCCAACCTGATAGCATTCCGTATGCAGGGAAGTCCATTATTGTCCACATAAGCACCGCACGCATTGTAAATTTTTTTTCCCTCGAACAGTCATATGTACGAACTCTTGTAGACCACAACTGTTTCAACTCATGTATGAAAGGTTGAAAAAACACATCAAGGGACCGCTTCGGATGATTAGGACCATGAATTAAAATACTCAGGAATAGAAATTCCCTTTGCATGCACATATATGGGGGAAGGTTATCAGGCATTACGATAACTGGCTACAAAGAATATTGCAAAGACCAAGATACACATTTCGCTTAGAGTTAGCAAAGTCGGGGTGTACCGTGTTAAAGTGTTTCCAAGCTTTTGCATCTGACGGGTGAGTCACTTCTCAATCTCTCTGTGAATGTTCTGCATGCCACCTCATCGATGCAGCTGTCCTTTCAGATTGATACAATCTTTTCAACCTATCAGTTATAGGAAGATACCACATCCGTTGGTACGGTATCTTACTATGCCCAGAAGTTTGTGGCCTAAATCTCGGTTTTTGGCAAAATCGACATTCCTGCAACTTATCATCATCTTTCCAAAAAAACATACAATTGTCAACACATACATCTATCATCTCGGAAGGCAACCCAAGACTAAACACCAACTTCTGAACCTCATAATATGTTTCGGCAGCCAAATTATTCTATGGCAAATACTCTTTAATAAGATCAGCCCAATCATCCATGCAAACCTCAGCTAAGTTATGATCCGTTTTAATTGTCATCATCCTAGCTGCTAACGACAATTTAGACTGACATTCTCTACATCCATCGTAGAGTGGCTGATTTGCAGCGCCTAGCATATCATAAAATCAGTTCGCATCTACGTTGGGTTTCTCAACAGTACTATTATCAACATTTGTTTCATGAAATGCATCATTAACCATGGCATGCATCCTATCATGATCTTGACCCTGATCCAATTGATGTTGACCATGAAGATAACTACCCTGATAATTTGATTCATCAAAATCTACTTGACTTTGATAATTACTACTACTATGATCAACTGCTTGACTCTTTTCAAAACCCTCTCTATGTTGATACCAAACATAATATTGCGGCATAAACCCTATATTTAGTAAATGCTTTCACAGTGTCTCAATAAAAATATATCTCATATTCTTGGATTTACGACAAGGAAAGAAGATTTTACCGCTTTCCAGGGTTGTTTGCATATTTCCGGCTTGATACATGAATATTTCAAGCCCCTCTTTGAATTCTTTCGTCAACGCTCCCTCCGAATCCTTTTGCGTATACATCCATCTTAGTAGATCGTATAAAGACATTTTATAGTGTTTTTTTTTTGTTATTAGTGTTTTTTTTTTTTATAAACTTTCATTTGATGTGAGGATGTATTTATAGAATTTTTTTCAGAATTAACAACGGATTTACAACGGATTTACGATGTAAATTCGATGTAAATTTGTTAGGTGAACCTATTAAAAAGCGTGTTCTACCAAACTAGAAACTATCGACGTGAAATGGTCGTTAATGTAAGCCGTTGTAAATTCGATGTAAAATTATATCGAGTTTACAACGTAAAATGCGAGAGTCATATTTGTCGTAAATTTTCGTTGGAAATAGGCAGTTTTCTTGTAGTGTTTCTTTGCCTGCGATCCTTCGTCGCATGTCATCAACGGTCCCGAAAATCTCCACTTGAAAACGTCTCCATCCAGCATGATATATCGGGCAGCCTAAGCTTTGAGTTTTCGAGCAGCCCACTTGCCTGGTGGCACCTCTCCGTCCATGACGTAAGCGCGAATGGGTTCCATCCATTCTTTGTCGCAGCCATACTGTCCTTCGTGTTGCACGTCCGTGTCCATGTCGACCGCCTCGTTCTCGGCAGGTGCGTCTGGTGCGTCGATTGCGTTGATGATACTAGGTGGATCGATGCTCGGATTCTCGATGAACTCGAAGGGAATTACGCGTTTTAAGTCAGGGTCCGAGGTTGACGCTAGAGTAGCTAGGGCATCGGCTTGAGTGTTTTCGCCTCAGGGGATTCAGGAGAGTTTGAACTCCTTGAATTGCTTAGCCAATCCATGGACAATCTTTAAGTAGGCTTCCATCCTCTCGTCTCTAGCTTCGTATTCTCCGTTGAACTGGTTTGCTACCAGCTGAGAGTCGCATAATGCGTTTAAGTTGGGTATCTTTATCCCGTGAGCAAGTTTCAAACCGGTGATCAAAGCTTCGTATTCTGCTTCATTGTTCAAGGCTGGGAAAGTTAGTCGGAATGATTGTTCTAAGACTTCGCCGATCGGGGATGTCAGGCGAATTCCTACTACGGACCCTTGCTTTGAGGACGAGCCGTCGACATGAAGTATCCAGGTGGAGTTGGGCGTCGGTTCTTCGGTTCCTTTGGTTGGAAGCTCGACTATGAAATATGCGAGTACCTGAGACTTCGCTCATGTTCTGTTCCGGTACTCGATATCATATTCACTGAGTTCGACGGCCCATTTCGCAAGTCTCCCTGATTGGCTCGGGCTGTGCAAAATAGTCCGCAAGGGGAAAGTGGCTAGCACTATGATGGAATGTGATTGGAAGTAGGGTCGTAGTTTTCGAACTGACATAACTACTGCGAGCGCCAATTTTTCCATCTGCGGGTATTTGGTTTCTTCGTCGGTTAAAGTCTGGCTGACGTAGAAAATTAGCCTCTGCTCTCCTCGCTCCTCCCTGACGAGCACCCCACTGACCGCTGTTGTTGATACGACAATGTAAAGGAATAAAGGCTCACCCATGATGGGTTTGGCAAGGATAGGTAGGGTGGCTAAGTATCGCTTCAGCTCTTGAAAGGCGTCTTCGCATTGATCCGTCCATTCGAATTTTTTATTGCCTCGTAAAGTGTCGTAAAACGGCAGGCATTTGTCGGTAGATCGCGAAATGAAGCGATTTAGGGCGGCGACGCGTCCCGTCAGTCGTTGGACCTCACGTTTTGTCTTCAGTGATGCCATTTCGATCAACGCGTTTATTTGTTTCGGGTTTGCCTCGATACCTCGGTGAGTGACGAGGTATCCGAGGAACTCCCCCGATGTTATGGCAAACTTGCATTTCGCCGGGTTTAACTTCATGTTGTGCAGATTCAGTTGTCGGAAGCAATCTCGTAGATGTTCAACGTGCTTTTTCTCGTCAAGCGATTTGACTAGCATATCATCGATGTAGACCTCCATCGTTTTGCCGAGTTGTTCTGCGAACATTTTGTTGACCAGCTCTGGTATGTTGCACCTGCGTTTTTGAGTCCGAACGACATCACTTTATAGCAATAGATCCCGCGATCCGTGATGAATGCGGTTTTTTCTCTGTCATTGGGGTGCATCAGGATTTGATTGTAACCAGAGAACGCTTCCATGAACGATAAGAGTTTATTGCCGGCAGTTACTTCGACGAGTCTATCGATATGAGGCAATGGGAAACTATCTTTGGGGCCTGCTTTGTTCAGGTCGGTAAAGTCTACGCATATTCGCCATGTACCGTTCTTTTTCTTCTCTACGACAGGGTTGGCAAGCCAGTCATGGTATTTTGCTTCGACGATGGAACCGACTTTCAGCAGTTTTCTACCTCGTCATTTACGGCCTTAGCTCGTTATGGGCCCATCATTCTTCTATTTTGCTTTACAGGTTTGAACGCGGGATCCACGTTTAGCTCGTGGCATGCGGTGTCGATGCTAATTCCTGGCATGTCCTCTGCGGTCCAGGCGAATATGTGTACGTTATCCTTCAAGAAAGAGATCAATTTTATGTGGATGGACTCGTTTAGTGTGGCCTCGATATCTACTCATCGCTCCGGGTGATCCTCGTCAATGCACACCGAGGTCACGGGCTCGCAGGTCGGCTCGGCTTCTTCCTCGCGAGCATCCGTGATTTGTAATTTCTATAAGAGTTTGGATAGATCTTTCTCGGTCTCCTGATCTGTCTTCGGCTTTTTCAGATTTGCACTCGTATTTGTTACCGGGTTACGAAGCTTCTGCTCGGCGAGGAAACAGACTCGAGATTCTTTCTGGTTGCCTCCGATAGTCTTGATTCCATCGGGGGTCGGGAATTTGATGCAGAGGTGATAAGTCGATGGAATAGCTCGCATGGAGTTTATCCATGGGGTGCCCATGATAACGTTGTATATTGCTGGGTGGTCCGCAACAGAGAACTCCACGAACTTCGTCACGCCTTTCGCATGTACGGGCAGCCTGATCGTTGTTGTATCACCAATAAATCCGGTTAGGGGTCTCGGATTGGCTACTATTTCCGTAAGCTTGTTGTCCATTTGTCTTAGGATGTCTCGGACAATAACGTCGATCG
Source organism: Eutrema heterophyllum (assembly GCA_002933915.1). Lineage (NCBI taxonomy): Eukaryota > Viridiplantae > Streptophyta > Magnoliopsida > Brassicales > Brassicaceae > Eutrema > Eutrema heterophyllum. The sequence goes on from PKMM01029352.1 coordinate 211,758, forward strand.
AGCTTCTTGTATCGATTAATATCCTCGCCACGTCGTGATCTCGGATAGTTAGCTCGATAACGAGAGGGTCATTATGCGGCTTGTCGATGCCGACGGTTTCTTCTTTGGCAAAAGAGATGATGACGTTTGGGAGGTTAGGTGGTTCAGACCAATTGATGCTGGTTTCGGCTCGGCGTTGATACGCTTTGATTGATGACACCGTGTCGGCACAATACTGCAATCCTCCCATTATCATGTTTATCCTTTTCTGAGGCGCCGGTGGTGCTTCTTCCTCGTTTCTTCGACCTCGCTTCGGGATTTCTACTTGGTTTTGTTCAGCCAAGGTACCTCGGTTTGGCTTGTTCTGGCTGTCATCTACTCGTTCAAAATACTTGAGAGTCACTGTATTTCCGAGCTTTCCCGCCATGAACTTAGCTGCCAATTTTGCCCCTAAGCTTCGACAGTTTGCTGTGAGGTGTCCGTAGCACTGATAATGGTCACAGTAGGCCATCTCGTCAAAGCTGTTGGAGTTCCTTGTCCATATATTCCATGATGCCTTGCCTCGTTCTGCTCCTACTTGGTAATTGTGGGCGCCTTGGAATTTTGGTCCTTCGTGATGCACGAATCCTCCATTATGGGGATTTCTCCGAGGATTAGACGGGAATGGAGCCGAGACGGCGCTTCGGTTTGTTGGCTTCGCTGGTTCAAATCTCTCCTCGAGGATCTTCATTTTTTCTTCATCGACGATGAAATCCGAGGACCGATGCAATGCATCTTGGATTGTATGAGGTGTGTTAAAGGCGATCTCCCTTCGGAAATTCGATTTGTACCACATTGCCTTTTTTAGCGCGATGAGCGCGGCTCGGTCGCTCACACCTTCCAGGTTTGATACCACAGTTTTGAAGCTTCCCATGAAGCTCCGTAGCGACTCGGTTGGTGCTTGTACCATGGTCCACAGATCGGCGTCGGATGTCTCTCGTTCCATGAACACAGAGTATTGCTTCAAGAACTCGGAAGATAGTTGCTGAAAATTGTCAATCGAATTTCTTTCCAGCCTTGCGAACCAGTCAAGGGCAGCTCCCTTTAGATGCTCGACGAACATGAGGCACATACCGGCGTCCTTCTTGTTCTCTTTGAGCCTAGATCGCCCCATTGCTATTCGGAAGGCGGTGATGTGGGCCTTCGGGTCGGTTGTTCCATCATAGAATGGGATTCTAACCTTGCTGGGGTCGAATACGATCACCTCGGTGTTCCGAACTGTGAAAGGTGTTCTTTGTGTTTCTTCAAGCATCTGATCGATCTCGGGTGCTGCGCTGATTGCATAATGTACCTTTGAACGTATAGTACGCATCTTGGCGTTGTTCTGGGCTAAAGAAGCTTTGATCTCGTTTAGTTCCATTATTTGGGCTCGGCTTGTCTCCATCGGCCCGTGCTGGTTTTGTTTCGATCTTGTTTCTTCGGTACGTCGCATCTGCTCTACCCAGAGTAGGTTTTCTTCCTCCTCTGTTAGATCGTTGCCGAGCTGGCTTGTGCTAGGGATGTCTCTTGCGGATCTCATCCCTTCTAGCGCCGAGGCGAGTTCATCACCTGTGATTTGGCCCGAAGTGTTGACCCCTCCGCTTCGGGCCTCTCCATCGTTGGCAGTTTCGGTTCCGCGACGTGTTCCTATGGGCTCAGCGGTTTGTTGGTCCATTCTCTGATTCGACCGAAGTGGATTGAAAAGGGGTGGCCACGTCGCCACGGGCGTCACCTCGTCAGATGGGTTCGCCTGTGGCTGTCTTCTGTTTGCCGTGGTTACTTTGGGAGTTGAGAAGTCGAGTGCTGTTGGGTTGAGACCGAGCTTCCTTTGAAGTACCCTCGGGGGAGTCCCGAATCGAGATATCCTGAATGAAGATCCCTGGTCCGACCTTCCGAAGCCAACGTTTCGACTCTCTCCGATAGGGTTTTGTTTGTCTTGTCCTGCTCATCTACCTTCTTCAGCAGCGAGGTGAGCATGTTCTTCAATTCGGCTAGAGGCGCCGAGGTTTCCTCTGTTATGACATGAGTGTCACTGGGTTCAACTCTTGTTATGTTTCCACTGCCGCCGCCTCTAGATCCGCGACCGTTGTTGTTGTTCACGTCGTCATCAGTTATCGGCGGTTCTCCAGACATCTCTGTAAACCTCGTTCCTGGTGTTTTTAGAGTTAGAACTTCAAGTTCCCCACAGTTGGCGCCGAACTGTGAGAGTCGAAACTCACACAATCAATTTTTGTCGTGACTTTAGAGGGAACAAAAGTTTCAGACAAAACATAGAGAGAGAGAGATCCAAATATGGTTTTTTTATTGATGTTCGAGGGCGTTTCGGTACAAGAGTTGAGTTGCTAAGAGTTTGTGCCTAGTGTTTTTCTTATCCCCTTTACAGATGTGGCTAAGAGCGATATTTATATGAGTTTTCCAGCGAGAATCATGAAAGAAAAAGAAAACTCTCTTTTTCCTTTGCGCGGCTATTGACCTAGGGCGAATGGTGATGTGAGCCCTTAGTCCGGCCCGATAGGATTGATGATCGAATTGTATCTCGACCCAACGCTCTTCTTGGCCCATGAACGCTCTTCTTGGCCCATGAACGTTCTTCTTGGCCCACACATTTTTAGGTTTGGTCGGCTTTATCTTGCTTCACCTCGGTCCTTACGAGACGAGGTGAGAGGTTTTGAAGATCGTTTAGTCGTCAAGCTTTGATTTTGGTCGGTATCCCCTATTTCTTGAGGTGTTAATCTTGAGTGGGTGAAAATTGACCCCAACAATTTACAGGTTAACGATGGTCGGAAATGTCTTATATTGCTTGTTGTGACCTGAGCGTTTTCCTGGCGATCATGTGGCGCTCACTAAGGGACCAAACCGTGCGACTTTGATATGCTCAAATTAATACCCTAAAAGTACTAAAGCAGTTGTTGTAGTAAGTGTAGGGGTCGAACACAAGAACTCAGAATATCACGCAATAGATTATGTAGATTCGAATTAAGCTAAACTAATAGATGAAATTGAAAGCAATGCGTAAGTTAAAAGTGTTGTAAATCAATTGGGAGAAAGATAGGCTCAGAGTATTTCTCTGGAATTCAATGAATGTAGATGAACTAACTAACATGATTCAGATTTAGCGTGGTTCTTGAACTCAAATCACTAAAGTATAGCTAACGAACTCTCGTTGCGAAAACTATCTAAGTCTAAATCCTAGAATTCCAAATCTCTTTGCGAATCCTAAAGTCTAAACCAACTTTTATTTCAAGTTTGATTTGTTCACAAAACAACTAAACTAAATCTCTTTGCGAATAGTTATTTTGCTCACCCTAAGTTCTATCAGGTAATTAATCGCACTCTCGTGCCTAATCAATTATCCTAAGATCTAAATTCTAGATTCGTCAACCTAGAATTAGCTATGAGAACAACCTATGGTGAAGAACTAATTCAGATGGTGAATCCTAATTAACTAATTAACCTAACATTCAAAGAAAACCCTTATGAGAACCCTGAACCTGAAGTGGATCTACTCAGACATGGAGAATGAAAACAACATGATTGAATAGATCATCAAAGAAATCAATAAGAAACAGGAGTTCGGAGTTCTCTCCAGAAAACCAGAGTAGAATAAAGAGTAATCAAAACGTAATCAAGCATAGCCAACAAAAGTGGCTCAAAAACCTAATTATAGTGCTAAAACACGTTTTGGCTAAATTGTAAATAATAAAGTCTTCTAGGCAATTTTGCAATTCTTCAACTCTTCATAAAAGTCGCGTTTCCTTCCCCACGGACGACGGTATCGACCGATACCTAAGTGGTATCGATCGATACTCGGCAGTGACGTGCTTCCTTCCTTCATGGTGTCAGTATCGATCGACACCCGGTGGTGTCGGTCGATACAAGGGCTTCAAATCGGGTACTCAGCTACACGAACTTCTGTTTTGCTCTAAAATGCTCCAAAAAACTCCAATATCTCCAATTATGCTCCAAACGTGCTAAAACCTGTAAAAGACTCTAAAACACTACAAAATAGTAGAAAGACTCTATAAAACGGACCTATATCATGGCTTAAAAAGGGTAAAAACCATGATATATCAACTCCCCCAGACTTGGCCTTTGCTTGCCCTCAAGCAAATAGAAGACTAAACTAGAGAAAGAAGTTTGAAAATACGGAGACTCACCTGTTCTTGAAACACTGCAATGACCCTTTTCCCAAGCATCCAAATGTCACCTAACCAGTTCCAAGACTAACCACCATGTACTTCTCCTTAGGCATTCGCAGCTTTTCCAGACTACACACATTTTTTTCGCAGCATTGTTCAATTAAACCCATCATCGCCAGTTTCATCGATGTGATTAATACCAAGAACCTTCTAGATTCTTTCCCATACAATATCATGACAAGGAACCACCCAATTTCACACATTTTGTATTACTTTCTCTCTCCCAGACTTATTTCTTATCTTGTTCTCTCTTTTTTTCTTCCTTTTTTATTTTTTTATTTTTTTCTTTTTGCATATACACATCAAGGTTTGAGACGCGAGTATTGATGGTGTTTGCCACCGAATCCCCGGTTCTTCCCTCTCAATGTATCAAAGGGTGTAGGCGAATAATGGCATCATAGGAAAATCCTAACCTCACTTCCAATCCGCTGTGTGATCATCCCTCACCAAGTAGAATAATGGGATCGATGGAAACATTCCTAACCCTCTACTTAGGAGAAAATCATTTCATCTTTTATGCTCTTATTTATTTATCAACTTATAACAAGGGAGAGAGATACTATCACTTTTAAAGACATGGGTTCCTTTGTCAGATATGAATGAGGAATCAAACTCTGTGAATACTAACCACGTTGATGAAGTGCAGAAATTTGGCTCAAGCTTTAAAAGAACTCTGCTGGAAACATGTGTGTCTTCTAGTTAACTGATCAGCCTTAGGATTTTTCATTAGTCGATCTGATACTGATTCTGTAATAGTGGACACTCAGAAGCAAAGTCAAAACAGTAGATTCAAGAACACGATCATAATCTCCAACAGGTTTTGACTCAATAAAACAAATTTGACACAAAAACGACTGACTCTAAGAAAAACAAACACAATGTCAGCGACTACCTCCCCCAGACTTAAACAACACTGTCCCCAGTGTTATCTAGCCTAAGTTTGGTGAAAGAAACTAAATGAACCAAGTGGATTGTGAAAATCAAAAATCTTTCCTGTGAAGGTGATGAGTGTCGATCGATACAGACTGGTATTGATCGATTCCAGTTGTGTGTCAACACACTGATTTTAAATTAGTAGCATCGAGTTGCTTAACCCAGGGAAAGTGATCCAAAGTGTTAGAAGTTATCACTGTTATGAACACTCAAAAACAAGTTAATAGCAACAAGATAATCAAGCATAAATCCATGAGTTCACATGCAAAAATAAAGCTGACATAGGTTCAAAAGAAACGAAAAAAAATAAAAATAAAAGAAAAAAAAAACAAACGTGAAAACAGAAGAAGACTAATCCTCTGTCGCCTCGGAATCACCATCAGGATCAGGATCACCAACAGGAGAAGGATCAACCGGAGTCTGCGAGGTTCCAGGCTGAGGCGAAGGAGCAGCGTCCGTGTCAGTCATGCAACGGCAGCGAGAAATAGCAGTCCAAATGCTCCTCATACTCTCTATCATCACCTTCTGAAAGGTAGCTGGCTCCATCGGAAGTTCCGAAAGAGAAGGAAATGATGGTGCAGGGGTAGAAAAAGTCGCTGCTCGCGATCGCTGGGCTCGTCCTTCCTGGCGTGAAGTAGATGGAATGTCAGTAGCAGCAGGTGCAGGCGCAGGAGCTCATCGTCTAGTCGCAGGTGCTCGAATCAACAAGGCTGGAGGAGGCTCGAAACGAAGCTAAGAAGGATCCTCGAGAATGTCTGTCAGCGTGTCGTTAGGGAGCTGCACCAGAAAATCTCCAGCAGATGTAGTAAAGAACCAACGCCTCTGGGGCTTCAACCACGTAAGGTTCTTCAGGTGACTCTCATCCATAAACCGACGCGTAGTGATTATCTTGCAGCTCGTAGTACTGATCCCGAGGTGCTGGAAGATAGGAGTGAGGAGACTACCAACTGTCTCTGTCTTGGCCTTCGTGCTCGTGCCTGTGAATGGTTTGATCTTCAAAGAGACCATATGATGCGCAAATACAGCGCCAAGGTTGACCTCTGAAAGCTCAGGCCATGCGAAATCCTCTTCAGGAATAATGTCTATGATAGCCAAACACAGAAGTAGAAGCTCGGACACCCTCATCTTGTTTGGTTCCATCTTGCACAAGAGAGTGGTGCTCAGGATCCTAACCAAACAGCGCAGGACCGGGTGTCGTATATCCATCTGAGTGGACTCCTTAGAGTAATAAGCACCATTCCCGAAATGCTCCCAAAATGTCTGCATGTCAGGATGCTGCGCGGGAAGAGTAACTCTCCTGCAATACCGCGGAAAACCGTAGATGTCACAGAGATCATGGAGTGGTAACCTGTACCTCACTCCACAAGCCATGAAAGTCAAAGTACCCTCCTGTGCATCCCGGAGAACCTCGTCCTGGTAGTAAACGCGAACTGTCGCCATGAACTGACGAACCAAGTCTGGGTAAAGATCATATTGCTGAGTAGCCATATGGCCAAGACCAATCTTCGCAAGCAAACGGGCCAGCTCTGTGTCAAGTCCCAAGCGACGCATGGAGACCCCGTCAACAAACCGAGTAGGCTCTATAACAACTCCCAACCACGCGTTATAGTGCAGCGTGTCATAATCATCCCACTCATCCAAGATGGGTCTGTAAATGCAGTCTTCACGCTGCACAACCTCCTTCTTCGTCCCGTTCCAATCTCGATGACAAGGGATCCTGGCCTTCTCGTTCACCTTAGGCCAAGGGCCTCTGCGTGGGGCTACAGGAACGTCAGGAGCAGATGGAGCGGCTGTTGCAGCAGCTGGAGTAGGCGAATGAGCTGCAGGAGATGATGTGTTGGAGCTCGGTGCTGCTGAAGTTCTTGCTCTCTTTTGCCTAGATGCCATCTGCAGACAAAGACAGAAAGACACAACATAAATCCAACACCTCTCAGCCATCACAGCAAAATCGTATCAGCAGACACGAATGGTGTCGATCGATACTAGATGGTATCGATCGACACTATAGCCATTGCGAGTTCATCGAATCTCTACAATCCAAATCATCCAAAAGTCGAAACTAAAGGCAATTGAATGTAAGGCAGGGTGCGAAACTACTCTAGAGCATCTCAGCAAATGACAATTGTCAAGAAAAACAAGTGCTAAGGAGTAAAATTTCACAAACCTCAAACCTAAAAAAAATTCGGACTGAAAAGGTGGAATTTCGAATTCATACCTTTGCTGATCGGAGAAATAAATGCTAGAAAGAGATAGATGATGAAAATCCAATGAATCTAGGCACTTGAATCACCAAAATCGGTGAAGAAACGAGAGAGATGCGATTTGAGAAGGAAAAAGGAGGCGGTATCGATCGATGGAGAAGAAAGACGTGAAAGAAAAACCCTAGGGTTTTAAGAGAAAACTTACCTGCCCGCGCGGTATCTATCGACACCATGTAATATCGGTCGATATTTATGGCCGATTCCTGCTCTTTCTCGCGACTGTAGTATCGATCGACACATACTGGTATCGGTCGACACTCCTCTTCTAAATCTGCTTTCACGTTAAGACACAAGACACAAGACACAAAACCAAAAATTAAAAATGAAAAAAAAAAAAAAAAAAGTATGTACAGACTCACCAGTGGGTTGCCTCCCACCAAGCGCTTGTTTTCAGTCATTAGCTTGACTTTGGCTTAGGTGATCAGTCAGGGCGAGGTTGAGAGCTTACTCCCATGCAAGTTCCACAGCTAGATACTTACAGACTCAAAGTTCTACTCAACATGCTCTCTATAACCTCCTTTCCTTTCTCTTTCAGCTCCGGAGTAAGAATGACTCTAGCCTTGGAGAATGGTTTTGAGGTTCCTTTGCACTTCACCTTGTATTCAATCGAATCCCCATCACACTTCTGAGGGAATAAAGTCATAGAAGGAGCACCTTTTACTCCTTTGCTCTTTCCCTTCTTCTTTGCCTTCGCTGTTTTGACGTCTTTCTTGGTGATGACAGAAGGACTATCTTGAATGTCTATGACAGTGGGCTCGTCAGGAGGCTTTTCCAAAAGATCAACCATCAACGTCTCTCCTGTAGCAACGGTGATACTTTGGAAATGTTTGGGAGCTCCTCTAGAAGGAATGGCTTTGTAGGAGACCTCTTTGTCGATGTATGAGAACGAGATTCTCTTACTAGGCGTGTCTATAATCGCACCAACGGTAGCCATAAACGGTCTTCCAGGAATCAGAGGCGTACTAGAACGTTCACTCATCTCTACGACCTGAAAATCAGTAGGAACCAGACAATCTCCTACTTTAACCAGCAAATCAGGGATTGTACCATATGGAGTTGATGTTGAAGAATTCGCGAATGTCAGAGTCATCTCAGCAGATCTAATACCAATTCTCAACCTCTCTGCAATTGCCCTTGACATGACATCGACGCTAGACCCTGAATCAACGAGAGACTCTTTGAATTCAACTCCAGAGATGGAGCATGAAACTGAAAATTTTCCTGGGTCTTCCCTTTTAGTCAGCTGCTTCAATGGTGGTGGTGTGCTTCTTGCCTTGATGAAGAGTGCCTTGATCTCTTCCTCAGTTTCTCTGCAATTTAGGAAGTAACACGTTATAGGACGGTTCTCAAAAGCTTCCTCAAAAGATATAGTGCGAGGAATCCTCATGACCATCTTCTCAAAAGCTAGCAAGTTCTCCGCAGTTATGGGTTTCATGAGATGCCTAGGTGGTATAGGATATGACACCTTAGGCTTGTAAACCCTTTCTGGCGTCAACGCAGGTGTCTTCTCAGTCTGCGAGCGGTGTCGATCGACACTCGAATGGTATCGATCGATACAAGGCTTCTCTGTCGTCTCTTTAGATGTGGTGTCGATCGATACATGTGTGGTGTCGATCGACACCGGAGGTTCTGAGATGTCCGTGGCAGATCCTTGGACGGGTATCGACCGATGCTGGGTGGTATCGATCGATACTGGGGCGATTTCAGGAGCCTCATCGTCGTCATCGACGAGATTCTTTACAGTTAGGCCAATTGTCACTCCTGGATCGACCTCTTCATCACTTCTTAAGGTGATTGCATTGACTTGTTCATTCTGTGCAAGAACCATCTTTCCCTTGACAGCTGCTGCAGTTTGAGCGACCTGAGTTTCCAGCATCTTCTGATGAATGTTGAGAGCTTCGGTTTTCCCATTCAGATGTGTGTACAGAGCATCCAACTTCCCATTAAAGCTCACTGTCATCTTCTGCTGTCCCTGAAGAAGCTGCTCAAACATAGAATCAACCTTGCTTTCAGGAGTTTTGGGTGGGTGAGGTGGGTATTGATACCTTTGACTTTGAAATCCAGCACCACCAATGTAGTTAACACCTTTCACTTCATCCTCATCAGCAAAGTGAACAGCTTTCGTCTTACCCATCAGGAAATTGTGCACAGAATCCAGCTTGGCTTGAACCTCAGCAATCTGCGATCCATCCAAATTCCGCTCAAAGTCTGCATTCTTGGTTCTATTGCTAGACGCCAAGTTCTCAATCAGCACATAAGCATCGTCTGGATACCTTGTGTTGAAATTACCATTACTCGCAGCATCTAAGGCCATCTGATACCTCCAATCTATCCCTCTGAAGAAAATACCCAGCAACTGAACCTGAGTAAACCCGTGATGTGGACAATCCCTCTGATATGACCTGAATCTGATCCAAGCAGCCTTAAACGCTTCAGTTGGTCCTTGAGAAAACTGAGAAATCTTGTTCCTGAGCTCTTCAGATCTCGCATCATCATAGAAATTATTCAGGAACGCATTCTTCGTCTCATCCCACGTAGTCAATGACCCAGCTGGTAATTGCTTGAGCCAATAAGAAGCATCCCCACCAAGAGAGTATGGGAAAAGCTTACAGAACAGGTAGTCGTAGGACACTCCATTGCATTTGATGCTAGTGACCAAGTCCTCGAACCTCTCAATGTGATCCATGGGATGCTCATGAGGAAAACCATGAAAAGGGTGCTGACCCACAAGTGTGTAGTATGCAGGCTTCAGCTCAAAGTCATTCCTCTGAAAAGTGGGAATACGAATCGCAGACCGATTGGCATAGAACTGATCGGGTCTGTTGTACTCTCCAAGCGTCCTAGCACGATTAACCACAGCATTCCCATCATTCACCTCGTTGTTGCGTGCAGCCCGCGCTACAATCTCATCGACAGCAGCTGGAGGGATTATGATGTTTCCCTCACCATCAAGTCGCTGTCTAGCTTCATTGCACAAATGACCCTCTTGGTCTCTCAAAGTCCCAGCTTCATCACGAATCAATACAATTGGATTGTTCATCTCTGCTGGCTTCCTTGCTTTCCTGTTTGTGCGTTCCAAAAATGCTAGCTGCTCGTTTGACGGATCAACTAGCTGAGTGTTCTTGTTTCTCTTGGTTTCTCGATTAGGCATGCACCTGAAACACAAAAGATCAAGAACGTAAGTAACAAAAAATAAAAAAATTCGACGAGTATCGACCGACACTAAGTAGTATCGATCGATACCGACGAGCTTAGTCGAAATTCTTAGCTAAAATCTAATGGCGAAATCGAGTCCCCGGCAATGGTGCCAAATTTGATATGCTCAAATTAATACCCTAAAAGTACTAAAGCAGTTGTTGTAGTAAGTGTAAGGGTCGAACACAAGAACTCAGAATATCACGCAATAGATTATGTAGATTCGAATTAAGTTAAACTAATAGATGAAATTGAAAGCAATGCGTAAGTTAAAAGGGATGTAAATCAATTGGGAGAAAGATAGGCTCAGGGTATTTCTCAGGAATTCAATGAATGTAGATGAACTAACTAACATGATTCAGATTTAGCGCGGTTCTTGAACTCAAACCACTAAAGTATAGCTAACCAACTCTCGTTGCGAAAACTATCTAAGTCTAAATCCTAGAATTCCAAATCTCTTTGTGAATCCTAAAGTCTAAACCAGCTTTTATTTCAAATTTGATTTGTTCACAAAATAACTAAACTAAATCTCTTTGCGAATAGTTATTTTGCTCACCCTAAGTTCTATCAGGTAATTAATCGCACTCTCGTGCCTAATCAATTATCCTAAGATCTAAATTCTAGATTCGTCAACCTAGAATTAGCTATGAGAACAACCTATGGTGAAGAACTAATTCAGATGGTGAATCCTAATTAACTAATTAACCTAACATTCAGAGAAAATCCTTATGAGAACCCTGAACCTGAAGTGGATCTACTCATACATGGAGAATGAAAACAACATGATTGAATAGATCATCAAAGAAATCAATAAGAAACAGGAGTTCGGAGTTCTCTCTCCAAAACCAGAGTAGAATAAAGAGTAATCAAAACGTAATCAAGCCTAGCCAACAAAAGTGGCTCAAAAACCTAATTATAGTGCTAAAACACGTTTTGGGCTAAATTGTAAATAATAAAGTCTTCTGGGAAATTTTGCAATTCTTCAACTCTTCATAAAAGTCGCGTTTCCTTCCCCATGGACGACGGTATCGACCGATACCTAAGTGGTATCGATCGATACTCGGCAGTGACGTGCTTCCTTCCTTCATGGTGTCAGTATCGATCGACACCCGGTGGTGTCGGTCGATACAAGGGCTTCAAATCGGGTACTCAGCTACACGAACTTCTGTTTTGCTCCAAAAAGCTCCAATATCTCCAATTATGCTCCAAACGTGCTAAAACCTGTAAAAGACTCTAAAACACTTCAAAATAGTATAAAGACTCTATAAAACAGACCTATATCATGGCTTAAAAGGGGTAAAAACCATGATATATCAGACTTAACCCTCACGGTTTAGTCTGCCAACCTAACATGCCCGAGTTCCCCGGTTTCTTCGGAGGCCCGAGATAGGGATGTTACAACTTGGTATCAGAGCCCAGGATTAGATCGACGTGGAGGATCGCGTCCGAGTTTTCGTTGTGTTTGTGAAATTGTTTTTCTTGAATGTTTTTCAAAAACGTTTGTAAACCCAACACAACAACAATATATTGACGTCCAATCTTATAGTTCTTCTTATCTTTTTCTTTTCTGTAGCTGGAGACCAAGGCCTTTGACACGGGAAATTGCTTGTAAGAGGGTTACTTGTCCTTCTAAGATCAACATTAAGTCTCGCCCTTGGATCTGTGGCCAAGTATGGGTTGTCGATAGAGATTGGTCAGCTGGGTGTGATCCGTGTTGGTCGTGAGTTTAACACTCCCCGGTTTAACCTGGTTTGAATTAAGATCAGCCCAACAACCGACTTCTCAAGCCCATCAAGGCCCGAGCTCGTCACCAGCGTCGCCGACCTCCGAGATTTGCGGAATATTTCCCGATCTCGGAGGGACTTTAGGAAATCTTCTTTTTTCCGATGGAACTAGAAAAATGAAATTATCCTGTTTTTGGCCGACTTAGAACCTTATAAATAAGGAGGCCTCAACTTCATCCAGAGGATATGATAACTCACGAACGAGACCTAAGAGACCAAAAGCTCCGACTTCATAGCTTTTATTCTTCTAGTTCTCCTTCACCGATAAAAGTCTTTCGGCTTAATCCTTTTTGTACTTTGCCCAGTTTGATCTAATAAAACGAGATTCTGATCAAGTTGTTTACTGTTTTACCCCTTGTGTGATCTCCAAGATCAACAATTAGCGCTAAAAAGAGGGGTCGAACCTCCGTCTTGATAAAACATTCGGATCTCGTAGAAAAAACTCGGCAATTGCGGGATTACCAACCAGTTCGGTGCATGGTGATGATAACAACAACGCCGCTCCTGCAACAAAGTCAAGTCGACATCGCAAAGAAACCAAATTCTCTTCTGGGCTTGATCAAATTTGTGGCCCATTTGATATCATGACATATTAAGCCCAGACTATGGCCCAAAATAATGTGAAGACACAAGCCCATCATCATGTCACGATCACCTTAAAAAAAAAAAAAAAAAACAAAGAACGCTCACCGAGCTACTACTCTATCACGCTCACCGAGCTCGCTTTCTTCACTGATATGAACTACGAATGGCTTAAACCCTTTCGGGGGTACGTAGGCAACCAACCTCGGGTCCAGCTATGATTCTAAAAAAAAAAAAATTTCAACACCTATAAATCGAACTATCGCAGTTCGCCGAACTCTTCAGTTCGCATAACAGTCTGAAACGACTAAGTAATAAAAGCCGAACTATCGTAGTTCGCCGAACTCAAACAGTTCATATGACAGTCAGAAATGACTAAGTAAATTATAAGTCGAACTATCGCAGTTCGCCGAACTCAAACAGTTCGTACTCTCATAAGCCGAACTCCTCAGTTCGCACTTAAAACTATCGCGGTTTCACACATCGACGTCCTGGCCAGACGATCGATAGCACTCCTCAGGGATGCAAAACGTTTAAAAGCCGAGATCCGTCTCGCACAAACCGGGAATAAGTCCCGCACTAAAATTCGTCCTCAGACCATCCGAGCCAAATAAGCTGAATTACCTCGCACCTCGGATTCGATCTAGGGACCCAAAGTATCTTGAGATGAGCAAACCTTCGCAGTCTCATGCTAAGCTCACGGGGTGAAGCCGAACGACACATTCTCGCAAATTAAGCCAATTTCTCAACAATCGCAAATTTTATAAGCCGATTTCCCAACAATCGTAAACTCTATAAGCCGATTTCTCAACAATCGCATATCTGTAAGCCGATCCTCAGCAATCGCCGATCTCGAATTGATCAAAAACCAAATTCATCTAACGTACCCCGGCTAAGACCGTATTATGTACGGCTCCAATTTGGTACATGGTGGACTCGAGAGGATCTTATCATTTTACGACCTTATGCGGATTAACATACAATCTCGCTTCCACAAAACCTCAGGCCGAACTCAAAATTTGCACTATAGTCGATTAAGCCGAGCTAATAACCTCGCAGAAGCTGCTGAAACTCCGTCGAGGACAAGATAATCGAAGCATTAAGTTTCAACGACCAAGTCAGGATGCCGATTTCAATTACAACCGAGCTAAAGAATTCTCCATGAACTTCCCCAAACTCAAAGAACTCCTTCGCCGAACTAGGGGGGGGGGACTTATGAAGTTTAGCACTCCCCGGTTTAACCCGATTTGAATTATGATCAGCCCAACAACCGACTTCTCAAACCTATCAAGGCCCGAGCTCGTCACCAGCGTCGCCGACCTCCGAGATTTGCGGAATATTTCCCGATCTCGGAAGGATTTTAGGAAATCTTCATTTTTCCGATGGAACTAGGAAAAGGATAACTTCCTTTTCCTGATAGAACTAGGAAAAGGAAATTATCTTGTTCTTGGCCGACTTAGAACCTTATAAATAAGGAGGCCTCAACTCAGCCAGAGAATCCGATAACTCACGAACTAGACCTAAGAGACCAAAAGCTCCGACTTCATAGCTTTTACTCTTCTAGTTCTCCTTTACCGATAAAAGTCTTTCGGCTAAATCCTTTTTGTACTTTGTCGAGTTTGATCTAATAAAACGAGATTCCGATCAAGTTGGTGATCTCCGGGATCAACAATCCGGACCAGACCATATCAGTTTTTCCAGGATCACCATACAATAAGGCAACACCAATTTCGAATAAACGGTCCATGGTTGCAGAGAAACCATCTTGTGTGTTTGAGTGGGTTCTGACCCGTTCTACACAGCCAATGGTTCGAGAGGGAAGGCCCTGCAAGCGTCAACGGAGCTCATCAGGTCCTAAAAAGCCAGACGCAACTCCATCCAATGTTAGCTGGGGGCTAGGCTGGACGAGGCAGATAGACCAGACGTTGCAGGAATACCATTAGGAATTCGTGCACGCGATGGAGCTCTACGATCAACCCAGAACTGCTGAAGATATGGCAATGATCTTCTTCTGTGGTCTTCGACGCGATATTCAGCTCAAAATTTTTGAAATGGGACTTCACTGTGGGGACCTCGTGAACATCGTTTTACGAAATGTCTTCTAGCAGAGGAATCGCTCAGCCAAATGTCTCACATCGTTTCGTCCGATACTGAAGTGGAGACTGACCCGTCAGAAGCTTCCGAGAACGATTAGGAGAAAATATTTTCACATGAGTAGAACTTAGAAGTTTTCCATCCATGTTGCATTTAGTATTTTACTTCAAATTTATTTTTGGCTCTCTTCTCGAATAATGTTCTACTCCTCTTTCTACATTAATAAAAGTTGTTTTGGTTTTAACTTAAACTTGTTTAAGGAACGTTGCCAAAACAAGTTTTAAGTTGCATTTAGGATTTTACTTAATCATGTTGCATTTAGGATTGTCGCGTCGAAGCCCATGAAATATCGCGTCGAAGACTTTTCAAAAAGTCTGAGCTGAATATCGCGTCGAAGCCCATGAAAGAAGATCATTGCCATCTCTTCAGCAGTTCTGGGTTGGTCGTAGAGCTCCAGGGCGTGCACGAATCCCGATGGTAATCCTGCAACGTCTGGTCTCTCTGCCTTGCCCAGCCTAGCCCCCAACTTACGCTGGATGGAGTTGCGTCTGGTTTTCTAGGACCTGACGAGCTCTGTTAACGCTTGTGGGGCCTTCCCTCTCGAACCATTGGCTGTGTAGAACGGGTCGGAACCCAACCAAACACATAATATGGTTTCTCTACACTACAAGAAATATGCTTATTGTTAGCACACGCAAAACGCTATCATAGGGGTATAGTAGCGTTTCATAAACGCTATGACTGGAGGAGCTATAATAGGTCGACCCCATACAATAGCGTTTTTGAGATATGCTATTATATGTCATTATATTATAGTGCAATCGAATGCTATCATATTCTTTATTGTAGCACATTTTTCGCGCTATTTTACATTGTTTTATAGCAATTTTTATGTGTTACAGTATGCCAATATATTTGAACCCTATTTTGTAGCATATAATCAATTTGATTTATATATATATAAAATATATTTGAAATTTGGTTCAAAAGATTATTTTAATAAGCAAAATATGTCTTACACAAACATGTCCTACACGAACATTTTACGCTACAGAAATCAAAGCAAAAATACATTTGAAGCTATTGAATCACATAAGCTCCAAGTGATTCATTTCCAAACTCAGCAGCAACTCGGAATGTGTCCAATACTTCTTTAACTTCAGGAACAACCTTCAAAAATTAGAGACCACAATCATCATCCAAGACAAACACTTCACCGTGCTCAAATGGAGACATGGTTCCAGCATCGTACAGAGCCCTGTCTCTGAAGTTTGTCTGACATCTCTGAAGTGTTCCTAGTATAAGACAATATGGTTTAGGATTTATATACTAAGAAAACCACTAGCACAATAATAGTTAACTTTTTAAGTTTTAAGTAGGAGCTTGAAGAATTCTGATACTTGATAAGGCCGAAACAACTTACTTGAACTGAATAAAAAGGTCTTCACTCTTCAAGCAGTGTATAAGCTATATTTAAAGTGCCAATCTCAAATCTCAAAACCTGATATGGCGTAGAATCTGTAAGTCCTCGCTAGTTTGGATACCTACAAGAGAGTGATCAGAACCTTGCCTGCATTCACTTACAAAAGAAAACATAATTCAAATTGAACGACAATTGTTCTAAGTTATATTAAACATATGTAAAATTGAAGAAAATGTCACCTAAAAAGATTTCCGAGACTTGTTTCTGAGTTCTTCTCCTAAACAGATTTCCAGAGATGTAAAATTGAAGAAAATGTCACCTAAACAAATCAAACTTCCACATATATCAGGTCGAATAAAGAACATTTGTAATTTATACACACAACAATCGATTGTGGTCTTAAGCTTTCTAGTGTAGATAAGGCAAACAAAGATAAGTCTTCAACAATTTTCAGATTATCCGCAAAATTGGAAAATGAAAGAAAAAAAATGGAAACCTAAATCAAAAAGAAAAAGATTATTCAGAGATTAAAGAGACTCAACATATATAGATAATCAATTGTTCCCACAAGCTCATCATTTCCAGCATAAATTTTGTAGCCACGGCTGAAAAATAAAGCACGATATCATGAAACAGATTTGATTAGTAACTAGCATCAACATTGTATCACAGGAAGGTCACTGAAAAAAGTTTGTACCTTTGATTTCATTATGACCTTTGACAGGTGTAGCTCTCTTCTCAAGCTCACCCTGAACAGACTTATCAATTCCCCTCTTGAGCGAAACGGGATTCACACCAGAAGTGACACTCAATAATCCATGTTTGATAATTTCCCGAGCAAGGATAGACGTAGTTGTTGTCCCATCACCAGCCGAGTCATTAGTCTTACTAGCCACCTTTCACAGAACAACAACAACAAACCCACCAAATCAATCACCATTAACAGAAATCACAACAAAGCTAAAGCTCTCACACACTAACCTCACGGATAAGCGCTGCACCGGCATTCTCCATCGCATCAGGTAGCTCAATAGCCCTAGCAATGGTGACTCCGTCATTCACCACCTTAGGACTTCCGAATTCATCCAACACCACATTTCTCCCTTGAGAATAACAAACGAGAAACACCAAGATAAGACAAAAGAGAGGAACAAATTTGTACAAAACACATTGAGATAATGAAAGAGAAGAGCTACTAATAATAACTCTAGGCCCAAGAGTGAGACCAACAACATCAGCAAGCTTGTCGATACCAGCTTGAAGAGCAGCTCTTGAGCTCTGGTCGAAAGCGATTTCCTTAACATTTGCTCTAACACTGAATCGTCTGTTTGCTTTCTTGTAGCTTACTCTTTGACCTTTCTGCTGATTTCCACCACTCAACTTTCCCTGCATAAATTACAAATGTTCTAGTGTAGATAAGGCAAACAAAGATAAGTCTTCAACAATTTTCAGATTATCCGCAAAATTGGAAAATGAAAGAAAAAAAATGGAAACCTAAGTCGAAAAGAAAAAGATTATTCAGAGATAAAAGAGAGGAATCTGAATGGGGAAGAGGTGAGTGATACCACACTTCTCGAGAGACTCACCGAGACACAAACTGAGTATTGAGATAGCGAGTTCTTCGTCATCGTCGTTGTTGTTGGCGTGGAGGTCGAAATCGTCGTGGTCGGAGAGACCAAGGGTCTTGAAAGCTTCCTCGCTGAGAACGGATTGGGGGTAGCGACGGCGGAGGGGATAAGAAGAGAAGAGGAGTGGTTAAAACGAGTTGTTCTGAGAGAGATGGGAGAGAAGAAAGGCTTATCGAGAGAGAAGAAAAGCTTCTTCTTGGAATTGGGTTTAGAGATTTTGAAGTCGAACGAAACTGAGGCTAGAGGAGATCTAGCTCGTAATGAGATCTAGCTCGTAATGAGACCTAGGTCGAAATGAGATCGAGCTCAGCAGGAAATCGAGGTCCGACAGAGATCGAGATTGTCGCCGGCGAGGTGGAGATCGATGACTATGGCAAAACCCTAAGTGAATTTTTTTTTTTATGCTCCCAAATTTTTTGTCTGCGTGTGTTTGGTTTCTCGAAATATACCCTAGGGCGCTAAGTCCTTATTTTTTCACTAAGTGTTGGCGGTATTAAGTGAATTTATGAGAACCAAAGTGAATTTTAGCTTCCCGGTTAGTTTTTTTTTTATAGCTTTTTTAGAATGCTATGATAGAGTACCCCAATCTCTGATACCACATATAATAGCATTTGCCGAAACTGAGCTATTCTAATGTGCTATCAATAAGCATATTTCTTGTAGTGCTACAACCATGAACCTTTTATTCAAAATTGGCTTGCCTTATGGTATGGTGATCCGGGAAAAACTGATCTGGTCTGGTCCGGATCACACCCAGCTGGCCAATCTCTTTCGAAAACCCTTACTTGGCCACATATCCAAGTGCGAGACTAAATGCTGATCTTAAAAGGACAAGTAACCCTCTTACGAGCAGTTTCCCGCGTCAAAGGCTTTGGTCTCCGGCTATAGAAAAGAAAAAGATAAGAGGAACTATCATATCAGACGTCAATAAATTGTTGTTGTGTTGGGTTTGAAAACGTTTTTAAAAAACTTTCAAGAAAAAAAATTTCGCAAACATGACGAAAACTTGGGCGCGATCCTCTAGGTCAAAACTGGAGTGATCTAATCCTAGGCTCTGATACCACTTTGTAACATCCTTATCCCGGCTTCCCAAAGGAACCGACGCTTCGCGCATGTCACTTCAACCCCCACCTCTTTATCCCCTTACGGACAGTGTGTTGGCTAATTAACCATAACTTAGTACACAAGCAGCCTCATTTCTGAATAATACTCATCTTATTCTATCTCAACCATAGTCTTAGAATCCCAAATCATAAATCTAAATAAAGCTGAACAAAATACTCGCATAATAGTCTCAGCAAAAATAATAGAAAATAACGGAAACAACGGAAAACACCCTAACTTTCCAAAACCTGCACCACTCTAGGATCTCTATTCCAGTTTCTCGAACTGCTCAACAAACTCACCTGCAAGAGAGAGAGGGGTGAGTAATTGTGATTACTCAGCGAACACTAAACCTATAACTCATTCACCACACCCGCTCATATTCAACCAATATGCCAAGAATAAGTATAAACAAGCAAACAAACATCACGTTTAGTAACGCACAAGCAACTACACAAACAAGAGAGACCGACACACATGGTCCACAACCACACGAGCCAAAACTCAATTATACCCGAAGGTAATCTATGTCCCGAAGACACTTCATAATCCATATCCGAAGGTAATTTATATCACGAAAACACTTCATAAATCTACACCCGAAGGTAATCAATGTCCCGAAGACACTTCATAAATTCATATCCGAAGACACTTCATAAATCCATACCCGAAGATAATCTATGTCCCGAAGACACTTCATAAATCCATATCCGAAGGTAATCTATGTCCCGAAGACACTTCACAAGGGTTCGCCAAAACCCTCTCGGTGATGAGAACTGACTTGCAGTCCAAGTCCAGCCCCAAACAAACAGCTTCGTACCACAAAGGTCTCTCAATCCTTGTGACGGACACCTAACAACGCTTTCATACCACTAACTATTATACACACATTAAATCACCAACAAGGTTTCCACTAATGATTCCTAAGTCCAAATTGGTTTATAAGATGCAGATAAAAACAAACGTACATGCAATAAACAACACGTGTCCGTACTTCGTAACACACAGCATACTTGCGTACACCTAGACTTAACATACTAGAAGAAGACAAGAGAACATAGAGAAGGCTCTAGATCTAATCCTCACCTTAGCCACTGGATTGACAACACGATTCCAGATGATCTTGAGTCTCAAATCGGTTCTCCTTCAACCGAGAAATAGATCCACGTGTCCTTAAGATCTCCGCAAAGTTTCAGGTCGATCCAGATTGATTTACCTATCCAAAAAACTCAACTCGCTAGACTGGTCTAACATGTTTGCTGCGCAGAACAGTTTCGGTAAAACTAACATAACTTCCAAACCACAAGTTAGAACACATATATATTTTACAGAGACCTAAATTTAAGAGTAAAAACTATCCTTACCAAATATTAGCTTGATTGGATCACTACCGAACCTACATATAGGTTTCTCCTCTCACTAGTCGCAGATCCGCATTGCACAAATCAGGTCTGGGAAAACATCCATAACTTTCATCTCACAACTCCGAATAACAATCCGCTTTCGTTGCTGGATAGATTAGAGAGTCAGGAACGTACTCACCAAGTTTAAGATCGTTTGGATCTGGTTTTCCCGTTCGTTCCTCCTTTCTACCAAAACGGGTCTGATCTGTCTTCTCATTGCTTTTAGGTGGCTAAGTGTTGGCGGTATTAAGTGAATTTATGAGGGTCAAAGTGGATTTTGGCTTCCCGGTTAGTTTTTTTTGGGATAGCTTTTTTAGAATGCTATGATAGAGTACCCCAATCCTTGATACCACCTATAATAGTATTTACCGAAACTGAGCTATCGTAATGTGCTATCAATAAGCATATTTCTTGTAGTGCTACAACCATGGACCTTTTATTCAAAATTGGCGATGCCTTATGGTATGGTGATCCGGGAAAAACTGACCTGGTCTGGTCCGGATCACACCCAGCTGGCCAATCTCTTTCGAAAACCCTTACTTGGCCACATATCCAAGTGCGAGACTTAATGCTGATCTTAGAAGGACAAGTAACCCTCTTACGAGCAGTTTCCCGCGTCAAAGGCCTTGGTCTCGAGCTACAGAAAAGAAAAAGATAAGAGGAACTATCAGATCAGACGTCAATATATTGTTGTTGTGTTGGGTTTGAAAACGTTTTTGAAAAACTTTCAAAAAAAACAATTTCGCAAACATGACGAAAACTTGGGCGCGATCCTCTAGGTCAAAACTGGAGTGATCTAATCCTAGGCTCTGATACCACTTTGTAACATCCTTATCCCGGCTTCCCAAAGGAACCGACGCTTCGCGCATGTCACTTCAACCCCCACCTCTTTATCCCCTTACGGACAGTGTGTTGGCTAATTAACCATAACTTAGTACACAAGCAGCCTCATTTCTGAATAATACTCATCTTATTCTATCTCAACCATAGTCTTAGAATCCCAAATCATAAATCTAAATAAAGCTGAACAAAATACTCGCATAATAGTCTCAGCAAAAATAATAGAAAATAACGGAAACAACGGAAAACACCCTAACTTTCCAAAACCTGCACCACTCTAGGATCTCTATTCCAGTTTCTCGAACTGCTCAACAAACTCACCTGCAAGAGAGAGAGGGGTGAGTAATTGTGATTACTCAGCGAACACTAAACCTATAACTCATTCACCACACCCGCTCATATTCAACCAATATGCCAAGAATAAGTATAAACAAGCAAACAAACATCACGTTTAGTAACGCACAAGCAACTACACAAACAAGAGAGACCGACACACATGGTCCACAACCACACGAGCCAAAACTCAATTATACCCGAAGGTAATCTATGTCCCGAAGACACTTCATAATCCATATCCGAAGGTAATTTATATCACGAAAACACTTCATAAATCTACACCCGAAGGTAATCAATGTCCCGAAGACACTTCATAAATTCATATCCGAAGACACTTCATAAATCCATACCCGAAGATAATCTATGTCCCGAAGACACTTCATAAATCCATATCCGAAGGTAATCTATGTCCCGAAGACACTTCACAAGGGTTCGCCAAAACCCTCCCGGTGATGAGAACTGACTTGCAGTCCAAGTCCAGCCCCAAACAAACAGCTTCGTACCACAAAGGTCTCTCAATCCTTGTGACGGACACCTAACAACGCTTTCATACCACTAACTATTATACACACATTAAATCACCAACAAGGTTTCCACTAATGATTCCTAAGTCCAAATTGGTTTATAAGATGCAGATAAAAACAAACGTACATGCAATAAACAACACGTGTCCGTACTTCGTAACACACAGCATACTTGCGTACACCTAGACTTAACATACTAGAAGAAGACAAGAGAACATAGAGAAGGCTCTAGATCTAATCCTCACCTTAGCCACTGGATTGACAACACGATTCCAGATGATCTTGAGTCTCAAATCGGTTCTCCTTCAACCGAGAAATAGATCCACGTGTCCTTAAGATCTCCGCAAAGTTTCAGGTCGATCCAGATTGATTTACCTATCCAAAAAACTCAACTCGCTAGACTGGTCTAACATGTTTGCTGCGCAGAACAGTTTCGGTAAAACTAACATAACTTCCAAACCACAAGTTAGAACACATATATATTTTACAGAGACCTAAATTTAAGAGTAAAAACTATCCTTACCAAATATTAGCTTGATTGGATCACTACCGAACCTACATATAGGTTTCTCCTCTCACTAGTCGCAGATCCGCATTGCACAAATCAGGTCTGGGAAAACATCCATAACTTTCATCTCACAACTCCGAATAACAATCCTCTTTCGTTGCTGGATAGATTAGAGAGTCAGGAACGTACTCACCAAGTTTAAGATCGTTTGGATCTGGTTTGCCTGTTCGTTCCTCCTTTCTACCAAAACGGGTCTGATCTGTCTTCTCATTGCTTTTAGGTGGCTACGATGGATTCTCCTTCAAGGTGGAGGGTGGCGGCTGACTTTAGGGTTTTCTCCACAGAATTCTCTCTGCCACTTTTCCATCTCATGGCTCTCTATATATAGAGGTGAGGGAACTCTAGGGTTATGGTTTTCTAATTAGTTTAATAGGCTTACAGGTTGGGCTTTTAGACTAAAACAACAAATGGGCCACATTTTGGAGAGAAACAGAATTAAAACAGACCGATTTTTGGAGACTAAAAATTGTTTACCGCCACTCTACGTTCCTAACATCCCTATCTCGGGCCTCCGAAGTAGAGTGACTTAGTGGATCAAATGGAGAGAAACAACATGTTCTTCAATCTTACCTCGACCTCCTCGGCTCAATTATTCAAGGATATTGATCGACAAGTTCGAAACACAATCATTGCAAGAAGGCATCGAAGGCAGTTTGATAAATTCATGCCCATGTGGCTTTGCTAAAGTGTTGGTTAATCTTCACTAAATCTTTTGTTGCCATGTTTTTTTACATTTTTTTTGGGCCGTGGTAACAAAGTTGGAGTTATGCTCATGGTAAAACTTCAATTTCATGTATATGATATTTACAGTTTGGCAAAAAAAAATAGTGACTTTGTGGTTAGCGCAAGGAGTTGGTTGTATACTTCCATTTGCGATAAGTTCTCAATAGTAATGATTTACGCCGTGTTATTGTATTATCAACCGTCAAGTATTGGATCACGGAGATGTAAGGGGATCGGCCCCAAACTTCGAAGTTATAAAAAAAAAAAGAATACTATCGGAAGAAGATGATATTTTGGGAGAAGAAAAACAAAAAGAGAAAAAAAAAAAAAAAGGAAAAAGAACCGATGAAGAAAAAAGGTGATAAAAGTTCATTAGGAGAATTGGGTAGTCGAATCTAGATTTGCTATGGTCAACAACTAAATTTCATTCTCAAATTTGGTCTCATTTTACACTTATTATAGTGTGGCCTAAAGCTAAGACTTTATAGGGCCGGACCTAATCGGATATCAACATCCAGCTTTTGCCCAAGTTAGGGAAGTTTGGACTTGGTGTCACATTTATATTATCTTCTTTTTAAGCCACCTAACTCATATTACAAAAAAAGTGAATTTAGTGTATATATGAAGCTATTATATTACTCAATATTCTTTCATAGTCTCTGTCCTAAAAGACAACGGACAAAAATCTCTCATCAGTGTATCTCTATTCAAAGATGTCTTAAGTTCCAAAGTATGAACGAGGAAACAAATTCATGTTAAGGGTGTAACCGCGTAAGTAAATATTTCTACCCTAAACCTTATTCACTCCATAATATGAGAGTAATAGTCAACAATGCTTCTCAATTTCTCATTGAGAAACATGGAAAGCAAAATGCTATAATCATACAAATTCTTAGAACGCAGAAGACAACTGTGATGAACGGAAATTTAGTCTTTTAATACCTCAGACCTCGTACTAGCTTCCTCTCGGAGGAATCACTCCGGAAACTACCAACCGAAGTAGACCGTTCGGGTTTGCTTGGGATAGTTTTGGAGAGCCATTCAAGTCCTTCATATAAGCCTTGGCCAGAAATGGCCGATGTTCCCTGTATAAACCTGTACCAATCATAATCACACACCTTTGGTTCATCCTCTATCTCTTAATGTATTGCAAGCCATATGGAATAAGAAAAGACGTTTTTATTACCAACAACGTTTGGATAGGCTGTGCAGACCAAGTCTATTGGCAACCTCGTCTACCGGTAAAGCATTTCTTGAATCTTGCTTGTTTGCAAAGACGAGTACACATGCATCTTCTAGTTCATTCTGTGCATTTTTTAACCAATACAAAAAGGTTGTAAGAATATAAAAACAGGAGAGAATGAGTAACACTTGCAAGAGCATTTTCAAATGATTTTACATTGGTTAGTATGTGATGCAGCTCGTTACGAGCTTCTGATATCCTTGCACTGTCACTGCTGTCCACCACAAAGATAAGCCCCTGCGAGTTCTGAAAATAGTGTCTCCACAATTTCCGAATCTGTTGAAATGTAATAGAATAAATCATGGCTCTGTTTTTTTTTTTTTTTTGGCGTGGATTAGTCCACATCCAATTTCAGAGAGATGAGTGCAAGATGAAATGGACATGGAAGTTACCTTCTCTTGTCCTCCTATATCCCATACAGTAAAATTGATGCCTTTGTATTCTACTGTCTCGAGGTTGAACCCTGGAAATTCGTAAAAGAACCAAGAATGGATAAAATGGTTTAACCCTGATGATCCCAATGCTGATACAACATCCCACATCGGTTAGGAGTGGGACTAACTAGTGCATTCATTATAAACACCCTCACTCATAAACTAAGGCACAAGTTAGTCCCAATCCTAACCGATGTACGTGGAAATCCGGTCATGATTTTTTAGGTCATAAACTAGGAAAAAAAGCCGTTTTACCATATCGAATTTCAAACTCAGGATTTCTTGAAAGAGACTTTTTATAATTTTGCCACTAGACCAAACAGATGTTGTGAAATTAAAGGGCAAAAATTATTTTATAAAAATGAGGGCAGCAAGCATGGGCGTGCCAAGCTTGGACTCAGGGCCGGGCTGGTGGAATATTTAACTCAACATCAACATGAAATTTATCAAGCTATCAAGACTTTTCTTCCTCACATATGCAAACACAACCAAGGGGAAAAAAACTAACTATGTAAAGATAATCTATGATCCACAGAGATGCTCAAAGTATATATGAATCAAAATATCTTGCTCTAACTTCATAATCAATCTGTCACAAAGAGAGGTTTTCAGAAACACACAAAAAAAAAAGAGAGCTTATGTGACATACCGATAGTAGGCACAGTTGTGACAACCTCGCCGAGTTTCAGCTTGTAAAGGATTGTAGTCTTCCCTGAACCATCAAGACCCACCATCAAAATCCTTACTTTATACTTAGGAAGAAACCTTTTTGCTATACGTGAAAATCTGGCTCCCATGTAGAAAAACAAAATCAAGGAATCTGAGAAAATAGTTAAAGAAAACACAACTTCAGAAATTTAAACCATTATCTCAAGCTATAAGCTGAGGTTATATGAGATCTGTGAAGAATATTACACACATGAGAAAAAGGTAAAATGAAAGTTTGAAATTGCTGAAGGTAAAAGCAAGCAAAAAGGTAAAGTCCTATTAGAAGAAAAGCTGTAAGGAATAAATTCCCAAAGGTGAATGAAGCAAAGAATGGTCTGCATTTTCCAAACTTAAAAACTCACCGTATATTTTACTTCCATCAAATTGATTTCAGACACTGAAGAAGACTGGTGAGATTCTTTGTGCTGGCTCATTCTAGAAGCATATCAGAAGAATCTTATTCCCTGAGAGTACATCACACGCACTCTGGAATATGACACGTACATAGGAGAGACACAAAACTAGAATTGCATAAAGATTGGTAAATCGGTGGTAAGAAGACAATAATACAAATATCAAATCGGATTTTTTGGTTGATCTTAAGTTCATGATTTCTACATTAGTGATAGTCATTTGCCAGTGGTTATTTCAACGGTAGTGGCAATTGTAAAACTAGAACCGTTGACTAATGTTGAGATTAAAACGGCTTGGTCAATAAAACTTAGTGTTTTTGTTGGTAAATACAAAAGTTGAATGTGTGGTAGAGAATGTCATCTTGCACTTACGCCGGAGATTGCATGTGGTATGACTCTGAGGGTGGGAAGTGATCAATGATTTGGAAAAATTACGTGAGAAACGCGTTGCTGATGTCAAATGGAAATACAAAATTTGGTATGCCGAGATTTCTTTAGAAACAAGATGTAATGGTTATGGAAGTAAAGTTTAGGGTAAGGTCAAGTGGGTTGATGTTATGCTTACAGTCCATCGCATGTTATTAACATGCAAAGGGTACTCGATTTTCCAATTATCTTTCATATATCATTCAAGTTCAGACAAAAACGGGACCAACACTTCCTTACGGTTTGACCATTGGCGGGACCAGATAATAGACATAGAAGATGAGAGAGAACTCCATGCTACAAGGTCTGTTCGTTTGCCAGCCGCACGAGGCTGCGGCTGCGGCCAATCGGTGTTCGTTTACCAGACGCAACCTCCTGCGGCCAAACACAGCGTCTAGACGCTGCGATATGCGTTCGAAATTTCTAGACGCTGAATTTCTTCAGCGTTGCGTCTGGAACTGTTGCGATCAATCGCAGCGTCTGGCCGCGCGGCTGCCAAACGAACAACAACCGCTGCGTCTGGCCGCAGGCCGCAACCGCAGCCGTCAGCGGCTGACAAACGAACAGACCCACAGTCAAAAAGCAGCGGCAGCGACTAGGTGGTGGTTCTGAAGACCAAGAACAAAGGCTCCTCTGCCTCATCAATTAGCAGGACCCAGTGTCGGTCCAACCTTTTATGATGCTCTACGAAGACGTGTATTTTTTTATATATTATCCAAAATCAAAATAATATTAATTTAAGAAAAAGCTTTACAGTTTTATATAAATCGTTTGTAAGAAAAGAAAATCAAAATAAAATTTTATTGTTGAAATATGCCTTTTGCATTTTTGGCCTGTAAATTAAATCATTCATTAGATTCACATAGTCGAGTTTGTCAAACCATGTTTATTAAAAAAACCACAAATATTGCTTAAAAAACTTACAAATATTGCTCAAAACCTTACAAATATTACTCAAAAACCTAACCAGTATTGCTCAAAAACCATACAAATATTACTATTATAAAAAAAGTAAATAAATTTTTTTTTTTGAATGAATGTTAAATTTATATTCAAACCAAAAAAGAGTATTCGTTTACAACAAGTGCATCTTAATTTGAAAATTAAAACATAAAATGCCAGAAATTAGACGATCTGATTATGATCTGCTTGCGAACCAAGCTACCATAGCTTCCTCGTATCTCAAGTCTTTGTGTCGAATTGTACTAATCCTGTTTCTCACATTTTATCTATGAGCAATGTGATTAGTCTTGAGGACTTCGCTGATTCCCCATGCTTACACCCATTTCTTTCCTTCCATATGTAAGTGACCACGTTTTGGAAAACGTAACGAAGTAGGAACCTTTCTATAAGTGAGCCTCCTGATGAAGATAGAATTTGCATAATGGAGATCCAATCCGAGACGTAACGCTGACGAAGAAGCCCATTGGTAAGGTTTCTCCATATTTCTTTAGAATAGTTGCAAAGAAGAGGTGATCTCGATTTCGAATTGGGTGTTACGTAACACACATTCCCCTGTGATCCTCGGGTTCCATATTTTCATCCATTCACCTGTTGATAATCGATTAAGGACAGCAAGCCAAGAGATGAATGAAAATTTGGGAGTTCTATGCTTGAACCATATCACGTTTTTCCACTGGATTTTTTGATGCTCCACCCTTAGTTGCATCCAAGTCTCTTTAGAACTACAAATATCTTTAAAACTGCCGTTTTTCCTTTTCCAAAGTGAGCGATCCTCTTCACCCGATATGTGCTCTCTTATTTTGTGGATTTCATCTTCTATCAGGTTTAGCAACTCCCCACGCCGTCTTCGACTATGGTGTGAAGCCATCACCGATGAAACTGTTGCGTGGAGCGAGATTCCAAGGTTGATTATACCTCTAGCACCCGTGTGTTCCAACAACGGTCCCAGCGCACTCCAGTTGTCAAACCAAAATAGAGTCTTTGTTCCATTTCTAGTGTCCATTTTATATAAATTTTTTGCCACATCTCTCCATTTCAGCAATTTTTTCCACATCCAAGAACCCAAGTTTGCCGATTGGTTCTCTCTCAAAGACCAGAAGTTTCCAACACGAATGAGGCTGTTCTTTATCCATTTTACCCATAAAGAATTATCCGTAGAGACAAGACACCATATTAGTTTTAAGCAGCAGACAACGTTTACCTCCTTAAGAGATCTTAGGCCCAAACCACCTTCATCCTTTGGTGTGCACAAATCCCTCCAAGCTACTAAGCTCCGGTCCCGACCACAAGAAAGCCGAGCAGATGCTTATTCCTTTTAAACAGCTCTGCGGAAGACGGAAAGCTGAAAGCCAAAAATGTATGATTCCCATTAACACCGATTGGATTAGTTGGACTCTCCCCGCATACGATCGATAGAAACCTAGCTGTCCAAGTGCCAATTCTTGCTCTTATATGCTCCACCAAAGGTGCGTAGTCTGCTTTTGACATTTTCGAGGAGAGAAGAGGGAGACCTAGGTACCTCACCCGCAAGCTGCCCGAAGATAGATCAAAACGTGTTTGAATGTTGTTTTGCGAGAGGATTTGAACACCTCCATAGTAAACTGCCAATTTTTCCATGCTAATTGTCAAACCTTAAGCTTTAGCAAAATCATCAAAAACTTTCATGATTCCTTCAATCGAACGCATTCTTCCATCCGTAAAAACCATAAGGTCGTATGCAAAACATAAATGAGTAATACCCAAGTTTCTGCATTTTGGATGATAACCAAATCTTTGAGAAGCACCAGCATTGTCTAACAATTTTGACAAAATGTTCATGGCAATGACGAACAGATAGGGAGATAGAGAACAACCATGTTGTAGCCCTCTTCTGCTTTGAAAGTAACCTGCCAATTCCCCATTTATTTGAACGGAGAATGAAGCTGTTGATATGCATAGCATAATCCAATGAGTAAATCGGTCAGGAATACCTATTGCCATATGAATGTTTCGAAGGAATGACCACTGGATTGATCGAGATATCGATCTTCATTGCACAACGAGGGCTGATACCTTCTTTTTGGTAGTCTTTCACTAATTTTGTGGCTAGAAGGAGATTCTCCATCAGCAATCGATTCTTCACAAAAGCGGATTGACTATGTGAAATGAAATTCGGTAGAATGGCTTTTAGAAGGTTTGCAAAGATCTTTGATATAACCTTGTATATCACGTTACAGCAAGAGATGGGTATGTAGTCTTTCATCCTTTTCACTTCTGTTTTTTTCGGAATGAGGGCAAGTATAGTAGAGTTGATACCTTTTGGAAGGAAGCCTTTTAGGAAGAATGATTGAATTGTCACCGTGAAATCTATTCCGATAATGTGCCATGCGGACTTGTAGAATTCAGATGTGAACCCATTTGGTCTCGGGGATTTGTCTTTTCCCATTGAGAAAAGGACCTTTTTGATCTCCTCCTCCGTAACATCCTGCATCAACGCTGCTCTTTCTACTTCCGTACATTTGAAATCCAGTAGTACTTCAAGAGATTGTACCGTCATTTCTTCATAGTTTGCTGGCTCCTTGGTAAGAAAGTCTTTAAAATATCTCTCTGCTTCGCCTTTTATTTTATCCATCGTTTTAAGAATCTCCCCATTAGCTCCTTTGATCTCTCGAACTGAGTTGATCGATTCACGGATCTTGATTGCTCGGTAGTAAGCTTTGTTATTACAATCTCCGACTTCCAACCAATGCAGATTTGACCCCTGCTTATAGAAACCTTCTTTTAATTCTGACACATGAGACCACTTGTCGTAAGCCTCTGCTTCTTCGAGGAGATTTTCATCCGACGGGTTTTGCATATTTTCCTTTTGCTTCTCGCATAACGTCTCAAGCGATTCTTTAGCTTTATGAGGTAATTCTCCCAGCTTATCTCGACCTAGCTCACGCAAATTCCCTTTTAGGTTCTTTAGCTTCTTTGAGAAACGATGAATAGCATAGGTGGGGTGGAAAAGTTCAGTCGTTTCACTCCAAAATCTGCTACTATAGAATAAAAGCTCGGGAGAGATGTAAGAACATTGATGAATTTGAATGGCTTCTTAGCTTTTGGCTTTTCTGCATCGAACTGAATTTGACATCTAAGGTGGTCTGAGCAACCTCCCGCCTCAAAGACGCAGTAGCTTCTCGGGAAGTCTTGCATCCATTTCTCACTCATAAGCACACGATCCATCTTTTTACAAATCAGACATTCGCTTCTTTTGTTACACCAGGTAAACAGCGGACCATGAGAGTTTAAATCTGAAAATTTACAGTAACGAACTAGCTCTTTGAAGTCTCTTGTACCTTGAGATATGTTTGGCGAAGTTTCATATCTTGAGTTTTCATCTCCGGCTAGGATCTCATTAAAATCTCCAAACACTAGCCATTGCTTGTTACGGAAGTTCTGGTTGTCGAGATGACCCCTCAAATCTTTCCGCAAACTTCTTCTTTCTTCTTCAAAGTTTGAAGCGTACACAAACGAACAGAAAAATTCTTCCACTTGCTCCTCCAAGAGAACTGAACAAGTTATGATTTGACCGCTTTTGTAGACAGGGGTCAGACGAACCTTATTTTCCCACACCACCCATATGCGTCCCAACCGATTGAATTCATAGTTTGATACGAACTGCCAGTTCTTGAAAACAGACTCCACAATTGACTTCGGTTTTGTTTCCTTTACTCTTGTTTCCAACAAGCACCCAAGTTGAAATTGATTTTCTTCAATCCACTTTTTGACGCATGTATGTTTCTTTAGTTTGTTGAAACCACGCACATTCCAGAAGAATCCTGACATAAAATTAGTTTTTTCATGATCGCCCTTTTTCGCCATGTACGGTTGGTAGGATTACCTTCGTACTCTGAGCAGCTTTGACCGGTATTATTTTATGAGAAGTTTTCGAGGCTCTTGGGAAAGAATTCCTTGAACCTTGAATCGCTTCACTGTCCTTAGTATTATATTGATGGATCGTGATACCAATATCAGACTCAATCTCTTTTATTTCCCCTTCTTCCACTGAACTTTTTGACAAATCTTCCATTTCCTCGTCAACCGTAAGGAGAGAGAATCGCGATGGAGAGATAAGGTTTTTACCTTCATATTTATGGACTATTTTATCCACCTGTCTTCCTGTTTTCGCTGGAGAGACTTTAACCTAATTTTCTTCTGCTTTAGTTTCGATAAATCCCGCATCCCGAGTTTCCAAATCAACAGCTTTAGCCACTTCTTCCAACCTCTCAGGCAACTCTGTTTCATAAATTTGGATTTTTTCCCTCTGTTTCGTTTCTCTTACTTTCTTCCGAGATGATGCTAGCTTTCTTTATGTTCGAAGGAACAACAGCTTCTGGCGGACTGATATCAGACTCTTTTGTTGATTTTAGGCGTTGAAGTATTTGAATTTTCTGAGGCTTTACAACACGGACTTCTGAAATATGGCTCCATTTTTCGCAAGATGAGCATCTTGGTGGCAGCCATGGGTAGGAGTATTCCACTCCAACCTCCTCGTTCTCATTCAAATTGAATAGAAACGATTTTGGCAATTCTTTCTTCAAATTTGCTTCACAAAGATTTTTGCTTCTTCAAAATTCTTGCATTGCTCTGTATCTGGATGTAGTCTTTTAGGCCCTCCTACTTTGCTTGCGAGGTAACCCAATCCTTTCCTTGAATATAGTTTGTGCAGAACATTCTTGAGATTGACCCAAAGAGGCATTGTTGTGATTTCCGGCTGGGTATCCTTCGTAACGGGACTCCACTTAGAAACAACCATTGGAACATCTACGATATTCCACATACCTCTACGTAGAACTCTGGATTGAACTGCTGAATCCTTTATTTTGAATTTTACCGTACGAGCATCGACTACGAATACGTCGACTCGAGTGGTTTTGTCTCCAAGTGGCCAGATCTTGTTGACAATAACATGGATTTTTGCTATGTGTGGAGCTGGTGATAGAAATCGACCTACAAGAAGATCTTCCCAAAGAGGCGTATCTTCGAGGATGTTATCTGGCACTGTCACTTTGCCTGATTCATCAGCACCTGCGATATCAAAGTCGAATTTGCACAAGCTTGGTTGGTTGTTGACAATGTTTACCCAAGAAGGCTTGGATGAGTTCAAACTATTTGGAACAGTAGTTCGGAGCTGAGATCCTTCAGGCAGAATTGTCGAGATGTCGATGACTGAGGTTCCGGAAACCTTCTCTTTTTCTGAGGGACTTGTAGGTTCTTGAACGGTTGCAAGTTGAAGTGAAGGAGAAAGATCCTCTTTTTCTGACAAAATCTGGTTCTCCATCGAAGGTTAAGGATGATTACTGCAGCTTGCTTGATTTGGAAGAGCATGAGGAAAGTCCTCCTCGATTTCCGACGAGACCAGGTCCTCCATAGGAGGTTAGGTACAGCGGAGAAGAGAATCCATAGTTGGAATAAGAGGAAACACAAATCGCACCAATAATCGCCCTTTTTACTTTCTCTCTATTACTTTTTTAAATATTTTTTTATATATAAACATTGATAAAAAGTATAACGAAAAAAAATCAACTAAGAGATGCCTTCGAAATTAGATGCCCGAATAAGTGGCTTCGCTAACTTATGTCGAAGGCTGGACCTGCTTGAGTTTCAAACTTAAATTTTAGAATTTTCTCTCTCTTCATTTCCTGAAATAATAGTAACAAAGACACATTTGAGTCTTCATCCTCAACATTAGTTAAGAAAGGTTTAAAATTAGATTGCTTGATATGGATTCACCTATCCGGTTCTAGTGACGGCTGCAATACCTTCCGCCGACGATTGGGAGAGAGAGAGAGAGGAGGAGAGTGGGAGAGTGGGAGGGTAAGGCCGAGTGCGAGTGCGAGGGCGATGGCGAGAGAGAGAGCACAAAAAAATATTGCTCAAAAAGCTTACAAACATTGCTCAAAAACCTTACATCTATTGCTCAAAAACCTTACATATATTACTATTATAAAAAGGTAAACAGTTTTTTAATATATAAACATTAGTGGGTTATTTGCGTTTCACGCGGTATGTTATATTTTTGTTTATTGATGTAGTTAAAAAAGTATACAGTAATAGCAAAACTTTTATTAAATTTAGTATTTCGCAAAATGAAAATTTAATAATAATTTAATATATCTAGTATTTAATGGGTTTAGATATATTCAATCAAAAAATATTTTTAAAACGTATGATAAATACCATTTAAAATTTACGTTAGAGCATAATTGATACATATACTTCTCTTTTTGAAATATGAGTCAAATTTCCATTCATCAACATCAATCTCATTATGAAATCATCTAACATGTTTCCAAGATGCACTCATAATCTCTCTCTCACTTTATCTCACTCTTTATTCTTGACTTTTTTATAAAAAATAATAATACATTAATTATAAACACTAAACTCTACAGTTATAGTTTTTTCCAATTAGACTTGATAGTCATGAGAAACCAGTTAAATATTCTTTATATCCAAATTAAATTATAAAATAAGACTAAGTGTATATAATATTTATGTCTAATTTTATTTTTATGATTTAACGTTTTAATATTTTTAGAATATATATTTTTTGTAAAAAAAAATTTTTCTTTTAGCGGTTTTGGAACATATTTGAATATTTGCTATATTAAAAACCTGGATTCGAAAAGTTTTTTCTCGGACTTAGGAAAACCATATATGAATCCGGTTATCCTACCCGTTTCTATCTAATCTTATATCTTAGTTTAATTATACATTACTTTATCATTTAAATA
>PKMM01029352.1:246672-286183 GCA_002933915.1 Eutrema heterophyllum
TATATATATATATATTGATTGATAAAATGTCTAACAAAAAATTTAACTAAGAGATGTCTCTCAAATTAGATGCCTTCATCGGTGGCTTCACTAGCTTATGATGTGGACCGGGTCTGGCTGGACCCGATACATTCTTTTAGAAGCATGC
The DNA here is from genome assembly GCA_002933915.1 of Eutrema heterophyllum. Classification (NCBI taxonomy): domain Eukaryota; kingdom Viridiplantae; phylum Streptophyta; class Magnoliopsida; order Brassicales; family Brassicaceae; genus Eutrema; species Eutrema heterophyllum. The sequence goes on from PKMM01029352.1 coordinate 246,821, forward strand.
TTCGTAAAAGTATCTCCTGTCATTTTTCTCCCATCATACTTGTGATCAAATCCGACAATCGCGCCTCGTCTGCACTCGTACCCGGGAATCTGATTCAGATATGCTACCCCCAAGTTCGCAAATAGATAGTCTCTAAGATGGTGAAGGGGATAATCCTCGACTTAAAAGAACCCGTGTAGCACAAACCTAAGGTATATTAAACCTTATACCCAATACTATCATAAAACGCAACTCTGAAACAAGGCGGTGGAGGCCTCAACTCGTCGAACTCGTGTAGCACAAACCTTAGGTATATGAAACCTAAGCCCCAATACTATCTTAAAATGGAACTACGAACGTTGGCTCGAAGGCGCCACAAACGGTCATGGAAAACTGATTGATAAGCCAACCACGGATATTACGCACCGTGGGTTGATCACTACAAATATGACACACCGAAGGATCAAAAGTTCACAAGGAACTAGATGAGAATCACTCTCACAAAAGAAAATATTTGATTAAAAAGTTGGATATGTTCTTGTTGGGATATCAATCTAAATCCCACATCGGAAGTTTAGACAAAGTTTGTCTAATATATAAGTAATGTCCAACTATGATTAGTATGAAACCTTTTGGGAAGGAGCCCAAAAACAAATATGTGCGGGCTTTGCCATTTGGGCTCAAAGCGGACAATATCATACTAATGGAGAGTTGGACATGGGCTTGAAAAGCCTAACAATTGGTAGCATAGCCAGATTCTGGAAAAAAGGTGGAACTGTAGAAGTGGGTGTGGGATGCATGTTCGTTGTGGGAGGGAGAGCCTTCAAGGTGACCTCGCGATTAAGGGTGTCGGTGCCTTGTATCGAAAGTCTTCCTGACGGTGCGAAAGGTCAGGCGGCGGCGGGTTCCGTTGGTGAGTACGGCGATACAAGATGGGTGCCCGGTTTAGGTTGGAGGCCAAGGGTTTGTGTGGTCCTTGGTTTGAGGGGATGATTATTGGGATAGCAATCCAAGTCCCACATCGGAAGTTTAGACAAAGATTGTCTAATGTATAAGTAATATCTAACTCTAATTAGTATGATGCCTTTTGGGAAGGAGACCAAGAACAAATTCATGCAGGCTTTGCCACTTGGGCCCAAACTGGATAATATCATACTAATGTGGAGTTCGACATAGGGTTGAAAAGCCCAACAATTCTCAAATGAGTTTACATGAATATAAAGGAAAAGAAAACTTGTAAACAAAGCTAAATAATAAATTGTCTTGAAAATCAAAAGGAATAAAGACAGTTGAATGAGAATTCAACCCTTGGACTTCAAATGTGCCTCTTGATCTTCAAAGGTGACTCTTAAGCTTCATTTTTGTCACTTTATTTGGGAAGAAAATAAAGTGATTTATTTTGGATTTTCTTGGATTTCTATTAGGTTCAAAGTGGGTTGGACTTAATATATATCATCCCTAATGGACTTCTGAGTATTCTTCTTGTCCAAAATCACTTGAATCAGCCCGTTAAATGCTCCCTTAAATTGTTTGGCTCGTGCTCTTGTAACTGGTCCAACGGGTACAACAATGCATCCTCTTGCTCATCTTTGTTGCTCATGATTTCCTCATGATATCTCTTGTCATTTTTCTCCCATCATACTTGCAATCAAATCCGACAATCGCGCCTCGTATGTACTGGTACCCGGGAATCTGGTTCAGATATGCTACCCCCAAGTTCGCTTTCAACGCATGGTTGGCAGTTATAGATCGTCTGGCCAGTAGTTTGCATATGGCAAGAAACCATCTTTCTCCGCTTCCTCTTTTGCGAAAACTGTCCGGGACAATATTGCAGGTGGTCTCCTTGGCTTTACACACACCTATGATTCCATTTCCGTGCTTAGCTTCCTCACGACAAATACTCTGCTCCTCGGACAAGCACACACTTCTCTTAGGGCATACGCAGCGCAAGCTCCTAATGCAGGTGCTAAAGGTAAAAAAATTTAAATTTAAATAAAAAATGCTTTTATTAACTCGAACCAGCGCTTAAATAAGACATTTAAGCTACTGACGCTTAGCGACATGTGGCTGGGAGTTTTCGACAAGAAAAAGAAAAATAACACAACAGCAAAGCAGGGGTATAATAATAATAAAAAATATATTAGCACCTATATTAAGCAATCCCCATTGCGGATGCCCTTAAGGCGTCTAATCAGAAGCGTAGACAAACCGATATGGGACAAAACTCATCTCCATTCGCTACTTGCGAGATAACCGCTACGACAACATGCTTGCTTTTTGGATTAGTACTCCGCCATAAGAAAAATAAACCATTATATTCATTGCATATCATAAAAGGAACGATTAATAGACAATCTCTATAGAGACATTCTTTTCATCTCTTTATATATAGGTAGAGAAGAATATTCAGTGGGTTAAAGGAAGAGCAATACTAAAACAGAACATTAAGTAGACACATGAATAAGCCTCATAGGTCAAATTCTCGAGGCAGACCTTTATTTTTTCATCTTACCAAGTCCCACCTCTTAAAGCTACTTTAACAATCTCAAAACTGTGAAAGTACCAAAACAAATAAAGCCATAGCCTTTCGAATCCTCACCGAATTATAGCTTGAGGAACACAAACTCATCCACAGCCGGAATCTCTCCAATTTTCTTGAGAGTCTCTTGGCTCGGCATCTCGTCCACACCAATCGCCATAACCGCTTGCTTCCTCGGCGCGATTCTCCCAACACTCATGAAACTGACATTCACATTCGACTCTCCCAAGATGCTACCGACCGTCCCGATCATGCCCGGCTGATCCACTTGCCTACACAATATTATACTTCCTTCAAGGCTCACATCTACTTCAAAAGATCCCACCTTTGTCAAATGTGGAACCCCGTCTTTAACTCTTCCTTCAACTTTTACCTCTCCGGATTCAGACAAGGCGCTGGCGAATTTAGACTTGACGTTTCCTAGCTGAACCGTTATGGTCTCGAGTGGACTCTCTGGTGACCCGTCAAGAACAACACGTTCCTCTGAGATTCTCAAACCTCTCTGTTTCGCTGTGTAATCCGCGTTGACCAAGTTTACATACACGTCCGATATCGGCTCGATAATACCCTTTGTTATCATGGCTCTGAGAAGTCTGGTGTCAAGATCGTCGGTGGCTCGAGCCGAGGCGTAGGTCACTTTCGCGTTCTTCACACCACTTCCTCCCGCAACCAACTGTACAGCCAGTCTCCCCAATTGCTCCGCCAATACCACATAAGGTTTCAACTCGGCGAGAACCTGTGAATATAATAAGCTTTTGGTAAATACAATGACACCCCAAATAGCTTCTTCAGCCACAATATATCATCTTTCACTGTTTTAGTCGCTAATTTCTTGTTGACATAGAACATATAAAGCTATTACTAGTATCGGCTTAAGAAGGCTCACCTCAGCAGGAACCATAGGTGCATTGACAGCAGTAGAAGCAAGCTCTCCGTTAAGAGCTCCAACAACAGCTTGCGCAATCTCAATCGCAACTCCTTCCTGTCAATGGCAAACAGAGTAATTAATCAACAAAAATTCACACCAAAGGCATCACTTAATTTGTTGATATAAATGCAAAACCTGAGCCTCCATGGTACTTGCTCCAAGATGAGGTGTCACCGTAACCCTCTCGTGCTGCACCAGCTTGCTGTCTTTAGCCGGCGGCTCTTTAGTGAAAACATCAAGAGCAGCCTGAGCAACGATGCCAGCATCTAAAGCTCTCACTAGAGCATCCTCATCGATGACACCTCCACGAGCAACGTTCACTATCCGAACTCCTTTCTTCATCTTTGCGAAAGTTTCATCGTTGAACATCTTCGATGTCGCGGGTGTAAGAGGCATGTGTAAAGAAATGAAGTCAGCTGTCCCAAGGGCTTCATCAAAGCTCACTAAATCCACACCAACGGCGTGAGCACGGTCCGCAGGGGCGTAAGGATCATGAGCAATGACACGCATACCAAGTCCCTTAGCACGTCGAGCAACTTCCGATCCAACTTTCCCGAAACCCATCACAGCAAGTGTCTTCCCCACAAGTGAAACACCAACATACTTGTTCCTTTTCCACTCTCCTGCATCATCAACAGAAACTCAGAATCATCAATTTAGTCCACACACAAGAATCATAATTGCAGCCGAAAACTGAATTACAGATCAAATTTCATAACTAAGAAGACTCGATCCATTACAATACTCAAAAGACATTCCCAAATTTCTCATCTATTCATACTTTAGGCTGAGTTTGAACACTTGTTAAGTAAATATTACTCTAATTTTTCGAAGATCAAGATCACATTCATCAGGAAGAAACGTAAATAAATATTCTCCAGAAGTATGGAAAGTATGAGAGAATCAAGGAAAGTGACAAAAGGCAAATTCGAAAAGCGACTTTACCAGCCTTAACGGAAGCATCAGCTTGAGAAACGTTCCTAGCCATAGCCGCCAAAAGTGCGATCCCATGCTCAGCGGCGGCGATCGTGTTCGCCGTCGGCGCGTTAACGACCAAACAACCAAACTCCGTCGCGGCGCTGAGATCCACGTTATCGATCCCAACACCGGCGCGTCCAACAACCTTCAACCTTCCGCGAGACGATTCAAAAACCTCGCGTCCTACTTTCGTCCCACTCCTCACGATCAACGCGTCACAGAGAGAGATCTTCGTGTTCAGCTCCTCCGGCGTCAAATTATACGAGCAATCGACATTTGCGAAGCTCTCAAGGAGTTTAACCCCAGCCTCGCCGAGCTTCTCCGCGACGAGAACGGTTGGTTTGGCTCCGTCTCCGGCGGTGCAGGTTACGAGGATAAGCCGTTTACGGGGAATATCGCGGCCGCGAGAGTTGAAAGGTACGGAAATGACGGATGGTAATGCCGATCTCGAGGAGAGAGAGGAGATTTTGAGAGGCTTCGCGGCGAGTTTGGCCGAGGACGAGACGGCGGCAGCGGCGGCTGAAGACATTGCGACTGTGGTGTAAGAGAGATTGGTGGGGTCTATAATCAGAGATCGCTTAGTAATATTATTAGAATTTTTTCATTCAAAAAAAAAAAAATTATTAGAACTTTTGTAAAGTAAAATTGTTTTGAGATTATGAATGCAACAAATTGAGATTTCTCCTATGAATCTGTACGGAATTGTACAACATGGTCATTGAAAATAATTATAATTATTATTTTTCTTATTCTTGGAAAATGGGACTAAATTGATTTGATTTGACGCCAAAAACGGATCGAAAGAGCCACATGAGCCGGTAAGAATGGTTCCACAGAGTCATTTTTTACCGGCCAAACATGATTTAAATATATGGATCCGTTGACAAAAAAAACTAAACACAAACTCAAAATATATGAAGTTGGATAAAGTGTGATTTATTATAATTATAGCTGGAATTACAATGGACAAAATTTATAAATAATCATAATCGAAAGACTTTGTATTATCTTTAATAACAGAAAACTCGAATGTTGAGCAGTAAAAAAAAATAGATTGGTCATGACAAGTTGAATGGATCAAAGATGGTTTTGGACATGAATATTCGTGAGTAAATGAGTTTAATATTCCGTCATCGAGAACGTTTACACAAGAACAAGAACAATAACAAAAAAGTTAGCAAGTGTAGAAGCGTAGTGCTTGTTGTGAGTGAAGAAGATTGTCCCTTTCTCCATACTTTTGCTTTTGCTTTTATACTCCAAGTCCGTGTTCAACATTGTCATTTACTCTGCTTGATTCGTCATTAATGGCATTTATTGTGGTGGATACGGCTGTTACCCTTTGGCGCTTTTAATCATTGGTTTGAACGAGTCTCCGTTCTACCTCGGGTTGACTGATTTTGGCATTTATTCTCCTTCAACCGTAGGTTATTCCGGCGTGTCTTTCAGCTTGGCATTTCACTTCTCCAACCTTTTTACTCCTTGCTTAGGAGGCCTGTTTACTGGGCCAAGGTTTACACGTCTATAGTTAGCCCTCCAATTCTTTAAATGTATATTTTTACTATAATTTAAGAAATTTTACTCTGTGATTGCCTTTCAGTAACGAGAACCACGGCCTAACGATTCACTTTCCTTCTTCTTATCATTCTTCTCCTTAACCGTTCATCTTCTACAATTTGTGATCTGATTCCACTAATGGCCTCTTCTGACTCCTCCGTCGGTCAATTCGGTGCTTTTTCAATTCAGGAGCTCTAGTATCGTCAGGCTCTTATGCCCTCCTCTTCAAACTCTCGAGTCGTAAATCTTGAGGATGAACCTTCAGACGAATACGTTGTTCCTCTAAAGCGCCGTAAACTGAAGTCGTCCACCTCGACTTCCATTAAAGGTGATGGGACCAACCTTTCACACCATGTTGAGATCGTTGAAGTGACCGCTTCTCCTAGTAACAAATTGCCTGAAGGCTCACCTCGCGGAGGCATCTCACTTCCTTTGTCGTATGGCGGAGGGGAACCCTCCGAAGCTGCTAATGATGAGGTGACGACTTCTCCTCATGGAGAGGTGTTGGGTGGTCTTCTTTGTAAAATTACCTCGTCTTCCCCCGCTTCATCTTCGCATGATGAAGCGGGACCTTTCGGGGTTGAAGGTAGCGAGGTGATCCTCCCCCGGCTTCTCCCCCCCCCCGCCCCACGTCCTTTGATTTCCTAGATTTTGTCTGAAAGACAATCTTGGCTAGTTGCGTCGTATGGAACCCAAGCCGCTTCACGATACTATGATCATCCAACCTTGATAGCGAGCGAGGCGCCTTCTTGAGGTCCGCGATGCATGAAACTCATTGCGATATTTTTAGATCTTCCATAATGCAGGATCATGATGCGACGATGATAATGATTAGGCACTATCAGTTGAATGCTCCCGATTCTCTTGATCTTGATGCTCTCTTTGAAAAGGATTCCTTACAATATTCTTTTCTAGATTTAATAACCCTTTTATTTCTAAGTTTTTTGCCACACCGTTTGATTCCTTTGGTCACTACGAATATGAACTGATTAACCAGGATCATGATCGACTTCGTCCCACGAGTTGACTTTGAGGTGTTGCAAGATTTCAGGAATGACCAGATCCCTGTTTACGCAGAGAAAGAGATTTTCTAATGGAATCTGAAGCGGCTTTGAAAGCAAAACTTGTCGAGGTTGAGAACAAAGCCTCCGATCTTGAAAATGCGATAAGGAAATAAGAATTGGCGCGCTCCGCTAAGATGGAAGAGGCCAAATCTGAGCGTTGCAATCCAGGAGAAATTTTATCTTGTCTTTATTTAACCCCGCTCTGCACTGACCTCAAACTAGTATTCGCACACGGGCTTGATGATCTTCTTTCGAAGTTGCAATTGTTTGACCAAGCTCATGCCAATTCTAAGATTAGCGACCTCAGAGCGGAAGTTGATCGTGTAGGGAGGAGTATCCCTCAACTCGGAAGCATCTCTGTCTCTTCCTTTAATTTTAGTGAATTTGAGCTTAGGTGTTTACATGATAAGTCGTGTTTTTGAACCTTTGTAGTGATGTGATTTCTTCTGTAAAATCAATATACTTATTTTGTATTTTAAATATTCAACTCCATTTTGTCGTAACATGGGGTGAGAATAAGACCTGTTTTTTAGCTATTATACTCCCTGTTACCGTAGTATGAAGTGAGAACATAAAATAATTTGGACTACTCTACTCCCTTTTATCGTAGTATGTGGTGAGAGCTTTTCTTGGAATGGATTTTCCCATATTCTCTACTCCCTTTTACAGTAGTATAAGGTGAGATTCATTGTTTGTGGGGTTTCTTATTTGACCCTTTTTGAAGAAGTTTTTTTTTAACGACGGGTCCCCTTTTCCACGTCGTTTGAATTTCATTGAGTCGTGTGAGATCTCCCGATAATTATTGTGATTTAAATGATGATTACCTTTGGAAATACAGAAAGTTTCCTTCTTTTCACAAAATGTTTTAATCACTTCCTTTTCCTTCGAGGAGTTTCAGGGATTGATCTGCCATTTAAAGACCAAACCAAGTCTCTTGTCTCTTTCTTACCCCATAAACCTTGCCTTGATTTGACATCATTAGTTTGATGGAACCTTCTGGAGAGATAGGTTCAAACTTCGCTCGGGCGGATCTCCCTTTGGTTAGCCATCGCCCGGACGCTGGGAGGAATAACCGTCCACCAAGAGACATATTTGTTCTCTCAGGTCTGAGGCACCCTCCCTTGTCGCTTTTGATGGATCTGGATCCAGAAGACTTCATGCAAGCCTTAGGCTTCTGCAAAAAGGTTATTGTTTACCAGTTTTCTTACTTAAATATTTTTACCTTTGATCTCCCTTGTAATTAGATCGATGTTTTTCCTCAGCTTATCTCAGAGTACAAGGGATTAGTCCGAGACCACAAGGAGATCCAGAGGAAGAGGGCCAAGTTGGACCGCTTGAGGAGAATGGAAGAAAGGATCGGAATCCTTGAGTCCTCGATGACGAATTGGGATGAATTGGATATTGAGTCGGTTCCCGAGTGTCTCCATGGGGCCCTGCGTGATCCGATATATGTGAGCCGACTACTGAGTTGAAACGAAGAGAACCTATTTTGGTTTTTTTTTTTTATCTTTGGCGAATGATTTTTTGTTTCCTTCAATTGTCTTTGATGTACCCGGCGTTGGCCCCCTTTTAATCTTATCGAATAAAGATGTTTTGTTTGATTTTAGTAGTCTTGACTTTGCAAGTTGCATACGTACCAATTTTGGGATCAAGCCACTTCGTAGTTCTTTTTTTATCTCCCTTAGCATTCTAGGATACTTCACTTAGTCGTTACATGGCTTTTGTCTACGATTTTACCCGCGAAATCAGGATTTCATCAGTTTTTAGGCTAAACTGACTTTACCCTCCTCACGACTTCGATTTCTTCCAAAGTCAGAAATTTAACACACTGATTATAAGTCGAAGGCACTGCCCATCGAAAGAATCCCGATCGATCTTAACTAAAATTTGAGTTGGAAGCTCATGAATCTTAACATGGTGTATCAGAGCTCGAACACACGCTGCCCAATCTGAACTGAAATCAATCTGACCCACTGAAAGAGACCTGGTCGATCTTAACCGAAATTAGTCCAATCCGAATCAGTCCGGCCAAACTAATATGAAATTAATCCTTGATGGGATATTGTTGAAATTAATGGCTAGACATGTCATTATCTCGAGGGGACGTGTGAGAATATATCACATTGGAAGTTGGAAAGGATCTTGAATAGTATATAAGTTACTTAGACCAATCCATTGGAAGTTGGAAGGGATCTTGAATAGTATATAAATTACTTAGACCAATCTATTGATTGCTAAAAGAACTTTGAGTTCGATATCTATGAATCTCAACAAACTGGGACAAGAATGTAGTGCATATGAACAATACCAAATTTCGGTCGACTAAATGAAAATATATAATTTGGTTGCTCTTAGAACAAACTTTTATAATAATTTTTTTTTTGAACCTGTTCGTAATTTTGAAAAAAAAAAGTTTTGTGTGGATGTGTTCTATATCTTCCAAATGTTTAGGTGATAGTAATAACACTCAAGTTGTATGCATGTATTCTTATTTTTTTTCACATTATATTTGCAAATACTGGTATAATAAGATCATTTAGTATAATCCATATTTAGGAAAATAATCCAAACGTTAATTATAGCATTTCTTCTTCAAATATTCAAATGTCAATTATGCTTTTAAAATTAAATCCATGTTATTGAATATCTCAACTTATTAAATTGGATTTACAGTAAAATAAATATTTTGTATGTAAAATACAAGACATGTCTATTTATTATACGACTCTTTATATATTGTGATTTGTGAACTACCGTAAATGACATAGTCGGTTACATGGTCCATGAAAGGTCCCACATGATCAGCTTATTGTTTAGTTTCAAGAAGACTACAATTTTCTTTTTAAAAAACTTGTGATTCATTTTCTTCTGATTTGTTAGGGTTCCAAGCCTTTGTCCTTCCTCGAAATACTTAATTTCTACCAATGTGGCTGATCCAGTCCATAAAGTCAAGTACACTTTCTTTGAAAATTTCTCGATATCGAACTAATGACCATTGTCAAATCTCAAGCGTCCATGATTGTGCTATCTACACCATTGTTATGGATAACTTATTGAGAGACCCAAAGAAAGCCCTCAAAAAATTGAGAGCACCATATAAATTCAAATCATATTTTAGCCTCAAATCAGGGTGCATGCAATGACTTGTTAGTGTTGCATAACCACATAAATCAGAATAAGAAAAAGTGGGTTTTAAACATCATAACTTAAAAAACATACAAAATGATCTGAAGCAAAGTATTATTAGTTCCCAAATAGAAAAATACTATGGTCGATCTAATATGCATTACAAAGAATCACATCACTTGGATGACCAAAATAATTCAATGATAATGTAGTTTGAGAAGTAAGACCTTACCATCCAATATACTGATGGCTCCATCATTAACTTCAGCAATGAGACCTAGACCTGAGTCATGGTCAGACATAGGCCATAGCTAAGCATTTGCTATTATGTCAACATTCATCTATAGCGGATATATCAATTACCCAAAAATCCAATAGCCAAAGATAAATCCTATAGAGAAACATAAAGTGAAATTATATACTTGCTCCATGTGACCCTGTAAAAGAGCACTCTCCACTTCTACATAAACGTCTACATTTGTTACCAAAAATATAATGGGCTTAGATATTCAAGAGACATAGAGTGAAGAGAAACCTTTCACTAAGGAAAAGGTTTACACACAATAATAAAATTACTTACCTTTGAGTCTTTGACGCTGAAATGTATAGAAGAATTCATTGATGCCCGATTACAGAAAGGGTTCCCCTACTCAGGTCAGATCCCCAACCTGAACCAAAATAGAGATTAGTGATTCTCTGTTCTTTCAACAAAGCTAAAAAAATAATTAGTACGGCAGTCCAACGAAATACAATGGTTAAAATAATTGATGCTCTAAAAGACAAGGTTTAGGATGTGACAACATCTGTTGAGTATCCAGAAACCCCAACAAATCGATTTTAGATACACACTAACTGACATACCATTCCTATCGATAGAATACATGTAAATGGCAGATAGGAATTTCAATTGAACATGTAGAAATATGTAAATTGATACACATATGCTTTTATTCTTCGACTATGTGCTGTTAATACACAAGGAAGAGTTTATAAAATACACAAAAGCTACACAACTGTAGAAGATATTGTCCAGACAAATTGAACAACAGTTTCAAATAAAATGAGACCTGCAACAATGTGTACTTTACCAATTTCAAGGAAACTTACTCAGTATCTTACCTACGTCGAGTAATACTCTAGGAACTCCATCTTCAGGCAAAACACAAAGCTCCAAAACAATAGTGAGAGACACGAGTGCGAATTTAAATAGTGAGTATTTCTTCGTAAAACCTAAAAAAAACCCTGGATTTGTACAATACCTGATGAAGAAGTATACTTTCGATCCTCAGATTCGGCATATAATATCTCTGGTGGCACGAGCAACTCAGCCTAATCCGTCATTATAAGCGTGTGGGTCAGTGCCGATTCTGGAGCTGTGCTAAATGAGCCACGAATCTAGGGTTTCTAAATCACTACAAATTCGGTGGATTCTGATAACATATCGATTGGGACACTGGTAATCAAGTGGCAGGGAGGCGATTGGTGAAGATAACATTTTTGGTTTATTTGGGGATATACAAAATTAGCGAGTACCCGAGAGTTTTGAAAGGAAAAGTTGAAGTAGCATGACCAAATTGATCAATGGAAAGGAGTATTAAGTTAGGAACATGAACGATATCGGGAGGAAGAGTAAAAGAAGCGTTGAAAAAGACAAAAAACTTTAGAGAAGATGAAGAGAAGGATACGCTTTCTAAGAGCATCCCCAACCCTGAACCCCGTAATGGATTCTTCAGATTATTAAATTATTATTATTTTGGTGAACTCTAAATTAAGAATTTTATCTGTTTTTGAGTGTCCAATGAACTTCACTGAGAGGTTCTTCAAAAAAAAACAAAAATTAGAATATCATATCATTTATTTGGAATATAAATTTAAACATACAAAATTTTATAAAATCATTATTATATTGCATTACATGAAATTTAAAACATACAAAATATATATATTGGAAAAAAAACCGTTTAGTTGCCAAATTTATGCCATATATGCTCAACTAAATCAGCTTTCAATCGTTCATGTACTTGTTTATCACGAAGTTGATTTCGATTGCCCATCATATTGACGAGATTTGAAGGCATTTCTCTAGAATACGTCATATCCACTTGTGACGTTCTGCTTCCTTCTCCTTGTTCGAATTCTGATACATCATACTGAGTGTATCCATCTCGTTCGTTTTCTACTATCATATTGTGTAGTATGATACATGCTCTCATAATATTTCCTATTTTTACCTTATCCCAACTGAGAGCTGGATTTTTGACAATGGCAAACCGAGCTTGCAAGACACCAAAAGCACGCTCCACATCTTTACGGACAGCTTCTTGATATGTTGCAAATAAGGATGCTTTCGGACCTTGAGGAATTCAAATAGATTGGATAAAGGTTGCCCATTTAGGATAGATTCCATCGGTGAGATAGTACGCCAAATGATACTCGTGTCCGTTGACAAAGTAATTCACTTTTGGAGCTTTACCTTGTAATATATCATCAAAAACTGGTGAACGATCAAGCACATTGATATCGTTTAAGGTACCTGGAGGTCCAAAAAACGCGTGTCATATCCAAAGATCATATGACGCTACAGCCTCTAAAACGATTGTTGGTTTTCCTGAGCCACATCTATATTGCCCTTTCCAAGAGGTTGGGCAATTCTTCCACTCCCAATGCATACAATCGATGCTTCCTATCATCCCGGGAAATCCGCGCATCTCTCCGATATCGAGTAGTCGTTGAAGATCTTCTGGTGTGGGTCTTCTTAGATACTCATCTCCAAACAAATGTATTATTCATTCAGTGAAATTTTCCAAGCAGGACATTGCAGTACTTTCGCCGAGCCGGAGGTATTAGTCAAACGCGTCAGGCGTTCAACCATATGCCATGATACGAATTGCGGTTGTACACTTTTGTAGTCCCGAGAGACTTAATCTTCCGATAGCATCTCTTCTTTGCTGAAAGAATGGAACTTCATGGGAGAGTCTATCAACTATATGCATGAACAACGGCTTGTGCATTCTAAAACGGCGTCGGAATATTTGAGGAGGGTATGTTGCATTTTCACTGAAATAGTCGTTCCATAATTGGATGTGGCCTTGCTCACGTTCTCTTTCAATATATGCTCTTTTCTTCTTCTTCTCCTTTCTTGCTGCACGACGATCAAGAATGTTCTCTAACATATTGTCGAACTTGTTATCCACGATTTCATCAAATCTTTCATCAAAGATTTCTGCACATCTTTCATCAAAATGTGGATCGTTGCTTGAAGAAGATGCCATAAAAAAATTTGATGTTTGAGAAATGAAAGATGAAATAAAAGAAGATAAGAGTTGAAATAGAGTTAAAAGAAGAAATGAAAGATGATAAGAGTTATAACGGTTTGATTTTTGATCTTTGATCAAAGGTTTAAGTTTATATAAGAGAAGAGTTGATGTTTTATAAAAGGAGAGCAAAGGTTTGTTGTTATATAAAAGAAGAGAAGAGAAGAGTGGATGTTATATAAAAGAAGAAAAGGAGAGCAAAGGTTTATATAAAGAGACCACACAGTTCACGTGAGAAGACTAGAGTTATACAATACTACAAAAGAGTTGATTGAGAAGTTCACGGGAGATACAATAATACAAAAACAAAGCAATATGGTCCCATAGAGTTTTACAATACTACAAAAGAAAATGGACACATACAAACACGTAAGACAACACCCGTGATCTTGATCTTCGGCCTTCACTTCTTTTTTCCAAACCAAACCCGTGATTCACTGAAACCAAAAAAAACATTTCAGTCAATGTGAGACATAAACAAGCCAAAGACAAAGAACAAGAAACCACCAAACTGTTTAAAAACCAGCAAACTAATGAACTTGACAAACTAATAAACTAGCAAACTAAATAACTTAGACAGACAACTACAAGTCAGAACATACTTTAGGACAACATCTCACTAATGAGTTTGTTCTTTAGCGCCATTTCATTTTCAGAAAGTGGCTCCTTTCTTGCAAGGAGGCTGTCAAGTAACTTATGCCTGGAAAGCTTCTCTTTAATTTCCATCATGCGTTGTAACTCCATCAATTCCATGTCTTCTTCCTTAGCACCAGTTGTCTTCTTCCCTTTACTCTTAGCCGCTTTCTTTGCCGCCTTAACACCAGGCGGACGAACCGTTGATACATCCTCTTCAGGCATTTCTGGGTGGTCACTTGAAGACTGTGCTGAACCCTCTTGAAGCTTTCTTCTCTTTGACCATGCACCATCTTTAACACCAAATGTTGAACACCATTTCTGGTCATGGCGCAGCTCCCTCCAAGCATGATGAAGTGTGAACTTGAACCCGTGATCATTGAAAAAGATGTCATGAGCTGCTTTCATAACATCATTCTCATTCTGACCGCTTGTTTGCTCCTTCATTGCGGCCTCATAGCACCCAACAAACTTGCATACTTGATCATTGATCCTTCCCCACCTTTGCTTACAGTGACTGGACTCTCTCTTTTGCTCTCCAACAAGCTGTGGACTTGAGTTAAAGTAGATTTGAATGCGTGTCCAAAATGCTCCAGCTCTCTGCTCATTCCAAATAACCGGATCCTTGCTGGTGTTCAACCAAGCACTGATGAGAACAACATCCTCCTTCGGTGTCCATTTCCTTCTCTCTTTAGACGACTCAACACCTTGGCTTGCATCAGCAGAACATTGGGTACTAAAGAGAGGGACTTCTGATGAGTAACTCTCATTAACTATTTGACTAGTTAAGAGGTTTACAAATCCAGAATCCATATCCTAATAATTTGAGTGTTTAAAGTTTCAGTGTTTAAAGGTTTAAGTGTTTAAGGTTTTAAGAAATCCAGATTGTGTTAGCTTTTGTGTGTGTATTTAATATATTGTGTTAGCTTCTGTGTGTGTGTTTTAGGTTTAACATTTATCACAAACAACCTAACAAAAGCTAAAAAGCATTAACAAAAGCAAAGCATTTATCACAAACCACCTAACAAAAGCTAAAAAGCATTAACAAAAGCAAAGCATTTATCACAAACCCTAAGCTAACTACACAACCAAGCTAACAAGAACCATTACATTACACCACACAAACTAGCTAACTAGAACCATTACGGATGAACCATTACATTACACCACATAAACAGTTAATATAACAAGCCGATAATGGAAAAAAGAAATACCTCATCAGATTGTTTCTCCAGTTTTGCGATTTGCTCCTTCATCCTTGAAACTTCTCCTTGAAGCATTCTGACCTCTTCCTTTAGAGCTTCTATGGTGGGATCAAAAGCTTGAAGTCTGTCAAGCCTACACAGCTTCCCTCTTTGCTCTCTAAGCTCTCTCTGGATGATGGAGATTTGCTCTATCACACCCTCATCCCACCATTTCCATATATGCTCTCCAGTCCTCACATAAATTTGTCAAACCCTCATCCCATCAAACTTTTTCAAAAAAAAAAACCATTCACTCATCGAGAATTATGGGATGAACTTTACCTCTTTAAACCACTCTGAACATATGTAGTACTTGCGCCCAGGAGTCCCTGTCTCTGCACCTGTCGAAGATTCAAGCTTCATCTCCCTGCCGCAGAAACATCTCTCAGGGATGCCATAATTAGCATCCGCATATGCCCACCCCAAGTCCATTTCTGGTCCATCAAATGACGTCTCGCTGTAGCTAATCGGCATTCTCTGCACATTAAGGATAATACTTCAATCACAATCTGAAGCCGTGTAGCAACAATCAAAATCTAGTTTTCTTAGTATTTTTCTAGATCATACATTGTTTGAATACACTGTCAACCTAAATCTCCAGAATTAAGGAGGCAAAAAAAGTGAAAGAGACCCACAATTATCTTCTGCTAAAGCGTCAATACTAATATGATTAGGAACAAAGCTATATTAGTATTGTTTTACAATTCATCAAACCAGAGAGACCTTGATTAGTAATTGAGAGACCTATAATTGAGCCGGTGAACATGTTCAAAACTTTTTTAAAGATAGCAAATTCATCAAGAAGTGACTAATGAGAAAAGAAACTCTAAACTATGATTTTCTAAACCATAATGAGTAGGAAGAGAGAGTAGCAGTTTCATCGACCTTAATCAGCTTCACCAAAGTGGATTCACAAAAGGAGAAAAATCGAGCAGATTAATTCATACAAATCGAGCAAAATCGAGCAGATTAATTCATACAAACGCGAAATTTAGAATTTCGATTCAATAAATTGATACACAAGAGCAACATAGACAAACTGAAGCCAAAACCCCAAAATCATCACACCGCGAAATCATCACACCCCAAAACCCCAAAACCCCAAAATCATCACACCCCAAAACCCCAAACTGAAGCCAAAACCGCGAAATTTAGAATTTATTTATTAACAAAATCAAACGAAAATCAAACGATATGACAAAATCAAACAAAAATACAATTTACCCTAAATTGTATGACAAATTTTCCCCCAAATCTATAAATCATAATTTGTCAATCTCTATTACAGAAAACGGTCTCGATTTCACCGAGTTTGAAACTGTACCTTGACCCAACGATTACAGAAAACGGTCTCGATTTGTTCCAAACACGTCGAGGATTGCTCGAATCGCCTTCTCCAAAACGAAACTCTCGGCCAAAAGAAGAAAAAGATATTCTCGAGAGAGAGAGAGATCTGGAAAAAAAAAAATATTGAAGCACAAACCTATTAAATTATGACACATGTCCAGTGAACCCCGTACGGCCCAGTCTCTAAAAATCCTTACGGAAGGGGCGGTATCATCGAATAAATGGGCTTTTTTTTTTTTTTTTAAATCATCCAAATACGGATGAACCTCTCTCTGAACCCGTTAAGAGCCCGCGTTGGGGATGCTCTAACGTCTAGATTTTGAAGAGTTTTTTTTTTCAATATAGATGCCACGTGTCAATCTCTAGCGCTGACTTGGCAAGCTGCCGGAGAGAATTGGCCAAATTTTATATAGCAGAAGAGTAAGCAACAAAGCAGATGCATGATACTTTATCAAAAAAGAAAAGGGAACATAAAGAAATAGCAATCAATAAATTCAAAGGCGCAAAGTAATCAATTTGCATTGCAGCAAACTAATTTATGCTCATTTTATAAATTGATAAACAGCTAAACAAACATTTTCTCTAGCACTTGCACCACTTCCTTAATAGACGGTCGCTTCTGAGGCAAGGAAGATACACAACCATAGCCTAACTTAAAGCATGCGACCGCCTCATTCTCACGGTGAACCACTTCAACCCTAATTGTCCCATCGACCAACCTTAAGAACCAACTTTTCTCATCGATCTCCGAATCACGAACCAAATCTCGACCGACCAAGAATACTCTACCGGTGAGAAGCTCCAAAAGGACAACACCAAAGGAATAGACGTCCCATTTGGGGTTTGGTTTCTGGCTTGTAGACCATTCTGGTGGATGGTGCTGTGAGGTCGATGTTGGGCCAGCCGTGAGTGAATGGGCTGTAGTCATCAGGCGGTCAAGGCCCATATCTGTAATTATTGGCTCAAACTCGGAGTCCAAGAGAATGTTATTTGGCTTGATGTTGCCGTGCACGTGCTTCTTGTCATGGATGTAGGCAATTCCTCGAGCTATGCCTCTTGCTATCTTGAGCCGTGCCCCAAAGGAGAGAGGGTTTTGCGAAGACGTAGAAGACGAGCCTGATTTTGCTGTTTTCATATCAAAAGAAATGTTTAGAGATCATAATTCATAAATAAAGAAAAAAATCCTAGTTTTCAATTTGATCAATGAAGTTTTTTTTTAAAAAAGTAAGCATGTGCATCTTGGATCGATTTATCGATTCTACCATATACCAGATCGAAATTACTCAATCTAAAGATAGTCGAAATGATCCGTTTAGCTCAAAAAAATGTATGTCAATGTCCAGAGTACTTGGATAGTTAAAATTGTAAATAAATGGCTAAAAAAATTGACAAGTCTTTTAAGTTTTTTAGAAGTTATGCAACTTTCTCAATATCTAACAAAACTATTCATAATTAATCGAAATATATGATTTCAAATCCGATCTTAATTCTGCTCAAGCAATGATTTTGGTTACGCGAATTACCCATATCCTACCCGTTACCCGCATCATCCGATCCATTTTTTAAAACGTTCATTACCCTTATAGGACCACCATCCGATATTACCCAGAATCGAGATAAACATACCCAACTTTATAAGGGAACGGACTAAAATGCGCCAGATATTATAATGTACGCCGTTTAAGGGAACTTACCGTAGATGGAGGAGCAACGTAGGCTTCCATTTGGCACATAGTCGGAGATAAGAAGCTTCTCTTCGTTCCCCCAGACGAAGCCACGAACTCTAACAAGATTTGGGTGTCGAAGCTTAGCGATTCCCTGAACCTCCCGCTCGAACTCCCTCAATTTCGCCGCCGTACAACTCTCCGCTCCGATCCGCCGCACTGCAAAAGCCGCGCCGTTCTCTAACACCGCTCTGTACACGACTCCGCTTCCGCTAGTCCCCAAAACGTAAGCAGACGCCTTTAGTAGAGTATCTATCTCCAGATGTGTCTCTCCGTCGACGGTGATTAGTTGAGTTTGAGAATTGTGTTCCAATCGCCCACCATCCGTTCGATTAAATGCCTCAATGGTTTTTTGGTCTTGAAGCTGGCTCTCTATGTCGCTCTCGGAGCTATTAGCTTCTGATGATGTCTCGTCGTACCTTCCGATAACGCACGAGCCCCATCCCGTTTTTGCAGCTGGGGATTTCGTGACCTCCGAGACGGATACGCTCTGTTTCGGGTTGTGACTCGGTTTCTTTACGGATAATGTATCGTTTTTCTCCAGACAATCTTTCAAGACTTTGAAAGTGCTATATTCTTGGTAGCTTCTGCGTTTCTTGAGCTGGTATAAGTAAAGGATGAACATGCCAATGATAGCTAGACCAGCTATATCTGCAACTGTGATTCCAACGATGGTGCTTGGCTTTAGTTTGCTTTTAGCTGTTTGGTTTGGTGATTCTGGTGAAGGCTTTGTTGGAGCTGAAGTTCTGGGCATGACTGCTATTGCTGCTGGTGAAGTAGTCTCAGAGATATTTGGTGGGTCTGAAATAGTAGAAGGGATTGAACAAATGGTCTTCAATGGCTGACCACACAAGCCTAGATTGCCGGAAAAAGACTCTGTCTTTTGGTTAAGCATTGCTGGGGTGCTAGGAATCGATCCTGTTAGATTGTTGAAGGAGAGATCGACAATGGCGGTTGCTGGAACTTTCTCGACAAAAACTGGAGAAATCACGCTGGAGATTTGATTGCGTGATAAGTTGAGGTAATGTAGATTTGTTCCTTCGAAATCCGGAGGAAGAGATCCGTCTAGATGATTTGAGGAAAGATCCAGAACCGTCAGATTCTTGAGAAGTGAGAGATTTTGAGGGATTTTGCCGGTGAAGGCGTTAGCGGAGAGATTCAAGAGCTGGAGAGTAGCCACGTTGCTGATACGATCAGGCAATTCACCGGAAACGTTGTTGTTTCCAAGGGACAGAACACGAAGCTGAGTAGCGTTGGAGACTGAATCCGGCAGTGACCCATGGAAGTTATTGTTGGAGAGATCCAAGATTCTTAGATGTGTGATTGAAAACAAGCTCGGAGAAACAGAACCAAGAAGCTGTTTGTTTGGAAGAACCAAGCTTGTAACTCTAAACATGTCTGGAGAGTTTGGAATCCCGAGCTCTGTACAGGTGATACCTGTCCAGGAACACGGTGTTTCGTCGTCGTAGTTCCAGTTGCGTAGAACAGAGAGAGGGTCATTGAGGATGGAATATTTTAAAGAGAGTAAAATAACACCATCTGTGTTAAGAGCTTGGAGTATTGTAGGGAGAAGAAGAAGAAGAAGATGGAAGAGGAAATGTTTCAAGAGGTTGCTTCTGTTGAAAGTCATGGTTTTGAGTTCTTGGGTTTTTTCTTTTTCTCTGAGTATGGTTATGAAATATGCCTATTCATAGGATAGAGAGATAAGAGAGAGAGAAAGAAAGAGAGATAGGGTGAACTACTGCAAGTAATGATTGTTTTGTTCACCAGATTTATGAGATATTGGAGCAGAGCAAAACTATATGAGGTGCTTAGAGAGGGGTTGGTTTGTTTTTTAAAAGGAAACCTTTTTATATTATATTTTTGTCGTTGTTATTTCTCATTTAGTACTTTGTCTTTTGTCGAAGTTCGTAAAAATGTTGAAAATATCATGTTTTTATTACTTTTTGTCATATCATTTTATTAAATTTAAATATGTTTTCTAAAGAGATAGATGATGGATTTAAACTTTTGAATGTTACGATTTACTCTGTTATGCTGTTCAGTTCCATCATGTGTGGCAATCGAGACAAAACAAGAAATATTCTTCGACCAAAAAAAATAAAACAAGAAATATTCTACTTATCACAAAAAAAAGGGAAAATATTAGAGCATCACCGATGGTGAACCTGGGTTCTTAGGAATATTTTATGATTAAAATGTGATTAATTTAAAGTTTAGAACCTCTTGAGGAGTTCTTAATTTTTTTATCCTCCAATGGTTGAACCTCATTAGGATTCTAGTATAATTTAATTAGTTTAAAATTATAAACATACTATATTTTATAAAATCAAAATTATATTGCATTTCATAAAATTTAAAACATACAAAATATAGATATTGAAATCATAATACGTTTAGTTGTAATCTTGAGGGGTGCCAAATTTGTGCCATATATGCTCAACCAAATCAGCTTTTAATTGTTGATGTATTTTTCTATCCCGAACTTGATTTCGAATGCCGATCATATTGCTGAGATTTGTAGGCATATATGTAGAATACGTCATATCCACTTCTGAAATTCTGATTCATTCTCTTTGTTCGAATTCTGATATATCAAACTGAGTGTATTCATCTCGTTCGTTTTCTACTATCATATTGTGTATTATGATACATGCTCTCATAATCTTTCCTATTTTTACCTTATCCCAAATAAGAACTTGATTTTTGACAATGGCTTTTTCATTTATTTTAGACCCATTAATGCTTAATAACTCCACTTATGAACCTCCCTTGAACCTCCATTGGACATGCTCTTAAGAAGTGTATGGAGATAAAACAAGATCCAGACAAATTCAAAACTACAGCTTTTGAGGTACCATTTTGTAAAATTACCACCAAACGCCTGCTATTTCATAAATACAATTACTTAACTATGAAAATAACAAAATTATCCTTGATAGGCTCTATCGGATGATCCGGTCAGCCTCGGTAGGAACGCACCGATGTGCTATAAAGTGGACCTCCATGAGCTCTGAGCTAGGGCTCGGGTCAATAGGACATGAGATCCAAATGGGTCACCACCCCGCATATTCCGAGTTTGGAATGTCTTTTGACTACTGCCAGGGGTAGCCAAATCGCCTGTTACTAGACTACCATGTTAACTGCTTGAACGTTTGGTCTAGACCCAGACTTCCCACACAAATGTGATTTTTGTTTTCAGGGAGGTTCGAACCCGGGGGAGCGCTGTAACGCATTCCCAGATCTTGCCTACCACTGGACCACGTACGTGCGGAAATTTAAAACAAAGTTACACGGAGAAGAAAAATGGATCAAAATTTCTAGTGCGACGTGATTCAAAACCTTAGTTCGATGATCTTGTTCGACGCGATCATCGATTTTTTTATTTATCTCCACATTTCGGTAGTCAAATTCATGGATTTTTGTTCTGTAATTGTTAGAGCTTTGGCTTTTGTGTCTTTTCATATTGATTTCCCTCAGGTGACAGCGGTGTAACCGGAAGATTTGAGTGCATGATCCAGGGGCGAAGCTAATGTGTAAGGAGGGAGTGCACATGCACCAATAATATTTTTAAAAATTAATGTATTTTTTAACTATTTTTATGTGCACCCATAATAATTTGTAACTTACACCAAATGTTTAAAATTTCGCTAGGCGCTAGTCGGGCGGTCGAGTTGGACCTAGTGCCTAGCGAAAAAATTCATGATTCCCCGACTAGCGCCTAGCAAAAAAATTCGGGATTAATCGGAGATTAGTTTTGGACCTTTTTAATATTTTTTAACATGTTAATTCATTATAATTTATAGCTTCAATATAATATTATACTCAAGATTGGATAAAACACATGAAAACAAATATTATGTCAAATATATTATGATCTTCATTAAAAATTTGAACATAAGTTGGACTTATCAAATTTTAGAACCAACTAAATTATTTTATTTTTTATATATTAAAAAAAAAAATTGGGCTACTGCAAGAGCACAGCAATCGAAATAGTATTTAGTGATCAAATCCACAAGGACTAAATGTAACACTACGAGAATGCAAGAAGAAAGTAAATTTAAGACGAATGATGGTTGTTTGTGGTTTGTAACTTTTAAAAACTAAGAATGACAAGCGAAACGATGTAATTTAATAAGGAAAAGCGCTAGGTCTTCAGGTAATTCGCAGGAAATCAAGACTCACTAAACAGATTATCGATTAGGGAAGGAATTAAGAAATGTTCTCAAACTCAAACATGAATATCTAGCCAGCCCATTGTCGTGGCACTAACTACTATGCCTAATAACCTAAGAATCTAAACTGTCGTTTGACCTTAGAACTCTAGGCACGCATTAAAGTTCAGGTTTGATAAGTTCACAAATTGCCTTAGCATCAGCTTTCGTTGGCTAAGGACGATTAGCTCATCTAAGTTCTTTCAGGAAATCTAAAACACTTTTGATGAATAGATTAATCCTAAGATCATACACTAGGTGATCAATCTAGTATAAGCCTTAAACTCAACGATAGATGAAGAACTCTATGTAATTCCCTAATCTAATAGATCTGTTCCAGTGATTAATGAAAATCCCTTGAAACCCTAAAAACCTAAATAATGATCTACTCAAACATAATCGCAGAGAAAACACAGAGAGATGAAGAAGAAATCATAATCCAATAGAAAGTAATAAACTAGGGTTCAAAAATCTTCTCAAAAGCCTGTAGAGTCAGAGATTCGTCTCCCCAAAGAAAGAAATGTAAAAGTCTGTAGAAAATAAAGCGTAGCCTCAACAATGACTCAAAAAGGAATAAATAGGTATAAAACACGTTTTTCTCCAATCCCTAGGCGAAACCGGTCCAAAATAAGTGAAAACCGAAATTTCATTTTCTTATACGTTGCTAAACCGGTCGGTATGGGAAAGGATCGATCGATCCTTTTTCTTTCTGTTCGATCTTTATGAAAAGGATCGATCGATCGAAAAGCCTTCTGGTGGTCTTTTTTGGCTTCTAGTTACATTCCTGTACATGATTCTTCTTCTCGCCAGACTGGACTGTCTTCACTAAAACCGGCATAACTTTTGATCGCACCGTTAGAATGATCTCAAACTACTTTCAAATGAAAGCTAATTCATTCCTCTATCGTGTATCCAAAGTTTAGCTCAATCCATCGGTGGGAAGTTCTTCAAAGAATGCCAAACTTCTGACGTCTCTGCATGATTCTGCATCTCCATATGCTCATTTTCACCCAAAACGACTCATTTTCTCTCAAAGTCACCTAAAACCTAAAAAGACTCGATAAAGGACTAAAAGACTCTAAAAAAAAACTTTGGCTCGATAAAATACACAAAAACAAGGGTTAGAAACCGGTAAAAACATAGTTTATCAACTCCCCTAGACTTAGTCTTTTGCTTGCCCTCAAGCAAACAGAAAAACAAAGAATGGAGAGGAAGTTTGAAAATGCGGGGACTCACCTTCTCTATAGAACACTGCAATGACCATCCAAATTAGTAATCCACATATTGCCAAACTAGCTCTAGATCGAACCACCATGTACTTCTCCGCGGGCATCGCAGCTTTCCCAGATTCAACGTATAGTCTCACAAAATAATTCAATAGCCATCATTTCTGGGTCTCACCGATAGGTCATAGTGCCAAGAACCTTCTAGACTCTTTCCCTTACGATATCACGACATGCCAACCTTTACACTTTCTAATATTTTTCCTCTCCCCAGACTTATTCATATTATTCTTCTTCTCGAAGGAATAGGTGAATAATGGCATAACGGGAAATTTTCCTAGCCTCACCTATAACCTAAGCTTCCAAGACAAATAATGGCATCACGGGAAATTTTCCTAGCCTTGTCATTGGGTTTCATTTTTTTTTTTTTTTGTAGAACATGGAGAGGAAAACCATACTTTTCACACATGTTGTCTTTGTCAGATACGAATGAGGGGCCAAGCTCTGAAGACACTAATCACAACGATGAGGTAAAAGGAAGAGCTCAGAAACTAGCTCATGCTATTTGAATTGCTCTGGAAACATGGATGCCTCTGATTAACTGGTCACCCTTTGGATTTTTCATTAGTCTGATCTGAAGCTAATCTTGCAACAATGGTTACTTAGAAGAAAAGTCATAACAAGAAATCCAAGATCGTGATTATCATCTCCAACAAATTTTGACTCAATAAAACAATTCAAGAAAAACACCAAAATGAAATGACTCAAGAGAGAAAACAAAAGAGAGAAAATAACGTTAGTATCAACAAAGACCCTCCCCAGACTTACTTCATACCGTCTCGATGTGAAAATAAATGAGAGAGAAGGTAAAAACAGACTCAAGTAGATGAAAATAAGGGAGAAGTCGAAAACTTACCTAGGATCAAAGATTGATTGGTTCGATTTCGGATGCCTCCCTCTTTTGTGTTTTTTCATTTTTTTTTTGGAAGACATGAAATAAAGAGAACCAAAACCAAAAATTAAAGAGATAATAACTAGAATAACTTTAAAAAAACCTCGTTTTACTAGAATAACCTTGTCCCAACCTCCAATAACTAAACTAACCTTCAAAAATTGCAAAAGACATTCAAGGACACCATTTTCGTTTTAATAACGAAAATGCCATTAATAGTTTTTTTTTGGTGAAATTCGTAATTAAAGATAATAATTAAATTAAAATTAGAAAACGCCTAATTAAAACATGAAAGTGAATCTAAAAAGAACAAAAACAAATCGGGAAACCTCTCCTCTTCTCGGCGACTTTTAGGGTGATTACGGCGCAATTTACATCGTCTTCTCCGGCGAGAGTCCGGCAAGTCCTCACGACCATCGATTCCGGCGAGTATTAGGTAAGGAACTGGCTTTTCTCCTGAGTTTTATCATCTTCTTCCGCGAGTTCTCGGCGACGCTATTTCTGGCGAGGCGACGTGCGGAAGGTCTGAGGGGCGACGTGCGAAGGGTCTGAGGGGCGACGTGAGTTCCCGTGGAGCAAATAGAGAAATTTTGGCGGAGAAGACAAATCCCGTGACTATTTTTGAGAAAAAAACTTAAGCCTAATTGTTTTTTGTTGTAGGTAACTTACCAAATCGGCGGTTCCGGTGAAAGGATAGAAGTTCCGGTGAAAGGAGAAAATTTTCCGGTGAAAGGAGATAAATTTCCAGTGAGGTTTGAATAAATCGACAAATGTTTTGGTAGACTTCTTTTATTTGGTGGTAGACTTGTGTCAGATTCGTTTTATTTGGTGGTAGACTTGTTTTCGTTTGATAGACTTGTTTTCGTTATTTGGTAGACTTGTTTTCGTTATTTGGTAGACTTGTTTTCGTTTGGTAGACTTGTTTTCGTTTTTTGGTAGACTTGTTTTCGTTTGATAGACTTGTTTAAAAATTAGTAGACTTGTTTTCGTTTTTTAGTAGACTTGTTTTTGTTTGGTAGACTTGTTTTTGTTTTTTGGTAGACTTGTTTATGTTTTTTGGTAGACTTGTTTTTGTTTTTTGGTAGACTTGTTTTTGTTTTTAGGTAGACTTGTTTTCGTTTGGTAGACTTGTTTTCGTTTGGTAGACTTGTTTAAGTCTATTTGGTAGACTTGTTTAATTTCGTTTTTGGTAGACTTGTTTCATTTCATTTTTTGGTAGACTTGTTCTAGAATTACTTTATTTTGTGGTAAACATGTATTATTCTAAAAATTGTTCAGTTATTACTTTTATGTATCTGACCTTTGACTTATTAGTTTTACAGAGATGGCCACATCTAGCCAGTCGAAGGATTATCCTCCGAGATTGTGTACGCCAGGAAAGTCTCCCTTGCAGAACCATAGCTTTAAATACGGCTGCCACCTGAGTGATTTCGGGTTGCTGAGGGAAGCAGTGGGTGATGAGGTCTACAATGATATTATGAACAGATCTCAAGTTGGAGTAATTCTAAAGCTTGCATTGAAGACATATGTTTGGAGTTCACACACTGTTCATCAGTTTATAACTAACCAATTGGAAATTGATAGGAGGTATGAGATGTGGTCAATCATCGGTGGTCGGCCGTTGAGGTTTTCTCTGCATGAGTTTGGTGAAATTACGCGGCTCAACTGTGATCCAATTGTTGGAGATGATTGGGACATATATCACACAGTTTTTGGAAATAGATGGGTGTGAATCCCTTGGAAGCGCCTACCTGGAATGAGCTGGTTAATGTCTTGGAGAAATGCAAGACTTGGAGCGTCTCGAAGAAGGAAATGGTAGCAAAATTATTCATATTGCATGTAGGAATATTTGGCCTTCACCGGAATAGTCGAGTCCCCTTTATGTGCGCTAAAAGGGTGTTAGACGAAGAAGCTTTCGAGAGTCATCCGTGGGGTCGGCATGCTTTTAAGAATTTAATACACTCTATTAAAGTTGCTTCATTTGGCGGAAATAGTTACACTCTTCATGGATTTTTGCATGCGATGCTCATATGGGCATTTGAGTCGGTACCTATCTTGGGAGAAAAGTTTGGGAGAAGAGAAAACAACGTCCACAATCCTGATATTGTTCCTCTTCTTCGGTGGTGTTCATCACGGAAGCGATACACTCTTAACACTGTTTTGGCGGAGGATATAAATACTTCAGAGGACAAGAAGGTATGTTTCGAAATGTAGACTTGTTGAAAACGACATGGTAGACTTGTTGATATGATTGGTAGACTTGTTTATATGATTGGTAGACTTGTTTCTATACGATTGGTAGACTTGTTTCTATTAGATTGGTAGACTTGTTTCTATTCGATTGGTAGACTTGTTTATATACGATTGGTAGACTTGTTTCTATTCGATTGGTAGACTTGTTTATATACGATTGGTAGACTTGTTTCTATTCGATTGGTAGACTTGTTTATATACGATTGGTAGACTTGTTTCTATTCGATTGGTAGACTTGTTTCTATACGATTGGTAGACTTGTTTCTATTCGATTGGTAGACTTGTTTCTATTCGATTGGTAGACTTGTTTATATACGATTGGTAGACTTGTTTCTATTCGATTGGTAGACTTGTTTCTATACGATTGGTAGACTTGTTTCTATTCGATTGGTAGACTTGTTTCTATACGATTGGTAGACTTGTTTCTATTCGATTGGTAGACTTGTTTCTATACGATTGGTAGACTTGTTTCTATTCGATTGGTAGACTTGTTTCTATACGATTGGTAGACTTGTTTCTATACGATTGGTAGACTTGTTTCTATACGATTGGTAGACTTGTTTCTATACGATTGGTAGACTTGTTTCTATACGATTGGTAGACTTGTTTCTATACGATTGGTAGACTTGTTTCTATACGATTGGTAGACTTGTTTCTATACGATTGGTAGACTTGTTTCTATACGATTGGTAGACTTGTTTCTATACGATTGGTAGACTTGTTTCTATACGATTGGTAGACTTGTTTCTATACGATTGGTAGACTTGTTTCTATACGATTGGTAGACTTGTTTCTATACGATTGGTAGACTTGTTTCTATACGATTGGTAGACTTGTTTCTATACGATTGGTAGACTTGTTTCTATACGATTGGTAGACTTGTTTCTATACGATTGGTAGACTTGTTTCTATACGATTGGTAGACTTGTTTCTATACGATTGGTAGACTTATTTTAAACGATTGGTAGACTTGTTTTAAAAGATTGGTAGATTTGTTTCATTACGATTGGTAGACTTGTTTCATTACGGTTGGTAGACTTGTTTTGGCAGACTTATGATCTGCTGTGTTGTGGTATACTTAACAATATTGTTTACCAATGGTTGTAGGTTCGTGTTAGACACTTATTGGTGAAGCCGCAGGAGGAGATTTATCCGTTTTGGCCCGACGAAGACTCAAACCCCGACGTTGATAGGAAGATGGATAACATGATCCAAGATATTCTTGAAGGATGCTTGGATGAGACGTTTTGGGATAACGCTGGGGCGGCTATGAAGTCCTCGATGAAGGAAAAAAGGAAGAAGAATGAAACTCCAGAGGCTATTCATGTGAAGAAGAATAAGACGGACAAAGAAGTTGAAGAGGGACAAACTGATGTGGAAAGGAAGAAGCAGAAGAAGAAGGAAAAGAAGAAGAAGAAGAAGAATAAGGAGAAGGAAATCGAAAAGGGAAAACCAGATGAAGAAAAAGGAAAAGAAAAAGAAGATTCTGATCTCCGGCTTGAAGAGTTTAAGAGGAAAATGGAGAAAAAAAGAGGAGAAGAGAATTGAGAAGGAAAAGACTAGTGTGGACAGTAATCAACAGATCTTAAGCGCCCTTCAGTTTTTGGCAAACCAAGTGGGACAAATGGACAAAAATTTTGGAGGCCAACTAAGTGGGTTGGAAATGAGGTTGTCTACTCTCGAGGCCAAAGACATGTTGAAAGAGAAAGAAATTGTGGTCCATGAGAAGGAAGATTCGGTCCAATCTGCAGCCAAAGATGCCAAATATGCAAAATCCAAAGCCCGAGATGGTCCTGGGGATCAAGATCCGGTACGCAAGTCTCTATTTTAATTAATGAAAGTAACTTAGAGAAGTTACTTGGAGACTATAAAACCTAAAACTTTTTTTTTACACAGTTTTCAGTTTTAGTTTTTCAAGAACATTGGGTGTTTGAAAACGAGATGTGTGACTGACTTTTTCTTCTTTATGGTTGTCTGGATTAATAAAACCGATATGGTAGACTTATTTCATGCGATGTGTGTTTGGATATTGATGTCTCTAATAACATTTTAATGTGGACTACCACAGTCGTGGATGTTAGAGGTACTAGAACGTCTGAGACAGAGTTTCCCATAGCAAGGGTCGTTAGAATCCTGACTCCCAACTCAAAGACGGTTTGTAAAGTGAAAATAGAACCGGATGACCCGAAAGTGAAGATCAAAACCAAATCTCAGCTTCAAAAGAAACATGATGAGGAAGACTTTGTCGATATTACTAAACAATTTACACCTCCACGACAAAAACCTTCATCACCTATTTCACCATTATCTGACCCGGAGGAAAATGCAAAGATGAAGGCAATTGGCAGCGGTTTAGATAAGCTGATGGCATTTCTACCCAAGAAAGATCATGGACTCAGAAAGCAACGCACCCTTGCTCCCACCCAGCTGTCACCATTCATAGGAAGTTCAGCGGTCAAACGCATCATGTTCGGTGTAATCCCTTCAGAATCTTTATATGATCCTTTTGAAGTGGTGGACACTCGTAAAAAGGATCGGTTGATCGAGTTTGTGGCGACAGATCTGTAAGTCATTCTTGTTTAATTATGATTGGTAGACTTGTTTCATTACGATTGGTAGACTTGTTTCATAACGATTAGTAGACTTGTTTAATTACGATTGGTAGACTTGTTTACAATATTATTGGTAGACTTGTTTCATTTCGTCTGGTAGACTTGTTTCATTACGATTGGTAGACTTGTTTCATAACGATTAGTAGACTTGTTTAATTACGATAGGTAGACTTGTTTCATTACAATTGGTAGACTTGTTTCATAACGATTAGTAGACTTGTTTAATTACGATTGGTAGACTTGTTTACAATATTATTGGTAGACTTGTTTCATTTCGTCTGGTAGACTTGTTTCATTACGACTAGTAGACTTGTTTCATACGAATGATAGACTTGTTTCATTTCTACCATGTACTTCTCATTTCATCATTTTATCACTTCCTCGTTTTTAGGGAGAACCAAATGGATTATACCGATCCAGTTGTTGAATTTTACATTCATCTGATGACACCTAAAGAGGATTGGCCTTATGAGAGGTTCGGTTGGTTGAGTGATAGGGTATTTTTCTTTCTTTCTGGTAGATGTATTTTTGGTACATTTATTTTTATAATGGTTTACAAGCGCCAAATTTATATATTTATTTGTATTTTTGCAGCATATGACAGCGGCAATGAATATGTTTCGACAACGGTCATTGAGAAACCCATCTCCTTATCAAAGAGGTGGAAAGGTTGCATTCTTCGACCCGTTGTTCACGCACAATGGTTTGTAGAATACAAAAGGGACTTCTTACCTAGTGAGAAGAGTTGGATGTTTGGCAGTGGATATTTCGCCGTCGCTAACGGCTAATCTCCCGATTTTGCAAAGACAAATAAGAAATGGTTCAAGGATGTCGAACTCTTGTACATTTGTCACAATATCGACAATGCACATTGGGTTGCCGTTGAGGTGGAAATTCCGAAGAAAAAGGTTAAAGTGTATGATTGCATTAAAGGTTTAAATGGCGATAATAAAATAAAATCAGATATAAGGGCATACGCGAAGATGATTCCACTGTTGTTGCACAAAATGTTTCCAAGAGAATGGAAGAGTGAGCAAGCCTTCTCCACCTACAGGATAAAGGATATTCCACAAAACGACCAAAGTGGCGACTGTGGCATGTATACCTTGAAGTTTATTGAGTGTTTGGCTCTTGGGCATGTTATGGCAGGCCTTAACGATACTTGCATTGGTGGGATTCGAATGAAATATGCAGCTGAGATTATGGACGAGATTCCATCATACGGGTTTGGAGAAACAATTCAGCAATCTGATCCTAACCCTCGTGGTGAGTACGATGACAGGGTTCCACTGCAGACAGGTTCTGTGAAGTGAGGAATCAGAGTTAGTGCTTTTGTAGAGTAGTGTTTTTGTAATCGTGGTACCATATTTTTTGGTGATGAAACTATACTTTCAAAGGACCATGTTTTTTGCATGTAGCTGGTCCTTTGAAAGTTTGGTAGATTGGACCATGCTAACGTAGCCATGTATGTAATATTGTCGCCCAAACCAGGTTTTTTGTTTAAGGGATCTTTGGCAGATATGTTGTTCAGAGTGTGGTAGACTTGTTTTATTACTTTTGGTAGACTTGTTTGATACGATTTGGTAGACTTGTTTGATACGTTTTGGTAAACTTGTTTCATTACTATTGGTAGATTTGTTTAAAACGATTGGTAGACTTGTTTAAAACGATTGTTCAATTCAACTCTAGAAAGCAAGCAACACAACACATATCACTGTCAAACTTATTATTACACATAGCAACAAATATATAAGTAGAAACTAATGAGTTCACAATTGGCATGTAGCACGATTATGCCCGCCGCCACCACATTTGGAACACTTGTGTTCTTTCCTTGGACGTTTCTTCTCCATTGCTACCTCCATTGCACTTTTCATTTGGTATATTTTTGGCCGGCCGGGTGGGTTACGAACGAAAGGAGGCATACAAACTTTCATAGCCACTTCTTCGGGCACAGGTAACGCAACATCCCTTGGCATTATTATCCCCGAGTAAGCGTTGTACAAGTAAGTTGTTCGAAAGTAGGGATGGCATAGAGAGATCGTTGAAATTTTTGCAGCTTCTGCCGCTGCAATGGCATGGACGCATGGGATTTTATCAATGTCAAACCTTCGACAAGTACACTTCCTCTCATCCAAATTGACAACATGCAAGGATGTTCCGCCGGTGACCTGTGCATGATGCTCATCTATTTCTTGCACAGTCAGTTGCTTGGCAGCTTCTACTCTGACCTGTTTACAGAAAATACAAATCTGCCATCAAATATAATAAATCTACCATAAAACTAAACAAATCTATCATAAAAGAAAACATCTATAACAAAGGAAAACGTGTACCCGTAGCAATTTCTCAACAGCAGTAGTAAGCTCGGTTTTCATTAGACTTGCTTTCCGACGCCTTTTCGCAAACCACCTTGTTAGAAGCGACCTTATCTCGTCCAAAAGTGTCACGATTGGAAAACTTCTTACCTTTGAAAGGACCTTATTTATTGATTCCGCTATGTTGGTAGTCATGAAGTTGTACCTATCTCCCGGGAAATGAACCCGTGTCCACATACGTACATCCGCTTTTTGCAAATAGTTATAAAGTCCATGATTACTAGCTTGAATCTGCCCAAATAAGGCATTGAACTCTACAAGCCTATATGCGGTTGCGGCCTTCTTCACAAGTCCAAAAGAATCCCCACCTTTAAATTTCACCAAAATATTCTTATGCAAATGATAAGTGCAAATACCCCGACTAGAAAGGGGGTAAACCTTCCCTATCACGTTTCCAATTGCTCTATGCCAATCTGAAATGATGGCAAGTCCTTCATCATCTGGGATAACCCGGTGTAATTGTCTAAAGAACCATTCACAAGACTCATCATTCTCGGTATCAACGACAGCAAAAGCAATCGGAAATATATTAAAATTACCATCTTGCGTTGAGGCCATTAGTTGTGTACCTTTGTATGTACCAGTAAAAAACGTCCCATCAACAACCACAACTTTTCGCATAAACGGGAACCCATGTATGCATGCACCAAATGCGATAAACATAAACTTGAACTTGTCTTCCTTGTCAACTTCAAGCTTTATAAGTGTCCCCGGATTAGCCCGCCTAATCATGTATAAGTACGACGGAAGCTCCTCGTAACCATTCTCTGAACTTCCTCTTACTAGTTCTTGTGCATACTTTAATACACGATGGGATTTCCAATACTCCACCTGTAATAAATCTACCAAATTAAAAATCGACCAAAATAAACCTACAAAACTAAATCTACCAAAATAAATCTACCAAAATAAATCTACCAAACTAAATCGACCAAAATAAATCTACCAAAATAAATCTACCAAACTAAATCGAACAAAATAAATCTACCAAAACAAATCTACCAAACTAAATCGAATAAATCTACCAAATTAAATCGACCAAAATGAATCGACCACAATAAATCTACCAAACTAAAATCGAACAAAATATGATAAGACATGTAAAGGATGTCAAACCTTTATTCCATATTGTTTGGTGAGAGCATCAGCAACATAATAAGGCAAAACGGTTGGACCTACACCACCAACAAAGTCTTTATAAAGACGTCCTAGTATCTCATGAGTTGCTTGCCGGGCACGAGATGAACGCTTCGTAATAGAACATGTGTGTTCTCCAACATAAGTCTTGATATAGAACCTTGGATTATCTCCTACCGTTGATGCACGAACCCTCCATTTACATCGTTCCACCCAACACTTAACTGTCAACAATTTTGGCGTAGAATAACCAACATCAAAGTCGAATTTACTTGCAACCACATACATCTTCAATCTCGTCTCCAACTCCTCTTTTGTTTCATAACATTGGCCAACAGCTAAGTCTACAGACTTCATTTCCATCTGCACAAAATCAGGAATCGTTGTTGAAGCCCATTTCTTTGGTGGCAGATTTTGCATGTCTTCTTCGTCATCGGAATCCTTACCACACGTCCCATATTCTTCATCATCAGAACTTGCACCATCCACGTCTTCGCAATTATCAAATCTGTATTCTTCATATTCATCATCTTCTTCAACTTCGACGACATCCTCCGCTTTCTCTATAATCTCCACGCATAAACAAACCATATCGTTTTGAAATTGTTGCAAAAAACCTTTCAATTGTCTAGTCGTTGCTACAAATACCGGAGGTGTATCTTGTGGTAATCTTTGCAAATACTTTTCCGACAACATATAACTCAATTGTACCTCATAATAGCGATGATCCAAACCGAAATCTTCATAAACCATCCAAAGGAAATCATCAAACGAGGTTTTATGATCCACTCCTAAAATTCTACACCCTTTTGACTTATCAACCAAGAAGACCCAACGATTTTTCTGAAAAATCCATTTCCCACAAACTAGAATAATTTGCTCCATGGTTGAAGATGATGAAGAGATTATGAAGAAGATAATGTTGAAGATGATGAAGAGCAAAATTTTCAAGATACAATAGAGAAGCTAAAGATATTTCAAGTTTTATAGAGGTAGAGTTATCAAGAGAGTAACTTGAAAATCTTGGAAAAAAGTTCATCCAAGAAAAAATATGGGCGTTCATCATCTCATCTGGGCGGCGCAACCTAGAAGAAGATGCATGACATTTTTTGCAAATCTCAAGTTATTTGGGTGGCAAAATCGTCATTTGTTAATCGTCATTTGGTAGACTTGTTCGAGTCGCATTGGTAGACTTCTTCGAGTCTTTTTGGTATACTTGTTTAAGTCTATTTGGTATACTTGTTTCATTTCATGGTAGACTTGTTTCGTTTGGTAGACATGTTTTCGTTTTTTGGTAGACTTGTTTTCGTGTGGTAGACTTGTTTCATCTCTGGTAGACTTGTTTTATTTCATGGTAGATTTCTTTCGTTTGGTAGACCAACCCAAAATAAGTCTACCAACCCAAAATAAGTCTACCGCCCGAAAACATATCTACCATGCATAAAAATAAGTCTACCAACCCAAAATAAGTCTACCGGCAAAAAAATAAGACTACCGCCCGAAAACATATCTACCATGCATAAAAATAAGTCTACCAAAATAAGTATACCAACCCAAAATAAGTCTACCAACCCAAAATAAGTCTGCCGCCCGAAAACTTATCTACCATGCATAAAAATAAGTCTACCACCACAAAATAAGTCTACCAACCCAAAATAAGTCTACCACCACAAATAAGTCTACCGGCCAAAAAATAAGTCTACCGCCCGAAAACAAATCTACCTTGCATAAAAATAAGTTTACTAACCCAAAATAAGTATACCAACACAAAATAAGTCTACCACCCGAAAATATATCTACCATACTACCAAAATAAGTCTACCGCCGAAAAATAAGTCTACCAGAATGTGCGCGTTGATGTGGATTAAAAATAGTAATGGCATTATCGTATTACGTTTTTGTTAACAAATGTCAAAAGACCAAAATCGGTATTTTTTCATTTTTTAGGTTATTCTAGTAATTAAAAAATATTTGCATTGTTTTAGTAATTAAAACATTTTTAAAGGTTATTTTAGTTATCCTCCCAAAATTAAATGCAAAAGGAAAAACGAAAAGGGAAGTATGTACACTTACCGGTGGGTTGCCTCCCACTAAGCGCTTGTTTAAAGTTGCTAGCTTGACTTTGGCTCAGGTATCAGTCAT
This sequence comes from Eutrema heterophyllum, assembly GCA_002933915.1. Classification (NCBI taxonomy): domain Eukaryota; kingdom Viridiplantae; phylum Streptophyta; class Magnoliopsida; order Brassicales; family Brassicaceae; genus Eutrema; species Eutrema heterophyllum. The sequence continues at coordinate 282,165 of PKMM01029352.1, forward strand.
GATGAGCATGAGAACTTGCCCCAAAACAAGTTCCACAATCAAACATCTCCACCTTCAAAGTTCTGCTCATCATACCCTTTACAACATCTTTTCCTTTCTCCTTCAGCTCCGAAGTGAGAATTGCCCTAACCTTAGAGAGTGGTCTTGAGGTTCCTTTATACTTCACCTCATACTCAATCGAATCTCCATCACATCTCTGAAGGATCAAAGTCATATAGGCATCTCCCTAGACTCTTTTGCTCTTCACCTTCCCATTTGCCTTAACCTTTTTGATGTTTCCCTTGCTGATGATAAGGGGGATTATCTTTGACTTCCTTGACTTCATTCCCATCATAAGGCTCTTTCTAAGGATCAATCACCTTCTGCTGTGACAACAATGATGCAAGGGACGTGTTTGGGAGCTCCTCTAGTGGGTATGGCTTTGTAGAAGACATTTTTGTCAATGTTAGAGAATGAGATTCTCTTATTAGGCATGTCTAGAACTGCACCCACTGTGGCCATGAATGGTCTTCCAAGGATCAAAGGCATATTAGAACCTTCCCTCATTTCCACAACCTGAAAATCAGTATGAACCAGACAATCTTCTACTTTAACAAGCAAATCAGGGATGGTACCATATGGAGTCGTGGTGGAAGAGTTTGCAAATGTGAGAGTCGCATTAGGAGGTCTTATATCAACAGTTCCCAACCTCTCTGCAATAGCCTTTGACATGAGATTCACGCTAAACCCATAATCAACAAGAGATCCGTTAAATTCAACTCCAGAGATAGAGCATGAAACAGAAAACTTCCCAGGGTCTTCGATCTTAGACAACTACTTCATTGGTGGTGGTGTGCTCCTTGCCTTGATGAAGAGTGCCTTAATCTCTTCTAAAGTTTCTCTGCAATTCCGGAAGAAATCTAACAAAGGTCGGTCTTCCAAGGCTTCTTCAAATGAGATCTCATGAGAAATCCTCCTCACCAACTTATCGAAACCACTCAGCTTCTCTGCACTAATAAGATTCCTGAGGTGTTTAGAGGGCATAGGGTACGAGATCTTGGGTACATATGGTCGTGGGGTGATGGAAGCGTGCTTCTCCTCTGCTACAACATCATGTGCTTCATGCTCATCCATCAACTCAGGTGTAGTCTCCATCTCATCATCAACCATTACCGTGCTGCACTGCTCTCTGGGATTTGTCTCTGGTTTTCCAGGAAGATTTCCTGGTTGTCTCCTAATAGCATCTGCAATCTGTGCTACATGTATGTTGAGTTTCTTCACGTGAGTGGCGATGGACTCATACTTGCTATCGATGCCCTCAATTTTGCTGTTGAGATCACGATACATCCCATCCACCTTGACCTAGATCTCCTTTGCAGTTGTCTGCTGATTAATCATGACTTGCTGCATCATCACCTCGAGTTTAGACTCCTGGGTAGCTGGAATAAAACCATTCTGATTCTGAAATCTGTTCTGACCCTGATTTTGCACGAATGGTTGTCCCTGAAATTCTGCACAAATGGCTTCTGACCCTGATTTTGCACACCTATCTGCTGAAATCGCATGGAAAATATGCTGACGCCTTGATTTTGCACGGACGATTTCGGCTGAAAACTGTGCAATCCCTGATTTTGCACGTAGTTCACCTCATCCTGATTTTCTGGTTCACCATCAGCAGCTTCCTGATAGAAATGGCCATCTCTATTCTCCTCACAGTAGTTGACGCCTTTGGGGTGGCCTTGTAGAAAGGCAGTCAAGTTGTTTAACTTGCCTGTCAACTCGTCTATCTTCCTCAACTCAATGTTGTTGACGCGCCTCGTCCTATCATACTCATGACTACGATGACTAGAACTCGCAGCTAGGTTCTCAATCAAGGTGTAGGCTTCCTCCTTGGTCCTTGTCATGAAATCACCATTGCTAGCTGCATTCAAAGAGTTCTTGAAGTCTTAGTCGACTCTATCATAGAAGATATTTAGCACATGCTCATCTACGTAGCCATGATGAGGAACCTCTCTGAGGTACTCTCTGAATCTTTCCCAAGCTTCATGGAAAGGCTCACCCACGATCTGCTGAAACTGAGTGATCTTAATCCTGAGTGAGGCTGTTTTGGACTTGGTGTAGAATTGATCCAGGAAGGCTGATATGGTTGCTTCCCAAGAGGTCAACGAACTGGGAGCTAAGGATTTGAGCCACCTCAATGCTTTATCGCCCAAAGACCAAGAAAAGAGCTTGCACTTCAAGTAGTCCGCATGGACTCCATTTGAGCTTGTCGTGCTGCAAATCTCCTCGAAAGTCTTAATATGATCCATGAGATTTTCTGAAGCTTTCCCATATAACAAATGCTGCTGAACAAGAGAGATGATCTGAGACTTGATCTCAAAGTTCTGCCTCTGAATAGGCGGTGGGCGAATGGCAGCCCTGTCTTGATAGAACGCATGAGGAGTATCGATAGCACCAATGGCTTGGCGTGGAGGTTGTCTACCATTCCTCTAGACTGGTGCATGCTGGAATGCAGCATTTTGAGGTTGCACTCATCCAAGCAGAGCTGCAGCCGCAACTGGATCAACGACATCATCGCGAGCGTGAAGAGGATGGTTTATGAGATTCCCTTCCTCATCATACTCATGCTGATCATTGTCATCAATAGGCAGATATCGATTGTCTGGCAAGTTAGCCATTTCTCTCCTTCTCCTGTTGTTTTCTTGTTCTACTCGTGCTAACTCTTCGTTGTTCAACTTAAGCAGATTGTTGGAACCTTGGCTCCTGGTTATACACATGAAACACACTAGATAGCAAAAATAGAACTAGTTAGTAACTACAAAAAGTAATTCTTAGTCTGAACTTTCGTCCAAGACTCGTAGGCAACGTAATTGGTCCCCGGCGACAGCGCTAAAACTTGATACACTCAGGTTTAACCCTATAAGTAACTACTGCAAGAGCACAACAATCGCAATAGTATTTAGGGATCAAATCCACAAGGACCAAATGTAACACTACAAGAATGATCGAAAAGCCTTCTGGTGATTTATGAACATATATTAGTTAAATCTTATAAAATGCCCTAAGCTAATTAGAAAACAACTCATACTTGTATGGGTTAGATGTCCATTCATTTGACATTATATGCTTTTTGAAGCGTTTGACCTTTTTTGACAGGTCCCCATTCCTATATCTCCTTTTAATTTCACCAATACGACATATTGAAATATAAACCACTTTTAGCTTGGTTTAAACCTAACACCCATTTTTTCTCTCGCTTCTCGTTTCTCCGGCTAGTTATGTGGTCTTGTATATGATTTGAGTGTTAGATAATATTTTAGAAGATTTCCCCCTTTTGTTGTCTTTAAGATTATACTGAACATCTTATCTTTCCAGGATAACGCAATCTACCTCTCGTAACAACCATTTTCATATACCCATAAACAGCTCATGGTCATTATCCTAACTTTAGAAAGCTCATGTAAGCATTCCTTAATCATTATGTTGGCATGCATGAATGCTTATTTTTGAGTATTGATATTTGTAATTTTGTTTGCCTCTTCAAATTCGAATCACACATCCATAAGTTTGTCTAAATCCTACTAACTTAAATTTCTCTAAAGAGCATATCCCATTTAGAATTAACCATATAATAGATCCTGAAATTTTGTTATGAACAACAATTAATTAGTATTTTTTTAATTTCTATTTGATTAATATTCAGTTTTATTATTTTTAGTAAATATTTGTTTGTCCAAATATGTAGTTAGGAAATAATTGGATCTAAATGTACCTTGATACATCAAACCACCAATTTTTTGAAATAGATATTTTGATAGTTTTATTTTACGGGTTTTAAAAAAAAAAATGGTGGATGCTAAGGTGGACGCTGAGGTGGCGGAAGGAGGAGATAGCAAACCTAACTTTATATATATATATATATATATCTATTTGATTAATATTCAGTTTTATTATTTTTAGTAGATATTTTTTTTTTCCAAATACGTAGTTAGGAAATAATTGGATCTAAATGCACATTGATACATCACACCACCAATTTT